>JAGFMF010011608.1:4424588-4453516 GCA_019455555.1 Galemys pyrenaicus | reverse complement strand
CCCCGCTCTCTGTGGTGAATCCTCTCACCCCCCACACCTCTGGCCTGTACCCCAGTGCTTGTATGCATAAATAAATAAATCTTTAAAAAAAAAAAAGAGGTGGAAATAAGGATCTAGTGGTGGACACTAAACAGAACAAAGAAAAGTGCCTCCGTGACATGAAAACCATTGCTACAGGACTGCCTTTCTGCAAACTCAGATTCTCGGAATTTTTCATCTGTGAACTACTGAGTGTGTCGAAACTCCCATAGAATTTCTGCCACATCTGTTCTCCACCATCACACACCAGAGAAGGGGCAGCTCCTTTCGATTTTCACCACTATCATATCCACACTCTGTTCTTTCGTGCCTCACCTTCTGTCCTTACCACATACAACTGGACCCGTCCTCCTTCTCACAGGTTACACACAAACTGTATTTTTCTTACTACAAAAGTATTGATGCTGACATATTACTGCTGGATCAGAAGGTGCTGCCCGAGCTCCCACTGTGGTTACTCTCCAGCATTTATACACATTGTCTTTCAGAAATTTGAAAATGTCTTAGTTTCAACAGACAGCTAACCCCAGGGGTTTAAGACAAAGACTGTAGACCTCAAACCTCCCTGAAGGCACAAGGGGTGAAGGGACGCACTGTGAAGCCTCCGTGGCACAGCAGAGCAAGTTCTATCCTGGCCAGGGAGGGGACCCACATGGCGCAGCAGACCTCTCCTGCCTCGCCCGCTGCTCCCCTCAGCAGTGTATTTCAGTCCATCTGCCTGTTCTCCTGTCCACTCTGTCTCTGGTGACTCCTCTCACCTCCCACAACTCTGGTCTGTACCCCAGCTTTTGTATGCATAAATAAATAAAATCTTAAAAAAAAAAAGACAAGACTAGACCTTTTTAGAAATTTTAAAATTTCTCCTGGATACAGGAGAAAAATGACATCAAAGGCAAAGCGACCGCTAGAATTCAGTACAAAGTTTCTTTTTTATTACAGTCTACTGCCATCCTGCTTCCAGAACTGAAATCTGATATTCCGCAGGTACAAAACAGAGATAACAACATGGTCCACCTGAGTCACATATTGCAGTGCAAGCAGTGCTCGCACACAATCTCTTCTGTGTTCCATCTGGATATTAGTGTCATTACAGATAATACTTTGAATAATTAACCTGCGTGGTTTTCTGTGGCTGCACTTCCTTCTGTGCAGTGAGGTCCACACAGCCACCAGGAGCACTGGGAGAACACTGGGGACCGCAAGCTTCGCTTTGACTCCCAAAGGAGGATGTGCCCACGTAACACACCTGAAACCCAAACCTTCTGGTTTGTGAGAGTCTAGTTTGAAAGCCTGTTAGCAATAAATGCAGAAGGCCAAGGACAAAAGCAAACCATGGAGTTGTGCTGTGATAACAGACTGGAAGGGAGTGGGGGAGGTCCAGATGATGGGCTCAAAAACTAGCTGGAAGTCATGTGGGCTGAGAGTAGGAAGGCCCTGAAGGACATGTCAGTGTCTAAGATGAAGACGGGCCTCCCTGGTGGCACAGCGGGTTGAGCGCCGCACTGTGAAGCATGCACTGCACAGCAGCGTGAGTTCGATCCCTGGCCAGGGAGGGGACCCACATGGCGCAGCAGACCTCTCCTGCCTCGCCCGCTGCTCCACTCAGCAACGTATCTCAGACAATTTGCCTGTTCTGCTCCCCACTCTGTCTGTGGTGATTCCTTCCATCCCCCACACCTCTGGCCTGTACCCCAGTGCTTGTATGCATAAATAAATAAACCTTAAAAAAAAAAAGAATTTTAAGATGTAGATGCCGAACTTGGGAGACCACGTGAACAGAAAGCAGTCAGCTCCCACACGCTTTGGCACACGGCTGCTGGCTCCCAGGGCACAAGCTGTGCTTCTTCCTGCAGGGCTCCTCTGCCCTGCAGGGCTCAGCTTGGCTGTGCTGGGCCCACATCCTCGCCCTCCATGACCTCGACAGATGAAGGGTGCAATGCATTCAGGTTTACATGGCATGTGTCCGTTGCCCGCCTGCTTTCACCTCCCAGACCAGCACAACCGGCGACGCCTTCTCTACATCTTACAGATGGTACATGTACGACCTCTCTACCTATCAACAGCCTGTCTTCCCGCTGCTGACCATGCAGCAGCACCTCCTGAGGCTTTGCAGAGCCTCATCTGAGCTGCTCCAAATAAACACATCCCTTTCAATGGTCCTGAGCCCTTTGAGACCCCCAATATGGAAGGTGACACTGGGACCCCCAGACAGATGGTATGACCAGCAAAGACCTAGAAACACACTCGGGGAGCACTGGATAGCAGTGACCGTCTGCTTCACGTTTCTATTAGGTACAGAGAACGGAGCTCATCTCACACTCCCTTCGAGGCTTAGCAACTGACCGTGCACACAGTAGGTCTTCAGTAAAGGCTGACCACACAAGCTTATTAAAGGGACCCTCTGTTTCACTCCCCATGCAGAGGACTGAAAGAGAAAAGAATTCTAGGGTGTTCTTTATTCTGTGAGTATGTGCTGAAGGCACCCAGCTGGCATTCTGAATATGTCCTCAGCGTGTCTCATTGTGCAAGGCTATGTTCTTCTGAATGCTCCTCTAGCAGGAGACAGAAGACTATTTGTTGGCAGCTTATTGCCCATTTAAGTAAAAATTTAAATTGTTTGCTTGGTGGTTATTATTACAGCAGTAGAATTTTTTTTTAAACAACAAAAAATGAACATCCAAAAAACAACAAAAAATAAACATCCAAAAATTTTTACCTAATAGAATTTCATATTATTTTTGTTGGTGCAATGCTTACATTAAAGTAAATTTAAGTAAAGAATAAGAAACATTAGTAATCGTCCATGGTTTCCTTAAGTTAAATACATTCCCTTGCAGAAGAGTCAGGGTTTTTAATTTAGAATAACCCTTCCGGTAAAGACATGTTTTTGTTATAAAAGAAACTGGAAATATGCTCTAAAAATCAAGCTTATTCTGAAAGTTCAACAAAGCCACAGGGGGAAAAATGTCTTCTTAAAATAATACAATAAACCTTTATCAAAAATATCTCTACATGAAAGTAGGCAATGCATTAGAACATAGCGAAAGAGTTGCTGTAAGCCAAATCTACAAGCAGTCAATTATGGAGGAATAGATACCAACATAATCTTTATCTCTCCTTGCATATGTATTTTTTAAAAGATTTATTTATGCATGCATGCAAGAGCTGGGGTACAGGCCAGAGTTCAGGGAGGTGAGAGGATTCACCAGAGACAGAGTGGGGACCAGAACAGGCAGACTGACTGAAACACACTGCTGAGGCGAGCAGCGGGCAAAGCAAGAGAGGTCCACTATGCCATGTGGGTCCCTCCCTGGCCAGCGGCAGGGATCGAACTTGTGCTGCAGTGGCTGCAGTTTGCTTTATAGTGTGTTGCTTAACCCACTGCGCCACCAGGGAGACCCTCCTTGCATACGTATTAATCAGTGAGATGGTTCTAATGGGTACCCATAAATGCTTTTATAGTCCTCCCTGCAGGAAGTGGGCCTTAATTATTTCTCCCTTGGACACACTCAGTAATTGTGTCTATCAAATAGAGTATGGAAAAGAACATCCATAATACATAGTGAAGAAACTCAACAGGTATCACCTTACAAGTGATCAAAGCGTGACCAGGAATGAGTCATGTTGACAGTAAGGACCTCAAAAAGAGTTGACAAGATTACTTCACTTCATGGTGTGCCCCCCCAGGTCATGAGGACATATCACGCAAACCCAACTTGACAGATATTCTAAAAATATCTGACCAGTGCTCTTCAGAGGTACCAAGACCATTCACATCAAGGAAAGACTAAGAATGTCTCATGGACTAGATGAAACTAAGGAGACTCCATGATGAAATAGAATGTGGCATAACCTATGGGCTCTTGGAGCAGAAAAAGCACATTCACAGAATAACTGGTGAAGCCCAAAGAAAGGGTCTAGTCTAGTCCATAGGTTTGCACAAATATTAATTTCTCAGCTTTGATGAATGTGAGGTAAATGATTATATAAGACGTCAATAATGGGGAAAGCTTAGTGAATGTGACATAGCCCTTGTAGTTCTGCGACTCTTCCATAAGTCTAAGATTGTCTCAAAATAAGAAGTTTAAAGTCTGAGTGTTAAAAAAATGAAACTTTTCTAAGAAGACTATTACTACCTAGGGGAATGCATAAATTAAAATCTACTGCATAAAACTAAAAAATGTTCTAAAAATGAAATTAATTAAAAAATCCGGACATACACATTTCCCATCCTTGATCAGTCTTTCCAGGCTACATGACTAATGGAGTAATGGAACAAGAAAGGCAATTAGGAGGAACAATCTACAGCTATAATTTTAGGTGCAATTGTTCGGGAATCATTCTCAAGACTTTTTGGAAGAAGGTGCAATATAACCTCTAACTAAGTTATTGGAATTAGTATGGTTATCACATAAAACTAACTAAATGGATAGTACTTTCCAGCAGCATTCTCTTAGCAAGCGGTTCTTCCCAGCTTCCTCCTATGATTCTGACAGCCAAGAGCTAAGAAAGTCTCCAGCAGGAGAAATTCAATACCTAACTAGAGCTGTTTCTCAGACAGGGGATCACCGTTGCCATTGCCCGTGGCCTGAATTTGGTTTCTAGAAGACTAGTGTAAAGCTACAAACACTGGCAGAATTTCTGAGAACATAGGATGGCAACACAAAGAATTAATGTTACTAATAGTCCAATGAATTTATATATAATAGTAAGAGAATTTTCTCTTTTTCCTACTTGCCTCTTCTCTTCCCAATTTTCTATAATGTTTATGTACCAAACCCACAGCTCATTTATTCACTTGCTTGTCTATTTTTATTAAAGTAAAAATGACTTTCAACATTGTTCTTTTAGAGCTCTGGGGACCTCCCCTCAGGAGCTGTTACCAAACCACACCAACAGCCCAAGCTCCCACCTAAACCTACAGTTTAAAAAAAACTTTTAAAATGTAGTCATAACCCATTTTTTCTGGATTTAGAAGTGGATAACAGTATCTCAACGGGAAATTTTGAGCTGAAATGTCAGGTTACAAATTTATCAGGGATATTGTTTCTGAATCAGAAATAGAAGTATATTTACTGATAAGTTGAGAGTTAATTCACAGAATTATCTTTTTTTATTATTTTTATTTTATTTATTTTATTATTAATTATCTATTAATTATCTCTATATTTTGCACAGTGCAGGGATGTTTTTCTTTTACTGGGGTAGAATTAATGATTTCATTTATTTAAAACCCTTAACCAATCAACTAAACTTTGAAAAAAGCCTCAGAAGAGATTTGTGGCCAACAGAATTAAAAAAAAAAAAAAACAATCTCTATCCATGGCTGGCCTTACTTCTGGATAAATTACATTAAGTAACTCCTCAGCTTAGTGGTTTTATTTTTTGTTTGTTTTTTCAGGACAGACTCAAACAATGCAATCAATATTTCAAAACATGAAATAGACATTTAAACTTTAAACATCTTCTGAGCTACCTTTTTTCTAAATCATATTTTAGGATTGGGTCCTCCAAACTAATTTTTTCTCATGAAGCAACAGGACATTTAAGCAAAATGAATGACTCAGCCAGTAATACCTTCTGTGCTCTCCTCGAGTTAACAAGAACAGAAGTTTTGATTCTGTGTTTGTTGATAGAAAGATACTCTTGCCAGAAGGGTGAACATACCCAATAGAATCTAATCAGGACATTACAGATTCTTGGACTGCACAGCGTAATCTCATTATGAAAAGCAGGTGATTAATGTACCAGAATAATACTGTCAGGAGCAGAAAGGATAAAAACGGTCTTTGAGTCACAAAATTTCTACTAAAAATGATGTATTACCCACCAGCTCCCTTGCTCTATTTCTTTTTTTTAAATTAAATATATTTTTTACATTGTTATTCATTTTTGTATAATGTTTGATTTTTCCTCTCAGGTATAGTTCCCATAAATTCCCACCACCAAGTCACCCGTGAACGGTCGACCATATTCCCTTATGCTTTTCCCTCCCATTTTGATCTTTCTCCCTTCCCTCCCCTACTGTATGTCTCCAATTTATAGTTTGCCTGCTAGTTTTGGCTCTATTTATTTCTCTTTTTTTTTTTTAAGAGTTATTTATTATGGGGCCTCCCTGGTGGCACAGTGGGTTAGACAACGCACTGTGAAGCAGACCACAGCCACTGCATCAAGAGTTCGATCCCTGCTGCCGGCCAGGGAGGGGACCCACATGGCACAGCAGACCTCTCCTGCCATGCCCGCTGCTCCTCTCAGCAGTGTACTTCCCCTTGGTCTACCTGTTCTGCTCCCCGCTCTGTCTGTGGTGAATCTTTTCACCCCCCACACCTCTGGCCTGTACCCCGGTGCTTGTGTGCATAAATAAATAACTCTTTTAAAAAAGAGTTATTTATTATGCGTACAAGCAGTGGGGTACAGGCCAGAGGTGTGGGTGGAGAGATGATCCACCAGAGACAGAGTGGGGGAACAGAACAGGCAGGCTGACTGAAACACACTGCTGAGGGGAGCAGCAGACAAGGCAGGAGAGGTCTGCTGCACCATGTGGGTCCCCTCTCTGATCAGGTATTGAACTTGCGCTGCTGTGGCTGTGGTTTGATTCATAATACATTGCTTAACCCATTGCACCACCAGGGAGGCCCCGACTCTATTTCTTTTTTAACTGAAAAAGTGGTATTGGACTTTGGGTCAAGATAGTGCAGTGACTTATTTCACTGAGCATAATCCCTTCAAGCTCCATCCATGTTTCTATGAATGGCTCTAATTTATCTTTTTTGACTGCTGAATAATCTTCCATTGTGTATATATACAACATTTTTTTTGCTCCAGTTGTCTATTTTTGGCTATTTGGGTTCATTCCAAGTCTTTCCTATTACAAATAATGTTCACTTATATGAGGAATATAAGGGATCAAGGAAAAAAATAATAACATCAACAATAAAAATAAAAGACAACTACAAAACTGAGACATTCTGCTGGGAAGAGGGGGGGACTGGAATCAAGGCAGGGACAGGAAGAGCACAAGGAACTATGGTGACCATGCACAAGTGAATTGGTGGTAGAGATTCTATGGGGATGACACCCAGAAAAGAAAGTAAATATTGTAAGAAAAAAATAAATTAAAATTAAAATATTTTTTAAAAAAGATAGTGCAGTGAACTGATGTTGATGCCTCTGCTGTTGCTAACGTGCAGAAGTGACAGATGCAGGGAAAAATGGAAAACACACAAGACCCTGCAGGGCATTAAACAATACACATATCTCCATGGAGTTGGCAAAAAAGGAATTAAAACTTGTGGGCAGGAACCTGTGCTGCAGGCCTCCTGGGCTCTGGGTTGGGAGGGGATTAGTCAGAACAGGTTCGTGAGGGTCAGAGTCAGGTCATGGCTGGGAATTGTGGTTTTCAGTTCTGACCACTACTTTTCATTGTTTTTTTCCTATTTTTCTGATTTTACTTTAGTTCATGGTGCTCACAGGTTCTTCTCTGAGTATGATAATTAAAGGTTGCATGTGTGTGAATGCTTAATTTTTGTAGCATTTTGTTTTGGAATTCTGTTGTTTTCCCATTAATCACTCCTGTCCCTGCTGTGTTTTTCTACTTGCTTGTCTTGGATATTTTCTTGTTACTTTTCCCCGTTGTACTTGTTTACCTTAAGATGTCTGTTCAGGGGTAAGAATGTAAGACCGGGAGGCTAGTGTGGGTTTCCTCCGGTGCTACATTTAAGTAGGCTGAAGTAGGTTGGTTTATCTGTAATTCTCTTTGGACTAAGAAATTGTCCTGGGAGCACTTGGGGCTCAGGTGTCCACTGCTAGATTTCAATTTAGAATGAGTGGGTGGGGCGCCAGGCAGGGAGCCCGGCGCCAAAGAGACAGAACCTACCATGAATTGATATTCACACTGGAGATCTAAGTTCCCCTGCAAGGATCTGTCTGGAAGACAGAGGTTCTGTTTGTCCTTCTGTTTGGAAGGAAACAGCCCCACAGGTTCTTTTGTTTGTTTGTTTGTGTTTGTTTGTTTGTTTGTCCAGGAAGGGCAATTCTGGCTGCCTGTCTACTGCATACTGGGAGGGGGAGAAGCACCTACTTTGTTCTCTTCATGTTCAGTAAATTCTCTTGACCCAGAGTCTCTGGGACATGTTCAAAGACAGTTTGAGTTTCTGCTCCTCTGTTATCAAACAGATGATTAGAAAGCAAAAAACTGTGGTAACAGGATCTTCATTGCCTGCCCAAATAATGAAAACATCACTGATTTAAAATAGAATATTATGTACTTTGGGCCTTCCTGGTGGCGCAGTGGCTTGGATGCCACACTGTGAGGCAACCGCAGCACAGCAGCGTGAGTCCTGTCCATGGCCAGGAAGGGGACCCACATGGCGGGACAGACCTCTCCTCCCTCGCCTGCTGCTCCCCTCAGCACTATACTTTGGTATATCTGCCTGTGCTGTTCCCCGCTCTGTCTCTGATGAACCCTCTCACCTCCCACACCTCTGGCCTGTGCCCCTGCTCTTGTATGCATAAATAAAAAAAATGTTTAAAAAAAGATTATTATGTACTTAGTCTTTATAGAAGAAGCATTTAAAAAATATTTACCACTTAAAGGACATTTTGGGACCTTTGCCAAACCCTATTTTCCATTATGTCATTCCAAATCCTTTCTATAAAATCCCTCACTAGAGCTCAGCCAACTGGGACAAGCTCTCATGACTCATCCAGTCTTTACAGCTACCTTGCAAATAAATCATATTTGTATCAGATAAAAGACTTCCATTAAAAAAAAGGTAATAAGAGAAAGGGAAAAGATTAAGGTAGCGTTCCACTAAGAAGATATAACACCCGTTCATACATTAGCACCAAGTAGAGCATAAAAATATATGGAGTCACTTTTAACAGACCTAAAAAGAGACACTGACAGGAACAAAATGGCAGTAAAGGGCTTCAGCACTTCACTGACAGCAATGCACAGATCACCAGGCAGAAACAGTAAGGAAACAACACCTTGAATGAGGAACTCGAGGTGGTGGGATTAATAGGCACTTACAGGGCCTTCAAACTGCTTCCAAAAAGCTGGCTACATATTCATCTCAAGAGCACATGGAAGATTTTTGAGGATTGATCACATACTGGGTCACAAAGGAAATGTCAATAATTCATGAAGATTGAAATCATATCAATGAGTTAAATGATAAATGATCACAATGATTTAAAACTAGACCTCAACCACAAAAAGAAAGCTAGTAAAGTTTTAAATATGTAGACACGAAGCAACATGCTACTGAATAACTACTGGGTCAATGAGGAAATCACAGGAAAAGTAAGTAAGACCTGGGGAAAAATGAAAATGAAGACAAAAGCTATCAAACACTACAGAACAGAGCAAAAGCAGTAAGTACTAAGAAGGAAGTTTACAGCAATCCAGGACCACATCAAGAAACAAGAGAGGGCCTCCTGGTGGCACAGTGGGTTAAGCAACGCACTGTGAAGCAAACTGTAGCCACTGAAACACAAGTTCGATGCCTGCCGCCCGCCAGGAGGGGACCCACATGGCACAGCAGACCTCTCCTGCCTCGCCCGCTGCTCCCCTCAGCAGTGTATTTCAGTCAATTGGCCTGTTCTGCTCCCCACTCTGTCTCTGGTGAATCCTCTCACCTCTCTGGACTCTGGCCTTGTACCTCAGCTCTTGTATGTATAAATAAATAAAGCTTTAAAAAAAAAAAGAAACAAGAAATCTCACAAACTACAAGACAAAGAAATTAAGAGAATTATCCCATGTACAATCACATCAAGAATTAAATACCTGGAAATAAACTTAATAAAGGAGGCAGAAGACCTCTATAAATGAAAACAATAAGACACTGAAAAGAACAGAGGATGACACATAAAAGGAAATGTATTTTGTGTTCCTCCCTTGGAAGAATTAAATTTGGCTGTATCACCCAAAGCTGTATACAGATTTAAAGCAATTCCTATCAAAATTCCTATAGCATTCTTCAGGGGAAAAGAACAAACATTATTGAAACTTGTACAGAACCACAGAAGACCAGGAATAACCAAACTAATCCTGAGGAAAAAAAAGAAGAACGGAATTACCTGGTGGTGTAGGTAGTCGCAGCACTATGAAGATATTTCAGCCACTGCAGCACGAGTTGGATCCCCAGCTGGGAAACTGACCCACATGGCGCAGCAGACCTCTCCTGCCTCACCCGCTGCTCCCCTCAGCAGTATGCTTCAGTCAATCTGCCTGTTCTTCTCCCTACTCTGTCTCTGATCATTCATCTCACCCCCACACCTGTGACCTGTACCCCAACTCTTGTATGCATAAATAAATAAATCTTTAAAAAATATATAGAGGCCTCCCTGGTGGCGCAAGGGCTTAAGCACTACACTATGAAGCAGTCACAGTCACTGCAGCTTGAGTTCGATCCCTGGCCAGAGAGGGGACCCACATGGTGCAGCAGACCTCTCCTGCCTTGCCCGCTGCTCCCCTCAGCAGTGTGTTTCAGTGGATCTGCCTGTTCTGCTCCCCACTCTGTCTCTGGTGAATCCCTTCATCCCTCCACACCTCTGGCCTATACCCCAGTTCTTATATGTATAAGTAAATGAATCTTTAAAAATATATATATAAATATAATAGGACTCACCGGTTTTCCACTTTTTGATGTTCTCTGCACAGGGACAAACTGATGTACAGCGAAGCACACCAGATAAGTGCTCATGGGGACAGACTTATTAAAAGTTGTTCGAGTCCACTTCTCATTCAGTGACTCTTGTTTCTATTCAAAACAAAAGATAATCACCATTACTTTCAAAGGATGGTTCAGGCACGAGACAAATGGAGGCTCCAGGAGGAAGGACAGGCTAGCACTGAGGACCATGCACACCTAGAGACTAAGTAGGCATTCGCTCCCTTACTATGTGCAGGGGGCAAGAGCTGCACCAGGCTGAGCAGGACACGGGGCTCTTTTCTATCTCAGGTTGTCCATGTCACAGACCCAAGGCATGGGCATTCAAGTCGCCGACTTGGTTACCATGGGGCGGGAGAAGGATCACATTGTTTGATGCAACCACTGTCTGCTTTTCTTTCTATGTTAGCTTTGCCTTCTGCACTGCCAGTCACCACTGAAATTCCCCCATGGATACAGATGTGCACTGAATAACTTTCTGGTAGATCCTGGGTGGCCTGTACCATGCTGATCCCCAAATTCCTACTGCCTACTAGTGTGGCAGCCATTGTAACGTAGAAGTGCTGCCACTGCAGCTGCTACCTACATCTGCGTCTGGCTCATCTCCTGAAGCATCGCTGCCCTTGTGCTTGTTCTCACCTTGGTCCAAGTGCACAACTAGTGTTGGGTTGGACCCGCTCGGTTCCTGGTGCCCATTCTCTAAACCCTTCCACATGCCCTGTGCCACTCAATAAATCACACAGCTTCAACGGGAAGCTTTAGTAAGGGGTTAAGTGGGAGAGACTGCCCTAGCATGGATGCACTGTTCTCAAGGCGAGCATGTGTATGTGTGAAGTGGAGCCCCAGCAAGCTCAGCTACTCTACAGAACCAACCCAAGAGTGTCTGTTCAGATATAATGATCCAGATCTTCTCCTTCTTCTAAGACCATGATGTGGACCTAGCGTGAGGTTAGGAAGAATTCTGCAAAACGAGAAGATCCTACAGGGCAGTCTCAAGCAGAAGGTGGTGAGGTTGGTGTGTCTCTTCCCATCCTGACCCGACCTTCTTCCCTCCACATGAGGCAGTCTTGCCTTGGCCCTGGTCCAGTTTTCTGGCTGTTGTGTCATACTTTTAACTTTCCTCCTTCTTCCCCAGCCAAAACTCAGTTGTTCATGGGCCTGCCGCCAGTGAAAAGCAAGTCGATAAACTGAGGCAAGGCTGACTGATGACAGCCCTCTTAAGCTTTCCCTTGTTTTATCTTACTTTGCTTTTTTGAGGACTATTGATGATTAAAAGGGATGAATTTCAATGATGACATTTGCGATAGATCATAAGGATGAAAGATAGTATATTGGCTTCTAAATGACAATTATTATCTAAGAACTTGGCTTTTTAATGACCAATATATAAAGTATGAGAAACCTCAATTATAATACCCATCGTGGGTATTACAGAAAAACTGTTCTATTCATAGTTACATAGACAGACATTGTTGTGGCCTCTTTTTTTAAAAAATAAAAACATTTAATGAAAATATCTTGTTTACCAGAAAATCTATGAACATGGTGTTCCCTGCAGTTGCTTTCTATACTCCCATATGGAAGTTAGGATTTTTTGTAGTAATTTATCTTAAAACCCAGGTTTATATTCAACTGAAATCCAAGAATAAAGATAAGGCTCTTAAATATGTTTAAATTAGTAATTTTGTTCATTTGCCATTAATCTGTCATGCCTGGGGAATTCTTTAGTGCAAACAGAGCCCAGCTGACAGAAAAACATCTCGACTTTCAGTGTATTGACTGCTACATTCTCTCTTGCTTAGAAATCCTGAGGACGCTTTTTGACTGGACACTGACATCTGGGTTAAAATGACTTGTAGGGCTCAAAGAAAAAAGTGGCCAACCTATATATTCAAGCCTCTAAGTAGCCTAGAAGAGCTCATTTCATTTTAGGATTGGGTGGATACCTCACAGCACATCAGGTAGTTTACCTGATATGATAAGAGTCTACCTGTACAAACAAAAACATTCTTTTAGATACTCACCACCACGGGCATATTTGAAAGTGCATCGTACTCTTTGGGGTGGACGATACTTATTGTGTAAGTTGCCTTTTTGTTGGGCTCATCAAAGCAGGGGAAGGTCTTCCTGGCGTCTGTTGGTTCATGATCAGTGGCTGCTATGCTCCTGAGAAACAAACACAAACACAAAACACATGATGTGCCTCTTCTGACAGCCCCAGGTACCGATGGCTAGAGGGGAAGGATCAACAATGCAATTAGAATGGTTGCATTTCTCAAAATGTGTTTCTGTCTAGAAAGCTATCACACCGTGGTCAAAGTCTTTCCCAGAAGGGCCCTCCCTGGTGGCGCAGTGGGTTAAGCAACGCACTATGAAGCAAACCACAGCCACTGCAGCAAGAGTTCAATCCCTGCTGCTGGCCAGGGCGGGGACCCACATGGTGCGGCAGACCTCTCCTGCTGTGCCCGCTGCTCCCCTCAGCAGTGTGTTTCACTGTTCTACCTGTTCTGCCCCCTGCTCTGTCTTGTGGATTCTCTCACCTCCCTGCACCTCTGGCCTGTACCCCAGTGCTTGTATGCATAAATAAATAAATCTTTTTAAAAAAAAAAGTCTTTCCCAGAAGGTCTAGGTTAACAATTCAATGAAAGCTTAGAGAAGGAGTCACATATTTTATATAATATTCACCTATGTTGTACCATAATTAAAAATCCGAAGTGCAAATGAGCAAAATAAAGGCAATGATGAGCTCTCTCACGCTCCAGCCTGCACGCAACAGGCAGATAAACACCACGCCAAATGCAAGGGCTGGTTTCCAGTTGTCTTTCTAGGAGGGAGCAGCTGTGCCCTGTCACCGAGCAGAGGAGTATCTCCAGCGCGCCCAGCTCCTAATACACATTCTTCCCCATTTCCCTTATACCAGGGACCAAACACCCGGTTTTGTTTCCATGCGAAGAGAGTACTGTGGATAATAATCTCCTGGTGAAGTAACCTTTGGCCAGGTCTACAGTACACTTTGACAAGAAACAGCCGTGCTCTTTATGGCTCTAAGTAGCTAAATGTTAATGTTTATTGTGTCCATCGTTTGAAAGTGGAGATATTTTTCTGATTATTCAGAAGCAATCAGTAGGCAATTTCCAGGGATAGTTATATCACGGTAAGATAGTATTATTGTCCATTTGATCATAAGAAGGGTAAGCAAAGGAGAAAGGATAAAAGAAAGGAAGAGTAAAGAAATATTGATATATTGTCACTAATCATTTGTATAAGGAAAATATTTTGTCTTTCATTCTTAGGGACAAAGGAAGACACACAACTTAAAGAATGCCAAGATAAAACATTCCATCGTTCATTCACACAGCAGATAGTTACTGAAGCCCGTACTGACCTCTCTTCCTAACGCCACACGCCACCCTCTCATATAGCACGCATACACACGCCAGGCATTCCCCCAGGCGCTAAGAGAAGAGCAAAGACTAAATGAATTAATAAATGGGAGTGGTTTGAACTACGCAGAAAGTAAAACAGGGAAGGTACAGTGACCCAGGGGCACTGTGAGCAGCTCAGGTAGAGCCATCAGGGACAGTCTCTTGGCGTCAGGTATGGCTAGCTCCCCTCTGAGTAAGAAGCCAGATAGGAGAAGATGAAGGGAAGTGAGTACTAGTAAGGGAACAGGACGTGAACAGTAGGTAGAAAAGATCTTGATGTAGTTAGGACCTGAATGGTGTCCAGCATGAGAACTCAGAAGGTCAGGGAAACGGGGAGTTTGGCAAGGTTGGTGGAGACCATGGTAACAGTCTGTGTTTTTTAGTTCCAAGGTATATTAAATACGCTAATTTACCCTAGAAGTAATAAGACACAGGGGAACATCCACTCACAGGAAATTACAATATATTTTGTATTATTTTTTAAAAAGATTTTATTTATCTATGCATATAAGAGCTGGGGTACAGGCCGGAGCCACAGGGGTGAGAGGATTCACCAGAGACAGAGAGGGGAGCAGAACAGGCAGATGGACTGAAACACACTGCTGAGGGGAGCAGCAGGCGAGGCAGGAGAGGTCTGCTGCGCCCTGTGGGTCCCCTCCCTGGCCGGGTATCAAATTTGCACTGCAATGGCTATAGAAGGCCCACAGTGTGGTGTTCAACCCCTTGCACCACCAGGGAGGCCCTACAGTATATATATATATATATATATTTTTTTTTTAAAGATTTATTTATGCATGCATGCAAAAGCTGGGGTACAGGAGGTGAAAGGATTCACCAGACAGAGTGGGGAGCAGAAGGCAGACTGACTGAAACACACTGCAGAGGGCAGCAGCAGGCGAGGCAGGAGAGGTCTGCTGCGCCCTGTGGGTCCCCTCCTGGCTGGCAGCAGGGATCAAACTTGTGCTGCATTTGCTGCGGTTTGCTTCATAGTGCGTTGTTTAACCCACTGCGCCACCAGGGAGGCCCCCTACAGTATATTTTTAAACCCCTCTAAAGTTTTCTTTAAAAATAAATAATAAAATTCCTCCTAGATATAAAAAATACTGGTTAAAAACTTAGCTAAGAAGTTAGACTATTAAGTGAATTGAGCAGAAATTAAGCCATAAATGTGGCTGCCTTTTGG
Source organism: Galemys pyrenaicus (assembly GCA_019455555.1). Lineage (NCBI taxonomy): Eukaryota > Metazoa > Chordata > Mammalia > Eulipotyphla > Talpidae > Galemys > Galemys pyrenaicus. Next base: position 4,438,193 of record JAGFMF010011608.1, on the reverse strand, counting down.
GAGAATATTGGCTGATGGAGGGAACTTTCTGAGATGAAAAAACAACTATGTCTTGATAGATGTGTCAACAACAAAGATGTGTGCATTTGTCAAAATCCATTGATTTGTGCCCATCAGATTTGTGCATTTAATGTATATAAATGTTACTTAAAAGTGACTGTAAATAAGTATTGAGTATCAATACGTAGGTTTGTATTTGACGTGATATGAGTAAGCAATCAGAAACAACTCTGTATTGGAGACCTGAGCAAATGACTTAAAAAAAAAAAAACCGGGGGGCCTCCCGGTGGCACAGGGGGTTGAACACTGCACTGTGAAGCATCCACGGCACAGCAGTGCAAGTTTGACCCTGGCCAGGGAGGGGACCCACAGGACGCAGCAGACCTCTCCTGCCTCACCTGCTGCTCCCCTCAGCAGTGTATTCCAGTCGATCTGCCTGTTCTGTTCCCCACTCTGTCTCTGATGAAGCCTCTCACTCCCCGCGATTCTGGTCTGTACCCCAACTCTTGTATGCATAAATTAAAAAAAAAACCAGCTGGGGATAATGGAGGCAGGTTCCTCACTGTCAGGGATGAGAGTTTCAAGCCTGTGCCAAGTGGAGACTAGAACATGCCCATGGTGCTGCACAATCATGGCAGACTCAATATAGACGCAACAACTTTCCGCACAGAAGCAGGCAGATGGGCCAAGTAGACAGAGAAGCATTCCCTGTGGGGTCTGCTGGGCAGGGCTAGTGGCAGGGACAAGCTCATCACAATGAGCACTAATTGTTCCCAGATGGTGATCTCTAAACACCACTCTCCACTCCAAGGACTGCTTCCTTAGAGAAATGGCTGACTTCAATGCTGAGTCAAGAAAGTCCAAGGTGATCCTGGAATAGGTTGCTGTGCCAGAAAGACGTTCTCACAGAATCAAGGGGCCAAGTCAAGGAGACATAGGCGCCCACTTGGGGGACTTGCATTGGCCAAATTTGGGGTAACGAAGATGCCAACATAAATAGTGGGTCCATCACCTATTGTAAAAGGAAAATTCTGCGCTCCAACTGTAAGAATATGAATAAGTGAAGGAGGGCCTCCCTGGTGGCACAGGGGGTTGAACACCGCACTGTGAAGCATCCGCAGCACAGCGGCCCAGGTTTGCTCCCCGGCCAGGGAGGGGACCCACATGGTGCAGCAGACCTCTCCTGCCTCGCCTGCTGCTCCCCTCAGCAGTACATTTCAGCTGATCTGCCTGTTCTGCTCCCCACTCTGTCTCTGATGAATCCCCTCATCCCCTGCTGCTGGCCTGTACCCCAGCTCTTGTATGCACAATTAAAATCTTTTAAAAAAAAATAAGTGAAGGAAGAGGGAAAGCGCTTCTTTATGGTAGATTGTCTACTAAATAATTTCAGAGGCATGATGGACTTGAGAAAATCGTCAGTGGATGCCAAAAGTAGCAGCTGAAAGTTGGACGAAGAAAGGAAGTTTTGCACAGTGCCAAGGAATCTCTCGGAAGATTACTTACAAAGAGAAAAGAATGGCTTCCCGGTGGATTTCACCTTAAGCAAATCATCAAAACAAGTATCACCAACAAATAGCACAAACCAACCAGCGCTGTCTCCCAAGGCGATTCCCTAAGAGGAACACAGAACCTCGTCTAGGAAATGCCTGACAAAGACGCCTAACAGGCATTTTTAGATCACGAGGAAGGTCAGCCGAAAGAAAAGTGAGGGACATTCTCCAATTCACTGGCTTGTACTCTTAAAAATATCAAGGTTGTGAAAGATAGAGAAAGGCTAAGGGGCTGTCCAGCTTAAAGGTGTCTGGGAGAAGCAATGCATGAATCCAGACTGCACACTGGCCTGGGAAAAATGGGCTCACAAGGACATTTTCTGTTAGTCAGTAAAATGCGATGATGGTCTGTAGCTTAGGTCATTATAATAGGTCAGTGTTAACTTGCCATAACGTGGTTTGGCTGGACAATGTGCCTATAGCCTGATAAGCGCTTCATGAAAAGAGGCAAAGGGAAAAAAATGTTTCAATGTATTTTAAAAATAGAAAGATGAGCTAGAGCTAAGAGACATGGAGGATTGAGGGCAAAGGGAAACAGGAAAAGGGGACAAATGTGAATAATTAGTGGAAGTGGGTGAAGTGTTTCTAGGAGGTCCTGTGTTGCTTGTGCTATTCCCTGCAACTTTTCTATAAATCTGAAATTATTTTGAAGTAAAAAGTGACCCCCTAAAGCCTCAGCCCAAAATTTGTCAGTGATTATGGATTAGTTTTAGTGCTAACATTTGAATTGCAAATACAGCCAAGTATAAATTTAAAGAAACGGCACACTTTCCCCGGGTAATAAGGCTTTGTAACAAGCTCGGTCAGTCTCCATGCTTAGTCAGAAGCCTATTTCTTCTGAATTCTTCCAGAGGCAGAGGAAATGGAAAAATCACTCCCTGCAAGAATGTTTCAGCTTAGTCACACCTCAGAAATAAGCCTGTTTACTAATTTGGGAATATGAGAAAGCTGGGGGAGGGGGGGTGGTTTGAGGATGAGGGAGGCTGGATTTTCTTTCCTAGGCAGTAGCCACTGGGCAGACTTTCAAATGCTGGTTCAGGTTCTACCCTCTGCTAGAGTTGCTGCTTCCAAGCACCAAGAGAGTGGCTCTGAGTTTGCATTTGGAAATGGGACAAAACCAGCAGCCGAGAAGCCTCCTGGGTGGGTTAGGGCCACTTCGGGGTCCTCCCAGCAGTGGTTCATCAGGCAAGGCCAACTCAAGTCCAGTGAACTGAATGCCCCCTGGTGCCATAGAGCGACTTTCACAGCCACAAGGGCTGCAGAACGAGTACTGTTTTGTTTCTTGGGTGCAATATGATTTGGGCAGAAAACCCTCTTCTATGAGTAAACTTTTCCAGATCCTAAGCCCACTCCAGTCCCTTAAGGGTAGCCTTGCACAAGGCACAGAAACTCAGTGGTTCCCCAAACACTTGTGGCCCCCCAAGTGTGCGGGGGAGAAATGGTCAGAAGACAGGAGTGATAGATTTAAAACTTCCTTGAAAAGTACCTAATGGGATTTTTTTTTAAGCTCTGGAAGATTTGCTGTGCTTTCTGAGATAGCACCTTCCACACACCGCAGACTGCAAAATGCGTTTGTTAGCACTGGGACAAAATGATTTGGTGTGTAATCAAACCACTTTTTAAAACAGTAATTTGGGGGCCTCCCTGGTGGCACAAGGGGTTGAATGCGGCACTGTGGGGCTTCTGCAGCCACTGCAGCACGAGTTTGAGCCCCGACCAGGGATCTCCTGTCTTGCCCACTGCTCCCTTCCGCAGTGGATTTCAGTAGATCTGTCTGTTCTGCTCCCTGCTCTGTCTCTGGTGAATCCTCTCACCTCCCTCACCTCTGGCCTGTACCCCAGCTCTTGTGTGCATAAATAAAATCTTTTAAAAAAAATAGTAACTTGGGGACCTCCCTGGTGGCACCAGGTTAAGTAGTGCCTGGTTAAGCACCGCACTATAAAACCAATGCAGCACGAGGTCAGGCCAGGCCAGCGAGGGGACCCACATGGTGCAGCAGACCTCTCCTGTCTCCCCGCTGCTCCCTGCAGCAGTGCATTTTAGTTGATCTGCCTGATCTGCTCCCCGACTCCAACCCTGGTGAATCCTCTCACCCCACACCTCTGGTCTGTACCCCAGTTGTTGTATGCATAAATAAATAAATCTTTAAAAAAATAGTAACTTATTCTTTTTCTCATGGCTTCCTCAATAACTTAGAAGTTCCTCCTTACATATGGTAAATTCCATTTGAAGTCACTGAGGTTTTCTAAATATGCCCAAGTTTGAGAGAAAGGTGTATGAGCTAGCAGTACAGTAGAATTTTAAATCGCAAGTTCTGTAGTGACATTCCATTCAGTGATTAAAGCTCCCTCTTTTAAAATCAAATGAATGGTGTCGCCAGTAATGCAGGAAGCGGGCTAACAGGACCATCTATTAAGGAGAGGCTCTTGGGGATGGCCTGAGTAATTAGAACGCAGGCAAAGGAGCTGAGGTGACCACTTTTCCATAAAGGCCTCTCTTCTCCATGTTAATAAGTCACCAGACGGGCATATTAAACGGCTCATTCTCTGCAGCTTATTAATTTACAAAAGAAGGAATCCCTCTGACTTCTCAGAGCATATCCAGTCAAGGTGACTTCAGGGGCCGCTGAGAGGAGGGCATTTTGTAAGTCACAGCCCAGCTCATTCTGAATCAACAAAACAAAACAAGACTTGATTATCTCATAAATCACCCACACGCTGCTTTTAGTGAAGACACTCAGCCATGTTTGGCGCTTTAATAACTTGAGCCAGTAAAATAAACAGCAGGTCTGGGTGAAACCTTCACACACAGGGCTGCTGAGGAGGAGAGGCGGCCGCAGCTGTCAAGTCAGTGCAGTTGAAGTAAGGGGTTCCTGAACTATTTGGGGGGAGTAAGCAGTGCAAGACAACCCCCAGATCATTCCAAACCCAACATATTTTTACGGTGGTTTAAATGAACCAGTTAATCATTTATTTAACTTTATTTCCCAGTTGCTCTCTTTCTGTGTAGAAGACATCCAAGCTCAAGCAAAATCTCTTTTCGTTTTCTTGCTTCCCAAATACAGGTATTTACAAAGCAACAAGTAAACAGACCGCGCCCCTCCCCACTGAATTTATTCTTTATTGGTGATGAGTCTACAGGTGGCTCAACTTGGCGTCTAAGAACATAATGAACAACTGACACAGAACTGGAATTTCAAGGATAAGACGGCACGTGAGTGTGCACTTGCATGCATGTGGCGTTGTGATACACACATACCCTTAACTGACGCCATCTCGCTGCCTTCTTTTCTGCCACTTACCTCCTGAATCTTTATCATGAGCTCTCACCTGTTGCTGCAGACTTTTCTCCAAATGCCCGTGAGATGTCGCTCCCAGATTTCTGACCATGAACTCATGACCTCCCGCTCTAAACCTGCTTCTTTTCTTTTCTTTCTAATGTCATTGTAAAGGCTCTCGGATCAGATGTGTTGTTGTTCTAGACCCATAACTTGAACTCAGCGCTTTCCAGTAGTCAACCGATCTACAAACCCTGAACCTCTACCTCAGTTCCAAACTATTGTCTCCATTGTGTCACTTTTTGTCTGTCCTGAAAGCACGGCCCTAACTGATCCTCGTCTTCTCTTTCTCGGATCACTGCAGTATCTCCCATTTTTGCATGTGTGGATTTAGCTCTTTCTGTCATCATCCACATCCACCATATCAATCTTGCTTCACAAAAGTGGCCAATAGTGGGCCTCCCTGGTGGAGCAGCGGGTTGGGCACCGCACTGTGAAGCATTCGCGGCACAGCAGTGCAAGTTCGATCCCTGGCCAGGGAGGGGACCCACATGGTGCAGCAGACCCCTCCTGCCTCGCCCGCTGCTTCCCTCAGCAGCGTATTTCAGTAGATCTGCCTGTTCTGCTCCCCGCTCTGTCTCTGGTGAATCCTCTCACCTCCCGTGCCTCTGGCCTGTACCCCTGCTCTTGTATGCATTAAAAAAAAATCTTAAAAAAAAAAGTGGCCACTAGCTATCCTTTCTCCTTTCTCCCATGGGTTTTCCCTAAGTCAGCCTCTTCGTGCAAACCTCCCCTACAAATGGCTCTCATCTCCCCACTCTGATTTTCTTAATGCCTTCCCTTCTCACCTGCCTTTATCTTCTCCACTGCCTAGTGAAATGCCACCATGATATGAAAATTCAGCCTCAATCAGTGCCATGTTGTGGGCACTCAGAAAACCCAAAGAAGGAGGTATCTATCCCTCTTTTAAAAATTCTTGTAATTTTTAGAGACTCCATTCCATTGAGTCTCAGACCTTAAAGTATGAAAACTCCATCCTAAATTAAAAAGAAAAACACGGGGCCTCCCTGATGGCGCAGCGGGTTGAGCGCCGCATTCTGAAGCATCCACAGCACAGTGGTGCAAGTTCAATCCCCAGCCAGGAAGGGGACCCACAGGGTGCAGCAGACCTCTCCTGCCTCGTCCACTGCTTCCCTCAGCAGTGTGTTTCAGTCGACCTGCCTGTTCTGCTCCCCACTCTGTCTCTGGTGAATCCTCTCACCTCCTGTGACTCCGGCCTTTACCCCAGCTGTTGTATGCATAAATAAATAAATCTTTAGAAAAAGAAAAACACTTAACCGACTCATCTTCTCTTCAGCAAGTGGGAGAAAAGGAACCAAGGAAATCCATCCTGACTGAGTGGGCAGAGAGAGCTGTCTCCCTCCTGGCCCGGGACACGCACAGTATGAGAACCTACAGAAAACTGCTCCTATACATTCTAAGCATTCATTCTGTGTCTGAGTGCTTGCTGTGTGCTAGGCAGCAAAAAAGACAGACAGCCCTACCATCAGGGACCACGGAACATTCCACAGTCACATGTCGAAAACCAGCACAATCTGTCGTCCTTGAGATTCCTAATGGACATGACCGCATAAACATCTCTGAAAAGTCCCACCACTGAAACAACAAAAAAATCACTGTGTATTTAGTATTATTGCCCAAACTGATTAACCACAGAATACCTCCCCTGCATTTCATTCTGGCAATATCTATTAATATCCCACACACCCAGAACCCTGGGGAGCATACTCTGGGAAATGCTGTGTAAGAGAAATTCAAATGCTGGGAAGAAAATATTAAACCTTGGAGAGAAGAAGAAATGCCATTGTTTGCAGAGCTCAGTGGAGCGGAACTGAACCAGGACAAGAAGAGCCAGAAATCCTGCAGAACATGTGGAGGGAGAGAGGGCAGGGCCGGTGATGGGGGCAGAGAAACTCCAAAGGCTCCAATATTAACCAGTTTTCTTCAGACCCCAAGGAACAGACCAGAGAGTAGGAAAGTGACTTTGAGTCTCTCAAACTTTCTCCTCCTAACCTCCCTACCTTTCTGACCCCAGCAAGATGCCAAGGCTAGAAACTCCAGCCTCTACTTTCTCCAGCTCTCCTCTTGCCTCTGATTTCTCAGGGAAATAAGTCTGGACAGTCGTCTCTTCTCTCTGCATTTCAAGTCCTCACCGTATTTGCAGAAATCCAGTCATCTGGTTACTGCGAGCACAGGCAGGCACATGGGCACTGCGGTTCCCATGATAAAACCCATAGCTGCTACCCACTGATGCTGAATTTTACAGGCAGGCAGAAAACATAATTTTGTCTGCAGACTCGACACGAATTCCTATGACCGTGTTTCCATCGGTAGGCGCGTCAAGCATGACCAAGCTGACTCTACACTGTGAAAGCATAAACTGGTTCTAGAGACCCCTCTTTGGATGGGTGGATGAGGGACTTGGAGGCCCCATTTGCCCACGTGATTTAGAGGCTTGAAAAGAGCCGATGCACCTTCCTCCTAGGCTGCAAATACTTTACAAGAAAACAGACATTCTTGCATTTAGCCTGCATGAGGGCATGGAATATGTGCCAGCCTGTTCCGAAACCAAGTGGGCAGCGCTAGCCTGGCAGCATCCGGTAACCCGAGCCTCGAGCCTCGATGCAGCCAACAAAAACACACAAGCTGGGAAGGGCAGTCCTCATGAGCACCAGCCCAGCAAGCCTCCTCCCTGCCCTCTTGCTGTCACTGAGTGTCTCCTCACCAGCAATTAGGACACCAGTGTCCGTTCTCAAGTACCTGTTTTATGGTTAGATTAGCCAGCAGGGCAAAATAATGCAGACAGTCAGAGTAATTTATTTCTAATATCTAGTGCTTTTTTAAGCTTATAAAGTAGGTAAGGTCCCTCCCCCCCTCCTCTCCTCCCTTCCCTTCCCCACTCCTTCCCTCCCCTCTTTTCCCTCCCCTCCCCTCCCTATTATGCATAGAAGTTCCCCTCCTTCCCACCCCTTCCTTTCTTTTTCCTCCCTCCCTCCCCTCCCTCCCCTTCCTATTACCCTAGAATTTCTATAAAATATTTTGATGACTTTACTCAAATGAAACCTGTATTGTTTTTACAACCCAAGAGGCAGTCTCAAAATCTTACCATTCATTGTTTCAAAGCTTCAATTTGTTTTCACTTTACACTAATGAATTTTTAACATCTCTTGAAGGTGGATATTCTTCAGAATATTTTACCTTTTCCCCTAGCAAGTTGCAAAGACTTAAGCCAATCATTTTATCATTAGTGAGGTTCAGAGAAATAGGCACTTTCATTCATTGCTGGTGCAAAAGTCGTCAGGAACATTCTTTCTGAAAGTCAGTTTGGAGATACATGTATATGTGATATACGTGTGCAACACACGCTGCATTCATTCATATGTTGTTTTTACCAATCTCCTGGGAATTTTCCTATAGAAACACTAGAAAGTGTTATGCATAGCTTATTATAAGGGTGTTCATTACATTTTTGGAATACTTAAGGGTAGAAAAGTTGAAGCAACTTAACCATTCAACAAGGAAAAGTTGAATAAATTACAATGTATTCAGACAATGAACTGTCATGTACCTTTAGATCACTGGTGCAAGAATATCAAGTGACATGTTAAAGACTTAAAACACTGTGAAAGCATACTATGGACAGCATAATCATGCCATGTTTATCTGTCTCCAGGAAAAATACCAGAAGAATACCTGCCTACATATTAATAATGACTATATCTGAATGATGGCCTTATAGATGGACCTCTTTACAGAACTTCCTCTATTTTCCAAGTTATTTGCAGTGAATGTGTACTGTCTCTGAAATAAACAAAATGTTACCATTTCTTGATATATATGTATCCTTTGACCCAAGTTACACTAGTTTTAGGAATATGTCCTAACTTAAGGAGAGATAACAGACACACACTTAAAGATGAACTTACAGTTATGTTATTTTCTTACTTGTTTATAATAATAAAATACTGGCAGCAGCTTCACTGTCCACCATTAGGAAACCGTTTTATAGAAATAAAGTACAAATACTTCATAATCTTTAAAATCAGAACCTTGCATAGATTCAGTGAGTGAAAATGCTTGGAATAATTAAGTTTAAAAGGTATGTAAATAGATGAACAGACATAACTGTACTTTTGACTGCTGAGAAAAATAATAGAATAGGAACTCCATGATGGCACAGGGGTTAAAGTATCAGTGCTATCAAGCTAAGTCTCAGTGCTATTAAGCTATCGCCAGCTACTGCAGCCTGAGTTCGATTCCTGGCCAGGGAGGTGACACACAGGTCACAGCAGACCTCTCCTGCCTCGCCCACTGCTCCCCTCAGCAGTGTACTTCAATTAATCTGCCTTTTCTGCTCCCCACTCTGTCTCTGGTGAATCCTCTCACCCCCAACACCTCTGGCCTGTACCCCAGTTCTTGTATGCACAAATAAATCTTTTAAAAAATTGTTATAAGTAAGAAAACATATAAACAGTAAAAAAAATTTGTTTTATAAATAGTAATATTAAGATACATGTCTTGGGCCTCCCTGGTGGCACAGAGGTTGAATGCCATACTGTGGGGCTACTGCGGCATCCCCAGCCAAGGAGGGGACCCACATGGTGCAACAGACCTCTCCTGCCTCCCTGCTGCTCCCCTCAGCAGTGTATTTCAGTGGATCTGCCTGTTCTGCTCCCTGCTCTGTCTCTGGTGAATCCTCTCACCAACCTCCCATACCTCCAGCCTGTATGAATAAATAAATAAATCTTGTTTTTTTTTTTTAAAAGAATCTGTTTAATGGGCCTCCCTGGTGGCACAGCAGGTTGAGCGCCACACTGTGAAGCATCCACAGCACAGCAGCACCAGTTCAATCCCTGGCCAGGGAGGGGACCCACAGGGCGCAGCAGACCTCTCCTGCCTCGCCCACTGCTCCCCTCGGTAGTGTATTTCAATGGATCTGCCTGTACTGCTCCCTGCTCTGTCTCTGGTGAATCCTCTCACCTCCCGTGACTCTGGCCTTTACCCCAGCTGTTGTATGCATAAATAAAAATAAATCTTAAAAAAAAAAATCTGTGTAAGCAAAGTTCAAAGTAATCTCAAATTCAGTGGCATCTCAGGTACGGCCTGAGATGAGCCACACCTCTAATGACAAAGGTTTCTGAGTTCACTGACAGACTTTCTGCCTTTAACCTACCTCTAGGAACAGTCACAGATGGATAGTTAAAGCAAGTAACCACATCTACAAGCAAATATTTGCACTTATAGATATACTTACATATATACACACTTACATTAACGTGTATCTATCTGGCAACTGTGGAGAGGAAAAATATTTTTTATGTCCTTAACTACTTAATATAATTTTCTATGTTGTAAAAGTCTTGGCATTATCATTGCATATTGAATAATGGGCAAAAGCCCAATGATTTACCCAGCTGTGTGGACTCAGTGAGTATTTATGGCAAGCTTATGTGTAAAATCTAGTTCTGGCCATAGTAGATAAAAAGACACAAGCTTGCCTTCCTTCTCAGATAAAGAAACAAAGCTACCTCTGTGGAGTTTACATACTCTTTCAATGTCTCTTCTCCAACAAAACAGATAAAATTATAATTGACCTCTACTTGCTTTGACTTTAATTTGGTGACATCATGTCTAAAGCTTAGCTTAAAATCAGTCATCTAGCCAAGATCATTACTGGTGAAATTGACTAACCACCTGTTGCTTAGAAATCTGAGAAGTTTACATGCAAATGAAGGCTAGAATGAAGTATGGTATGAGTTTTCCTGATTAAAAAAGAGAGAGACACAGGCCTCTCTGATGACGCAGCCAGCTGAGCGCGGCACTGAGAAGCATCTGTGGCACAGCAGCGCGAGTTCGATCCCTGGCCAGGGAGGGGACCCACAGGGCGCAGCGGACCTCTCCTGCCTCACCCGCTGCTCCCCTCAGCAGTGGATTTCAGTTGCTCTGCCTGTTCTACTCCCCTCTCTGTCTCTGGTGACTCCTCTCACCTCCCATGACTCTGGCCTGTACCCCAGCTCTTGTATACATAAATATATAAATCTTTAAAAAAAGAAAAAAAGACACACTGATTTTTTTTTTTTTTTTTTACTCCATGTAACCGACTCAATCCTTTCAACTCTTATGCCAGACTTTAAAAATAGAAGAGGGCAAGAATTTTTGCATCCCAGATGAATAGGCAGAATTGAAACCAAGTTTAGATAAGGATCATATTCACAACAAAACGAAAATAAAAGGTGGAAAATAAGCACCTTGCTGGGCGCGCAGCCGGTTGAGCGCCGCACTGTGAAGCATCCGCGGCACAGCAGTGCGAGTTCAATCCCCAGCCAGGGAGGGACCCACATGGCGCAGCAGCCCTCTCCTGCCTCGCCCGCTGCTCCCTTCAGCAGTGTGTTTCAGTTCATCTGCCTGTTCTGCTCCCCACTCTGTCTGGTCAGTCCTCTCACCCCCCATAGCTCTGGCCTGTATAAATAGCTCTTGTGTGCATAAATTAAAAAATCCTTAAAAAAAAAAGGTGGGAAATGAAAAAGAGAGGGAAGGATGCAAAGCAAATACGTGAGCTCAGCGGGGGTAAAGCAGGAGCGCTTACTTGGTTTGTCCATTCTCCACGTAGGTCGTTCTGTAGAAGCCCACGAGGGAGCCATTCAGCCAGCCCTGGAACTCCAGCGTGAGGAGGTAGGGACCCTGGCCGTCGTTGGCCGCCAGCTGCTCTCCTGCGTGGATGACCACGTACTCCAGCTTTTTGTACTCGAAGCACCCCTTGACTTGCACCTGCTCCCCAGAGGGTTTCTTCAGCACCGGGAGCTTGGTGACCCTGGTGTCCCGGATGTGCAGCCACAGGTAGTCAGTGGGCTTGCTCACGTTGATGGAGACAGTCACCACGCCGGTGTACGTGTCCTCCTCTAGCAGGGGCTTCACCTCCAGGTCGTAGTGCACCGGCCTGATGTAGTCCGGCAGCCTGAAGTGTTTCCAGTCTCCACTGGCATCTTCGCTGGCAGGACAGACGCCCAGATCCTGCGGGGGGCTCTCGGTGGGAGGTCGAGTAGTCGAGTCTGTGCCCTGCTCGGGCTTTTGGGGGCATGACCTGGTCAAGCCCACGGAAAGTCCTACTATTAACCCCACAGCCACCACCACCCCACAAATGATCGCCACATGTTTCCCTTTAATGCAGTATCTCTTAGCGTGGTGTTCCTCCTCAAAGTTCATTTTTGTTTCCAAAGTCAAACGGCACACATAAGAGAAGGATGTTAAATTTAACTGACTCACTCACGTCAGCAGACTTCCTTCTCCAATTGGAAGGAATTCCCTGATTTGGCAGCCTGTGAGATTTTCCCACACCTCTCTCTGTCTCACTTCTGGCGGCTTGCCTTCTCCTTCACGTTCCCACCAGCCGCTGGACGAGGGGGGCGGGTGAGGAGTCCAGAGAGGAGCCGAGATGGAGGAAGCAGGCTGGCAAGAATACGGACCACAACTTGCCTTATAAACAGGGCATCTCCACCCACCCCACCCCTCCTGGAGTAAGTTAAATATAAAACAGGGCTTAGCTTATCGGCCAAGGGAGGATGGTCCTTGCAGTGCTCCGTCAGCAGCTTTGAAGCAGACTGAGTTTGGGAAGAGGTGTGCTTTCCTTAGAAAACTCCGCCTCTGCCACTGGCTTCTTCCTGTTGCACTGACAAGCTCTCGTCACCAAAAGGCTTATTGAATTTCAGGTACTAAGCTTGCCAAACACACTGTTTTCTTTTTTCGTTCTTTCCTTCTCTCATGATGTAAACACTCAGATGCTGCCTTTTGCCAGCCATAACCTGGCGTGGGATGCTCAGCGATGGATTTGTTCAAGGACCACTTATATCCTGAGTAAATGTTAGTGGAACCTGTGAACCAGGTAAGCTTGCACCAGTCTGCTGCTGCTGAGTGAGAGAGATGGGGAGACACGAAGACATTAACCAAAGCAACACAGGAGTGGACAAGAATTAAGAAGAAAAGAGAAGGACAGAACGGGAGAGAACGGGAGAGCATTGAAAGGTCAGAATCCCAAGGAAGACAAACTTGGTCAAAAAATTTATGAGGTGAGATAACTGAGTTAGATAAACTGTCTTTGCAGTTTGCCTCCGAGCAAGCTGATCGTTAGACTTTGCTGTGACCTAAATGCTGCAGATTCCAGATGCAGAAACTGGTCTGCAGGGAGAACCACTGTCTGCCCAGACCTACTGCTTCTAAATGACAAGGTTGGGGGTGGGGGCAGTGAGGGAAGTGTCACAGTAATGACCTCAATGTTTAAGAGTAGCTGAGGTGTGGACCCCAAAGCCATCTCTGATAGCAGCAACCCTGTCACAGCTACTCAAAAATTTGGAGCACTCTCTGCATGGCAGGCACAACACCAAATACTGACAGAGGTTTTCATTTAATCTTCCCAATTGTATCAGGTTGGTGGGATTCTGGCTCTCACTTTTGAGATGGGGAGACTGACACGTAAAGAGGTGATATCATTCGCTCAAGGCCACACAATCAGCAAATCGCTGACTGGGGGTTGAACCCAGCTTGCTGCATCCAAAGTCCATGAAACCGCTGTAGTGCACCACTGCTATTCTCTGAAGAAGTAATATGTTTACGCACTATGAAGCGAACCGCAGCCACTGCAGCACAAGTTCGATCCCCACTGCCAGCCAGCGAAGGGACCCACATGGCGCAGCAGACCTCTCCTGCCTCGCCCGCTGCTCCCCT
>JAGFMF010011608.1:4409427-4424112 GCA_019455555.1 Galemys pyrenaicus | reverse complement strand
TGGTGGCGCAGTGGGTTAAGCAGCGCACTATGAAGCAAACCGCAACCACTGCAGCACGAGTTCGATCCCTGCTGCCAGCCAGGGAGGGGACCCACATGGTGCGGCAGGGGACCCACATGGTGCGGCAGACCTCTCCTGCTGTGCCCGCTGCTCCCCTCAGCAGTGTACTTCCATTGATCTGCCTTTTCTGCTCCCTGCTCTCTGTGGTGAATCCTCTCACCCCCCACACCTCTGGCCTGTACCCCAGTGCTTGTATGCATAAGTAAAAAAAAAAAAAAGAAGTTCTTGTACTCTTTAATTCTCCCATTCGTTCAGAGCCTGTAGGGGTGAACCTCAGGGAGACTCTGCCAGGCCGAATCTACTGCGAGTAGCCATCACTGACCTCAGTGGGTTCATTCTCCCTGTGGGTGTCAGGACCAAATCAAAGACACTTGCAGGACGCATGCAGAAGAGACACGTAGTGATTTCCTTGTGACAAGAAAAGGAGACTCGTGTTTCCCAAAAACTGTCTCCTAGATGGGACAGTGAAGTTACATAGCATCTCTCTGAGTACGGGAGAGGGGCCTCCGATATGTCATTTTCCCCAGTGCTGGCATCTACTGGTCCTTGTCTTGAGCCAGGAGGTCTGCAAAAACCACACTATCGTGAAAATAGAAATGTTTGACATATACTTGATTCCTAACTCATCTAGATTTTATTTGTGGTTAAGAAGTTTGTCAGGCCTACCTCGTGGTGCCAGGGACTGAGACGCAGCACTAGGAAGCTATCCACAGCCACTGCAGTGCAAGTTCCATCCCTGGTCAGGGAGGGGACCCACAGGGCGCAGCAGACCTCTCCTGCCCTGCCCACTGCTCCCCTCAGCAGTGTATTTCAGTAGATCTGCCTGTTCTGCTCCCCGCTCTGTCTCTGGTGAATCCTCTCACCCCCCACACCTCTGGTCTGTACCCCAGATCTTGTGTGCATAAATAAATCTTTTTTTTTTTAAATAAGTTTGTATACAAGTTACGTATGCCTGAGAACCTGGCCAACAGGAAAATTTCCTTCATTTTTACTCACGCTGTGCTCACATCTTCTTACATTTAGTTGACGAGAGAGATTGTCTGGTGAGGTACTTTTTGAGGGACAGGTATCCTATGGAACATGCCCCAAGAAAGACCACTTTAAATGGTTTCTAAATTACAAAGTAAACTAAAGGATCCTAAAACTAGAGTCTAATTTATTCTGTGCATTTCCATTGCTTTCTCATAAAAAGGTAGTAAGAGAACTAGAATTGAATGGAAGATGATATATTTTTCTCAATTACAGATTCATCTTGTATTAATTAACTGCACATTCTTAAGCAATACTAAATTTTTAAAACATACTATGTTTAAATATGGCCAATCAACTTCCTGAATTTTAACTCTTGAACAACCACCCCTTTAAAGAAAAAGATTTATCCATTTATGCATACAAGAGCTGGGGTACAGTACAGCCAGAGGTGTCAGGGGTTGGAGGATTCACTAGAAATTGAGAGGGGAGCAGAACAGGCAGATGGACTGAAGCACACTGCTGAGGGGAGCGCGGGCGAGGCAGGAGAGCTCTGCCGTGCCACATGAGTCCCCTCCCTGGCCTGGGATCAAACTGGCGCTACAGCCACTGCTGGTGGCTTCACAGTGCTACACCGTAGCCCCTTGTGCCACCAGGGAGGCCCCCAAAACCCGTTTTTTATTGAAAAAAGCCATCAGATATTTCATTAAATGTTTTTTGGGTTTTTTTTAAAGATTTATTTATTTATGCATACAAGCACTGGGGTACAGGCCAGAGATGTGGGGGGTGAGAGGATTCACCACAGACAGAGAGGGGAGCAGAACAGGCAGATCAATGGAAGTACACTGCTGAGGGGAGCAGCGGGCACAGCAGGAGAGGTCTGCTGCGCCATGTGGGTCCCCTCCCTGGCCGGCAGCAGGGATCGAACTCTTGATGCAGTGGCTGCAGTTTGCTTCATAGTGTGTTGCTTAACCCACTGCGCCACCAGGGAGGCCTTCAGTAAATGTTTTTAATGGGTAAAATACTTCAATTGTTCCTCATAAAGGAGAAACATGCATCAAATATGAAAAGTATTTGGAAGAATGTTTATATAAAATTACATTGCTAAAGAAGGCATTTTTTTAAAAAGAGTTATTTATGCACACAAGAGCTGGGGTACAGGCCAAAGTCGTGGAAGGTGATGGGATTCACCAGAGACAGAGCAGGGAGCAGAACAGGCAGATCTACTGAAACACACTGCTGCGGGGAGCAGCGGGCGAGGCAGGAGAGGTCTGCGCCATGTGGGTCCCCTCCCTGGCCGGGGATGGAACTGGCGCTGCTGTGCCATGGGTGCTTCACAGTGTGGTGCTCAACCCGCCACCAGTGAGGCCTAAAGGCATGTTTTTAAAAAATCTCAGCTAAGGAAAACACGCAAAACCCTAACAGTCAACCTCACCGAGACAGACAATAATTTTGGTAGCAGGCCCTATGTTTGGGCGGGGCTTGATCGAAGACGGCAACAGAGCTTTGGAGTGAATATACTTCCAGGGGATTGGGGATCATCACCTGCTTGAAAATGTGCCTCCTCCTCCATGGGCCAGCTAATCCCAAGTGGTCTGTTTGCACCATTTTTGTTGCCCAAGGTTCTGCATTCCTATACGAGGTCAGAATGCCCCGGTCCATGAGTTGTAAGAACCCAGCCCTACAAGGTGCCTTTCAAATCAATCAAGAGCAGAAAGCGGGCCTCCCTGGTGGCGCAGTGGGTGAAGCACCGCACTATGAAGCAGACCGCAGCCGCTGCAGCACGAGTTCGATCCCTGCTGCCGGCCAGGGAGGGGACCCACATGGCGCAGCAGACCTCTCCTGCCTCGCCCGCTGCTCCCCTCAGCAGTGTATTTCAGTTTATCCGCCTGTTCTGCACCCCACTCTGTCTCTGGTGAATCCTCTCACCTCCTGCGACTCTGACTTGTATCCCAGCTCTTGGATGCATAAATAAATAAATCTTTAAAAAAAAAAAAAAGAGCATAAAGCTTGAGATCCTGGGAGGGGCATCCATCATGAGGTATGACCAGGAATGCCTAGGGCTGTTGGCTGACTTGTGACAAGGGACCCCAGAAGATGATCATTCCAACACCTTGATAAGCCTGAAACCATGGCTGGAGCACTAGGGCTTGATCTTAATCTCAATACTGAATCATCAAGCAGAGGACAAGTGCCTGGGGGCCCCCCTCAGGATCCCTGATCTGATAGATGACAGAGCACCTCTTCTGGCCTCACCCCTCCTCCCCACCCCCATCCTCCTTCCCTGCGCACGTAACTGATGCTGTATGACTATTCTAGGAGTAAAAAGGCCAGACCTTGCTCTTCCAGCAGTGCTCTGCTCTGCAGCCTGCTCCACAACTCTTGTCGATCACAGAGATTTTTGCCGATGCCACACTCCTGTCTGAAACTCCCTCATATGGGATTTATTAGTTAAACGCATCTTTTTGTTAGAAGAAACAGAGTGCCTTTACACCATCTATGTAGTGTGCATATGAGTGTAAATCTGCCTATGTGTACACCTAGGCAAGCGTGTCTATTTTGTCTATGACCCAGTTCTAACTGCAGCTTCTTATTAGCACCTAGCCCTAGGGGCTGCCTGAAATCAGCTGATCGGTATTAACATACTAGGGGATGGCTGAAGGGCTAGGAGGAAAATGTGCAGCCAGACGAGTGTAAGTAGCCATCAAAATGTATATTAACCACACCTCGGGTGAACATATTTGGGATTAATATAAAGTAACTAGTGTTCATAACCCAATGACACTGGTCCCCACTGCCACAGTGCTGGCTGTCCATCCTCACCCTGGCACTCAGGTGGAATCTGTGACTGAAGTCTCTTGACCTTGAGAGCCCTTGTTCCAGATGTAAACACGGTGAAGTTCAAGGCAGACACTGGTGAGGGTGGGATGTGGGAGTGAGAATCTATCCCCACAACGAGACTAGACAGAGGTATCATCCCAGGCAAACTCCTGGAATAAATTGTTCATACTGTAACAGGGAGGTCCCCAGGAAAAAAAGGTAAGTTCCAGGATCCCTGCCCCACCTTAAGGAAGTGAGAAGAAGTGAGAGCAGAAGGGAAAAAAGAAGGAAGCAGGATGGAGAGCAGCAAGGAGACCTGGAGGAGGCACGTGGAGCAGAGAGACATGTGAAGAAATTGCGCTCGCTTTTCTGGTCCTGGACTGGTTGCAACAGATGTGGCTGAGAGACCCGTGGGGAGGTTAACAACGGCAGCTTCATCTTCATTTTGCTCTTTTCCCCCCAGATTTGTCTGACCCTTTCTGACCCTTTTCTATGGGTCTCCACCGAAAGGTGCTTTAGACTTGTGGCACGCTTTTGGGCCTTGTTTTGGGCCAACCCTGTTTGGCTGCACTTTTACCCTTGAGGGGATGGGTAACTTTGGATGCTTGATTTAGTAATGATATTCTTTGTCTTTTCCATATTGTTCCCTAATTGTATCAGAGTTCCTTCTCATTAAAGTTATTATATGTTTGTCTTGATGTGGCAGATGGCAGAACCCATTTAGAGTGGGCAGATTTGGGGGCTCTGGGGTGCCCCTCTCCCTGCCCTGTAATATTGGATCATCTTTTGTTGAAAAGTTACATCACATATATGAAATTTGGAGAGACTACCTTCACCCAGTTGCTATTACTAGCTTCAAGCCAGTAAGCGAGCACAGCCTTTCACTGTAGGTCCTAGACCCCACTCCCTTCAGAGCTTTTGACAATATTTATTATCGTCCCATATCCCTCCTCCCAAATCTAACATCTGTTCCATATCTGGCACGCCATAGATGTTCATTGATTACTTATGGAGTAAATGACTAGCTAAAAAGGAGGAAAAGAAACCAAGTATCCAGATTGGGAAGAATAAATAGACTTAACAGATCAGAAGTTGTAGGGTAAATGAGTTCATCAGAATTTTTATTACATTCACCTCTGTGGTCATCCCCTGTAGCCCTGAGGATGTTAACACAGAAGGGCAGAAGGCTACGGGGAACATCAGTGTGGGATGTTTGTGCCTGGTGTGGACACTTGGAACATGGGTGTGGGCATGCGTAAGTGTGCACACCTGTGCTAGAGGCCAGGGACAGAAGGACAGCGTCCCTCAGAGACAGAGGATGGCTAAGAGAGGACGAGTGACTACACAAGAGACAAGACCACTAGAGAATGCCAGAGAGCCCGGAGAAAGGGTAAAGACTCGTGGGGGGCTGGGAGACTCACTTGCCTGCCTGTCCCCCACTCCTCCCTAACCCCCCACCGCCACCACCTGGCTTGGGCCTGCCTCCCTGTGTGGGGTACCTGTGTGTCTGGTTCCCTGAGAGAGCATTAAAGCCTGTAAAGTCCACTGAGCGCTCCAGGACTCTCTTAATCCGTGTGCCCAAGTTCTACTGAACCTGCCCTGCACTTGCTGGCAGCAACAGAAGTGTTGGGATGCCATACGTTCAATTCACAACCAAGTGAGTCTCCCTGGTGGTGCAGCGGGTTGAGCGCCGCACTGTGAAGCATCTGTAGACACAGCAGCGCCAGTTTGATCCCTGGCCAGGGAGGGGACCCACATGGCGCCGCAGACCTCTCCTGCCTCGCCCGCTGCTCCCCTCAGCAGTGTGTTTCGGTCCACCTGCCTGTTCTGCTCCCCACTCTGTCTCTGATGAATCCTCTCACCTCCCGTGTCCCTGGCCTGTACCCCAGCTCTTATATGCATAGATAAAATCTTTTAAAAAAAAATCACACCCAGCAAGATTGGAAAGATTCCCTGGAAGTGAAAACCTTGACGTCAGACCTGATCTTGAGTAGGAGAAGGACTTTCTGGTAACTTCTTCCCACAGTAGGTCCACCGATATAAGAAACCAATCATGATCCTGAGTCCCTTTTTTTTTTTTAACTTGCTGCTCCACTTTGAAGCTTCTCTGTGAGGTCCCAGGAAGTATACATCCCCCCAGAGGCTACTGGGTCTTTATCTTCTTGGGGTGCTGTTGGCTCAGTAGAGAATCAGGCGCATCTCCAAGAAAGTTGTCAATAGTTAACACTCTATTGTGATTATTTACTCCTGTCAGTTGATCAGAGCTGAAGTCCATGGTTCAGGAAAATAACAAAAAACGATGAACTCGGTCACACTGAAGGAAGCAGAAATCTGAAATCAATCTGCACGCATGGGGAGCAGGTAGAATAAGGACAATTTCCATGCCATCTTTCCACAGGGTCACTGTTAGCAAGTTTGTGAATTCTACAAATCCCTACAGTTAATCTGAATTTTTTCCAGATTTTTAAGGGTTTAGTTGGAATTAAAAAAGGAAAGAGTCACCAAATTTACTTGGCTAGACAAGAGTTCTGAATTCACCCAGGGAATATTCTTTGTAATCCTGAGAAATTATATTTTATTTCCAACACCGGTGCCCGCTCTTCATCTTTTCTCTGTCCTTGGCACCTGCTTTAAAATGCTTGCTCAGTTTTAAGATTAAGTAATGTATACTAACAATTACCAGGAGCTGAAAATAACTGCAGGTGTCAGAATAGAAAGTGTTCGGCAGACGGCATCTAACTTCTGTTAGTTGATGATGAAGCTTTTGTCTAGTGGAGTAAGTACACATAGCAAAGATGAGGATGAGAACAATGAGAAAGAGGAATAAGAGACAAAGAATGAGAAGGAGAAGGATTTTTGAAGAAGATGATGATGAGACTAAACCTCCAGATGCATTCAAAATGGAGCCCACAAAAACTAAGTCTTGATGAAGTAATAGGTTTGTCTTCTCTAGTCCATGTGGTTTCAGGCTGATTTGAGAACTAACCCTCCTGTGGGTTTTCTGGCACGCACAGACTGTGCTCATAAAAAGGCCTCCTGCCACCGGGGGACCCAGGTGGGGCTTTACAAGTCACAGCCAGAATCACGTTCCTGTTACTCATTTGAAGGGCTCTGGGGGCAAAGTAGTTCACGCCACCTGCCCCTCACAAGTGTGTCTGGGACACTAGCATTCATTCTCTCCATCACCCAACAAATATACATTGAATCAGTAAATAGGTGCTGTTCAGTAAATATTTACTCGACAAGGAATTATAGGATACATTTTAAAATGTGGGCATTAAAAAAATGGGTCTACCAGAAGAGTAGGGGATAGAGGGGGCAGTGGGGAGGTGGCCCATTGGACTGAGGTGGAGGTTTGTGGGTGCCTTGGTGGTAGGTGTGGTGTGGTGGACACCTGAAGAGGTGTGAGCCTCTACCTCTAAAGTATATACAGTGCTGTAAACCAGCGTTACCTCAATACAGAATACAAGCAGGGAGGTGAGCATAGATGGACATGGCTAACTCGCCATCAAGGAGCCACATCAGGTGTGGCTCTCCTGTGTTCCTTGGCTTGTGGGTGCATCTATGTCGTTGTTAAGACCGATGTCCTCCTGCGTCTCTCTGTTCCGTCTTCACATCATTTGTGTGTCAAGTCTTTCTCTGCCTCTCTTTTCTAAGGACTCTTGAGATTGCATTTAGGACTCGCCCTCAATATTCCAGGATCATCTTCCTATCCAAATACCTTTTCTTCCTTACTCTATCAAGTAAATAAAAACTAAAGACAACTACATTGAAAATTAACGTAGTGATAAAGAAAAAGCAATATAGGAATAAAGAATATTACAAACCAAGCAACCAGTGCTATAAATAAAAATTGGAACACTACAGTTCTTCCCTCTGATAAAGAAGTTAAGATTACTTAAGGTGGGGAATGGAGCTAGTAGTACTTTTATGGGGAACGTGATCCGCAATCATCATTGCTAGCTTAATTCACTAGGACTCTTTGTGGAGTAAAAGACCAACATTATTTGTGCCAACTTCAACAGATAGAATGAAGAAAGTACTGCCAAGAATTTTAACACTCTAAAGGCTGAAAGGAAACGTTTGAATGAAGCATTTTAGGAAGTTTAAAACTATCTCTGAATGCAGAACTATTTAGCTCACTGAAAGAAAAACATGTAATTTTGTGACTCTTAGAACAACAGATGATACTGTTTATTGTTATTATTTTTCTCCTGATGTCTCGATATCCTGCCACGTTCTCCCAATGTTATCATTGCACATCAGAGAATCCAACACAACAAACATTTAAAATTTAGGACTAATAAATTCTTTAGCTTTCTTGTATTTGCTTTTCTGACTATTTTCAAAGCCTCTGTATGCTAAGAACAAAACAGGGGTTGACAGACATGTGTTTGAGTGCTCACTAATATTTCTTTTATTTACTTATTATAGTTTGGGTTTGATTTCTTTTTTATTATAATGTGCTTGTTTGGTTTACAATCCTGGCCCTATTAAACAGTGCCTTCTTATTTATTTTAAATTATATTAT
This sequence comes from Galemys pyrenaicus, assembly GCA_019455555.1. NCBI lineage: Eukaryota > Metazoa > Chordata > Mammalia > Eulipotyphla > Talpidae > Galemys > Galemys pyrenaicus. Next base: position 4,415,732 of record JAGFMF010011608.1, on the reverse strand, counting down.
TCTGTATTGAGATAACGCTGGTTTACAGCACTGTATATACTTTAGAGGTAGAGGCTCACACCTCTTCAGGTGTCCACCACACCACACCTACCACCAAGGCACCCACAAACCTCCACCTCAGTCCAATGGGCCACCTCCCCACTGCCCCCTCTATCCCCTACTCTTCTGGTAGACCCATTTTTTTAATGCCCACATTTTAAAATGTATCCTATAATTCCTTGTCGAGTAAATATTTACTGAACAGCACCTATTTACTGATTCAATGTATATTTGTTGGGTGATGGAGAGAATGAATGCTAGTGTCCCAGACACACTTGTGAGGGGCAGGTGGCGTGAACTACTTTGCCCCCAGAGCCCTTCAAATGAGTAACAGGAACGTGATTCTGGCTGTGACTTGTAAAGCCCCACCTGGGTCCCCCGGTGGCAGGAGGCCTTTTTATGAGCACAGTCTGTGCGTGCCAGAAAACCCACAGGAGGGTTAGTTCTCAAATCAGCCTGAAACCACATCTGTGCCACCAGGGAGGCACTGCACGACTTTTTTGTCCCCAGTGCCTGTGGGTGCTCCTACAGGTTTGGGTGCTCAGAATTACTTTTGTCATCTAGGTGCTATTAAGTACTGCCTAGTCAATCAGTTGAATGATGACTAAAATAGTAAAAGAACAAAATAAGAATGAGAAGCACAAGGTGTGACACAGAGGGACTGCTAGCCTGCTTTTCCGACGAATCATGGATTGGAGAAGTCGAGGGAGTCACATGAGGACTTTCACTTTCCTGCTGTCTGATGCTTCATGTCTCGAGGACAGCACCATCGGCAGTTGCTTTTCTCTAGCACTCAGTCTCAGTGCTGCTGATTCAAAAGCAATAGCGCCCTTATACGGCAAATACATGCAGAGAGTTAGCCAACAGTTCTACCAGTTTGACACATGGAGGCATCGCAATGACAAGTAAAGAGGATACAATTGCGTTTGAAGTCCAAGGGCATCTTTTGCTTATTGGCGGTGACTGGCTAACTATTCACAACGCATCTTCTATTCACAAAGCATTTCCTTCTGGGCTCACAGTTTTTCATCCTTCGTAGCAGAAACATAAGTCATTTTGTCAGATGGAAGATGGAGACAAGTGACATAATCTCAGACCTAAGCCACAAACAGCAGCTGTCTGATCCTTTGCTATCTCCACCTTGGCCTGCCAACTTCATGTGGGCACCTGTGGCATTGCACCAGCACCACACTGATAAGGGTCGTGGAGCAGCTGGAGTCGTGGGGCAGCCTCACGATGCAGGATGCTGCTGAACAAGCAGAGTCCTGGCCTTTTTATTGAAAGAATAATCATCGGACATCAGTTACACGGGGTAGGCGGACAAAGGAAAAAGGATGGGTGGAAGTAAAGAATGTGTCTTTGTCATTTAGGACTTGTGGGGGATAGAAGTCTGCTGACCACATGATTTTTATCTGCCTGATGATCAAGAGTTGTATTCAAAATTGCACCCTTGGACCCTGGGCTAGTGTTCTAATCTCATCAGTAAAGCATTCCACCCATCAGTTCCTGGTGTCCTTTGTCATACATCAGTCTTCAGCCCCCAGGCATTCCCATCATACCTCTTGATACATACCCTCCCCAGGTTGATCAAGCCTCCTGCCCTTGTTTGATTTGATGATTTGATGAGGTTTGGTTCCTATGACTGACCGGTTTTCTGAAGGGCAGTTCTGACCCTGAGGGAATGCAGAACTGCAGGTAACAGTCATGGTGGCCAAACAGGCTGCTTAAGTCTAGCAGACCACAGGCACCTAGGGATAATTGTTAGGGGGAAAGGTAGTCCTGAATGGATTATGGGTGTGTGGACTCCAACCCCCACTCCAGACCATCAGTGTTCCAGAACCACAAATCCGATAAGAGGATTATCGAAGAGTGAATTACTGGGACCTGAGGGTGGAGTTAAGCAGCCAGGCTGGCTATAAAACCAGAGGTGAGCCTTGGGGGCTCTCTCTCTTACTGAGGAGCCAGACCCCTTCCTTCGGAGCCATCTCATTCAACTCGGAGCCAGCTCTCAACGCGCCATTGCTTAGATCTGGTAGGGTATTTGTGGATTTGTATCCCTTTCTTTTTCCTTTGGTGTTATTACTATTTTATTCCCCTTTCTTTCATAAAATAAAACGTGCTAATAACTTTTGCCACGTGTACCTGGAGTTGGGACTTTAAAAGTCTTCTGAGTGCGCGGGTGGAGGACCCAGTGTGGGGAACCCATTTTATATTAGGGTTGCCCTGTAACATACCCACACAGTATTTGTCTTTCTCCTTCTGAGTTATTCCACTCAGCATCATCCCCTCCAGTTCCACCCTATGTTGTCACAAAAATGTAAGATTTCATCTTTTTTTTAAAAAAATGGCTGAGTACATTATCATGTGATCAAAGTAAAAGCACATGTCAAATTAAAAATAAATTTTATACTTTTCATGCTGTCAAAATCTGGTGAACTTCATGCACATCTTCATTTGGACCAGTCACATCTCAGGTGTTCCATACATCCACAAGACTTGTGGTTAACCCAGCCGACAGCTCAGCTCTTGAACTTGAGGACTTTATCTCATGCTTACTTGTGTTCATAGTGTTCAGTTCAATGTCTGACACACATAGGTTCCTGGCAGGAAAAGTAAACTTGCTTTCATGGAATGGACTTTTCTTTTTTATAAAAAAAAAATTATTTATTTATGCATACAAGCACTGGGGTCCTCCATCCACGCGCTCAGAAGACTTTTATAATAAGTCCCAGCTTCAGGTACACGTGACAAAAGTTATTAACAGGTTTTATTTTATGAAAGAAGGGGAATAAAATAGTAATAATACCAAGGCAAAGAGAGGGATAAAAATCCGTAAATATCCTACCAGATCTTCTAAGCAATGGCAGGTTAAGAGCTGGCTCCGAGTCAAGTGAGATGGCTCCAAAGGAAGAGAGAGCCCAAGGCTCACCTCTCCGGTTTTATAGCCAGCCTGGCTGCTTAACTCCACCCTCAGGTCCCAGTGATCAACTCTTCGATAATCCTCTTATCGGATTTGTGGTTCTGGAACACTGATGGTCTGGAGTGGGGGTTGGAGACCACACACCCATCTGTGTAATCCATTCAGGACTACCCTTCCCCCTAACACCTCCTCTCCTGATAATATTTGAGATTAGGGTTTTCTGATCCCTTTGTATTCCTAATACTGCATTGCATGGTACAAAATTAATAGAGGACATTATAATTTCATCCATGACTGAGAGGATTAAATGATCATATTTAAAATGAAGGGAAACTCATTCCTCTTTTAATTATAAATTTTTAAATTAAGCCATGTTTATGTTGGCGGAAGAATATGTCCTGAGTGAACTCCACCCACTGATGTTTTATGGGCTCCACCCCTACCTCCATACCAAAGAGATCCCAGGCACTGATAATTACAAATCCCATCATGGCATGAATCTGCCATGACTCTTGTCTTCTCAAAGAGGGGTTGCTGGGAACTAAGAGTGGACTTAAGCAGCCATGCTTGCTATAAAACCAAACACACATGGGCATACACTCTCTTGGTGTTGCCTGCCTTCATCATGTTCTTGGGGTCCCAACTCTGTGGAACACATTGACCAATTAATCTCTGTCTCACTTTCATTCCTTTTATACCTTCCTTTCTGAGTTACCCCTCTTTTTATTTTCCTTGTAAATAAATCTTCCATTAATCTATTCTATGTGCATCTGCACTTGGGTCCTATTCTAAGTTGTTTTTTTAAGCATGCAGGTGAGGATTCACACCCAGGCCATCCCATTTCCTTCTGGGGTTGTCCTATAATATATACATAATAACACTTTACCAGCTCTTCTCTCTATCCCATTAATCAATTTTATTTTGATACTATATTTAACTGTTTTAATTTCCAAACAGGCATGCAGTAGAAACAGACGCAAATGCATATAATGTAATATATGTATATAGACATCAAGTGAGAAAAACCAATAACAAAATGACATGTACAAGACAAAACTGCTGTAATCCTATGGGCATAGAGGGCCTCCCTGGTGGCACAGGGGTTAAATTATCAGGGCTATCAGGCTATCACCAGTTGCTGCTGCATGTGTTCTATTTTAGCCAGTGAGGGGAGCCACATGGCACAGCAGACCTCTCCTGTCTCCCCTCTACTCCCCTCAGCAGTAGATCTGCCTTTTCTGCTCCCCATTCTGTCGCAGGTGAATCTTCTCAACCCCTGTGTCTCTGGCCTACACCCCAGTTCTTGTATACATAAATAAATGAAATAAATCTTTTTTTAAAAAAATGACTATATGCATAAAAAATATTGGAAAGCATAAGTTAAAATGTTAAAACAGTGTTTTTCTCTGGTTATCTATGAGATGATGGGAAAATTCTTTGGCAGTTTTGTGTTGTTTTTATTTGTCTCTTTTAGAGTATTTTTCTGTTTAGAGTATATATTACGCTGGTATTTAGTGAAAACAAAATGCACAGAGACATATACATAAACTGTACTGGGTCTTCTTCATGAAGAAATGTTGCTTCCCTGAGTGGTAATAAATGCCCCATCCAAATCTTGATCCATTAAGTCAAATCAACTAAGGGAAGATGTTTGTGCTGTTTCTAGAAAACACAACTACATTTGTCCTCATCATTCTGTTAGGGGGAAAAGGTAGTCCTGAATGGATTATGGGTGTGTGGTCTCCAACCCCCACTCCAGACCATCAGTGTTCCAGAACCACAAATCCGATAAGAGGATTATCGAAGAGTTGATCACTGGGACCTGAGGGTGGAGTTAAGCAGCCAGGCTGGCTATAAAACTGGAGAAGTGAGCCTTGGGCTCTCTCTTCCTTTGGAGCCATCTCACTTGATTCAGAGCCAGTTCTCAACGCGCCATTGTGTTCCAGCTCGGAAGATCTGGTAGGATATTTACAGATTTGTATCCCTCTTTTCTCCTTGTGATATTTCTACTTTATTCCCCTTCTTTCATAAAATAAAACCCTTTAATAACTTTTGTTATTATAAAAGTCTTCTGAGTGTGCAGGTGAGGACCCAGTGAGGGAAAACCCATTTCATATTAGGGGTGCCCTGTAACAGCTACAGAGTAAGTCACTTTTATTTTAGGGCCTAAATAAAGATGGATCCTCTATCGTCATTCTCAATGCTCAATGGCCACCAAAAGAGGACCATTCAGAGTCCATTTCTGCTGCCTGACATTTATCAAGTTCCTGGGAAATCCTATTCACCTCTGCAATGGCAAGTCAGCCTTGTGAATCAAAGGCTCTCAGTGGTGTCCTTTAATCGGCAGGCGTTGATTATTGAGCTAGCTGCAGAAGGAGCTGCGCTCACATTTGAACTGTCTCTTATCTATCACACCCATGTCATGACCTCAAATCAACATTTTACTGCGAGGCTGGTGAGTAGGATTTGATATGAGTCTATATGAGAACATAGCTCCAAATGGCAATGATACACCCAGTTCCCATAGCAGTGCAGCCCAGCTGATCTTTCTCATTCATCCTCAAATTTAATTCAACCATAACTACGTACAGTTTCACTAATTCAATAATAAACACAAGTTTTATCTTTCATAAGGATGTGGAAATTTCAAGTTTCAGTGCAATATAATCTGGTTGACAGATAAAAGTAAAACCCAGGGTGAGGCTGACCTTCCAAAGGTCACTGCCAGATGAGGGAGAACTCTGTTTAGACTCCCTGTCCAAGCTGATTCCACTCCCACTAAGGAACGGCCATGGGTACCAGGTTATCAGTTATGGAGTGAGCCAGATAACACTTCACCTGTCACCGCGCCTGCCACAGAAGACAGTTGAACTGGTGACACCTGAGTGAACAAATCACAGGATGTTAAAAAATAAACGTTTTTGAGTTTAAGGATTTAACTTCAATTTGCAATGGAAAAAAAAAAGAAAATTGCAATGGTAGAAAAGGGTTAGAAAGAGCTAGACAAATTTGGGAGGGAAAGAGCAAAATTAAAATTAAGATGAAAGCTGCCATTATTAAGCTCCCCGCGGGTCTTTTACCCACATCTGTTTTAACTAGTTTAAGACTAAAAGGCAAGCGCAGTTTTTTTTACATGTTTTTTTTGCTCTGCGTGCCTCCTTTAAGCCTCCTTGCTACTCTCCATCTTGCTTTCTTTTTCCTCCCTTTCTTCTGTCCTCTTTTCTCCTCTCTCCAACATTTTTTTTAAATTTATTTTTAAAAGATTTTATTTATGCATACAAGAGCTGGGGTACAGGCCAGAGGCATGGGAGTTGAAAAGTTCAGAGACAGAGCCGGGAGCAGAACA
>JAGFMF010011608.1:4377834-4404874 GCA_019455555.1 Galemys pyrenaicus | reverse complement strand
TGAGGTGATGGTGCACTGGTGATATGGTGATGGGGAATACATGGGGATTACAATTGATGTCAAATATATGTAAATTAAAGGGAAAAATAGAATAAAAAATGTAAAAAAATGCTTTGGAATGGTAAAAAAAAATAATAATAATAAAATAAAGATGTCAATTTTGCAAGACTGATACTGGCATTCCACTCAATCCCAATCAAAATTCTAATAGGATGTCTTGGTAGAAACTTGTATTCCAGTTCACAATTGAATATCCCAACAAAAAACCCGAGGAGAGGCAAAACAACTTTGAAAGACAACAATGAAGTTTTTAGAGAACTAATAATTCCAAGATGTGTTATAAAGCTACAGTGAGGGGCTCCCTGGTGGCGCAGAGGGTGGAGCGCGGCACTGTGAAGCATCCACGGCACAGCAGCGTGAGTTCAATCCCCGGCCAGGGAGGGGACCCACATGGTGCAGCAGACCTCTCTGCCTCGCCCACTGCTGCCCTCAGCAGTGTGTTTCACTCCATCTGCCTGTTCTGCTCCCCACTCTGTCTCTGGTGAACCCTCTCACCTCCTGCGACTCTGGCTTGTACCCCAGCTCATGAATGCATAAAAACAAAATAAAAATCTTTATTAAAAAAAAACTACATAAAAAGAGGCCTCCCTGAGGGCCTCCCTGGTGTTGAGCACCACACTGTGGACCTTCCACAGCCCCTGCAGTGCAAGCTCGATTCCCAACCAGGGAGGGGACCCACATGGCACAGCAGACCTCTCCTCCACTGCTCCCACAGCAGTATATATCAGTCCATCTGCCTATTCTGCTCCCCACTCTATTTCTGGTGACTCCTCTCACCCCCCACACCTCTGGCCTGTACCCCAATTCTTGTATGTATAAATAAATCTTAAAAAACAAAACATAAGATATAAAGTGTGTTGAAGAAGAAAGCAAATATCAAATGTAGTTCCATTATGCATTTGCATTATGAGGATGCAAAATTAGTGGTTTAAAAATAAAATGAAAAAATAAATAAATAAAAATAAATGAACAGATCTGTTTTTTAACTTTATAATAATGGAGATTACATTTTCCAGTTTCCCCTAAGACATTCAAACCCAGTTGTTGTTACTGCATTACACATTTTCAGGGGCCAGTTATACTCCCTAGAGAAAATCCTGATGATTTTTATAAAAATACTGGCAACTGCTTCTTTATATGGTCAATGGAAATGTGGTTACGCTCTTACAACACTCAGAACACTTCCTGGCACATAGTAAGTGCTCAGTAAATATTAGCTGTTATTATTCTTGACACAACTGTTGATTCCCTTTCCTCTGTGAAGTGCATTGTGTAAACAGGAGAATGCAAGGGAGGGAGAGCCCTCAGTTAAGAAGGGGGTAGGTGAAAGGCTAAGGGCTCTGCAGTGAGAGCTCATCTATATTTAAAAACCTTCAGCTCAAAGCAGGACGGGTGGGAAGGGGAACTCAGGAGACACAAAATCTCCTACCTAGTTGAGAACTTTGTTTCTAAATATTTATTTTATGCATACAAGAACTGGGGTACAGGCCAGATGAGCAGGGTGGAAAGCAGGTGAGAGGATCCACCAGAGACAGAGTGGGGAGCAGAACAGGCAGATGGAGTGAAACACACTGCTGAGGGGAGCAGCGGGCAAGGCAGGAGAGGTCTGCTGCGCCATGTGGGGCCCCTCTCTGGCCGGCAGCTGGGATCAAACTGCAGTGGCTGCGGTCTGCTTCATAGTGCGGTGCTTAACCCACTGTGCCACCAAAGAGGCCCCCTAGCTGAGAACTTTTGATGGGACATGAAAGATGTTCCCTATTCAGCTGTCCTGCTTTATTTTGGAGATAACAGCACTTTCAACTCTTTATTACTTTTTAGAAGAATTTTAACAAAGTTTATATGTGTTGGTTTTGTTGAATATTGGTGGTTAAAGAAACACTATAAAATTGTACCAAAGGACCTTCCTCAGCATAGAATGAATGAAATATAGAAGAACAAGAGTCACTGAATTGCAATCAGTTGGCTTTGCTTGACCTGTAAGAGGCCATCTCCAAGTTAGCTATAGGAACCCCTCAACGTGGTGACTGGGAATTCTGGCAAGGAGGGCAGGACAGGAGGCAGCTGTCTGCTTTGGAATCTGGATGTTCTTGTGGAACGTCACGTACTGCTATGAGGATTAAATAACATTGCTTTGTGAGTGTTTAGAACAGTGTTGATCCATGATAATCCTACAGAAGTACGGGTAGGTTTATTCAATCAACATATTTTTTTAAGATTTATTTTTTTATGCACACAAGAAATGGGGTACAGGCCAGAGGTGTGGGGGTGAAAGGATTCACCAGACACAGAGTGGGGGAGCAGAACAGGCAGATCAGCTGAAACACACTGCTGAGAGGAGCAGCGGGCGAGGCAGGAGAGGTCTGCTGCTCCCTGTGGGTCCCCTCCCTGGCCGGGGATCGAACTCGTGCTGCAGTGGGCTGCGGTTTGCTTCATAATGCGGTGCTCAACCTGCTGCGCCACCATAGAGGCCCCTCAATCAAAATCTTTTGATAGACATTTACATCATCGCCCTCTTTTCTACTATCCCGTATCACAGTAGGGTGATCAATACAAGCTTTGGGAAAATCAAACTTTGCTCCTGAGCCAGAAAAGCTAGGAGCACCTCAGGCAGACAGATGAGGGTACCTTGCAGAAGTCAGAGGAAAGGTGAACTATTTCCAGCCAGAATTCTAGGTTGGCCCTGGGGAAAAGAGGCAGAGCACACAGTGATACACCTGCCGAAAACGACTGAGCAAGGAACAAAGTGTGGAGGAACCTGTGTCAGCCACATGCAGCTCCCTCGGCCCCACCCGTGCACCTGCACGATCAGCAGGAACTTCTGGAGGATGGAGGGTGACCTGTGAGGTGGCAGCACACACCCAGACACTGAGCCCTCCACCGAGGGCCGTGGGCAGCCATCTGGGCAGGACTACCATCTTCCCACTGGGAGGGGAGGGGAGCAGGTGAGACGCAGAGCAGCTGCCGGTGCCCCAGGCAAGCAGCACTCAGCACTCAGCACTACGCCTGCCTGCTTGCGCTGAGCTCATTTTCCAGCCCCAGGGCACGTGTGGAGGAGTGCGGGGAGCAGAGCTACCTGAAGACCAGCCTCAGCACCGTGGGACAAACCTGAGGACTGCCGTCCAGGAGGGCGATCAGGGCTTTGGGGCTGGACATTACAGCCTCCCGGCAGCGGTGAGGGGCTGCTTAGTGCTGAACTCTCTGCTCAACTCACTGTAAGAGGCAGCTGGGGGCCTCCCTGGTGGCGCTGTGGGTTGAGCACTGCTCTGTGAAGCATCACGGCACAGCAGCACAAGTTTGATCCCCGGCCAGGGAGGGGACCCACGTGGTGCAGCAGACCTCTCCTGCCTCGCCCGCTGCTGCCCTCATCAGTGTGTGTCAGTCGATCTGCCTGTTCTTCTCCCCACTCTGTCTCCGGTGAGTCCTCTCACCTCCTGCGATTCTTGCCTGTACCCACCTCTTATATGCAGAAATAAATAAATCTTAAAAAAAAAAAAAAGCCAGCTGGACATGAGATGGGAGGCATTTCTTTAGCGGGTACAGCTGCTCCCGCCACCGTCTTTCAGATTGCTGGATGTCTGATTAAAGCACTCCTGAAAGATTCAGCTCGTGTCTCTGCTTTAGATCTGTTGGAGACAGGTGGCCCGAACTCTGGCCTTATGTTACCTTTTAAACAACCTGATTCTTAGATCACAGAAGCATTTTAATTAGCAGATATAAGACTGTGTGCTAGGAACCCCTGACATAGGGTGACAGCATAGGAGGCAGAGGAAATGCGTCCACATTTTGTTCTCTGTATTTCTTTTTTTAAGGATTTATTCATTTATGCACACAAGAGCTGGAGTACAGGCCAGAGGTGTGGGAGTGAGAGGATTCACCAGAGACAGAGTGGGGAGCAGAACAGGCAGATGGAGTGAAACACACTGCTGAGGGGAGCAGCGGGCAAGGCAGGAGAGGTCTGCTGTGCCATGTGGTCCCCTCCCTGGCCGGGGATTGAACTGGCGCTGCTGTGCCGTGGATGCTTCACAGTGTGGCGCTCAACCCGCTGCGCCACTAGGGAGGCCCTGGGCACATTTTTAACTCTAGTGAAAAGACCACAAGGAAAAATTGTCACGCTGAGCTGGGCTGAATGCAAATGTGGTTGGCTATATGAATGAAACTGAGTTTGTAAAATTCAGTTTTCAAAAGAATCACCTGGTAGCTTAAACCAGTAAATTTCAGGACTCACCCACAGAGATTCAGTAGATCCAGGGTGACATTTTGGCATCTGCATTCTTTTAACAAAAACGTTAGGTAACTCTGAAGCAGGTGACCAGTGGATTGAGAACTCCTGGCCTCTCCTCAGGCCTCAAAACCACTAACATGGCAGGTTCAGCGGTGACAGTTGAATGACAACTGGGCAGAAAATAAGGCCAACTATTGATGTATGTGGATATTTTCTTTATGTGACCAAAAAATTAACTCTCTGAAGCCATCCTCAAAATTTCACCAGCTAAAGTAGGTCTGCTAGTTTTCAGATTTCCATTATGGACCAATGGTGGTGTGCTACCTAGTCTTCTCATGCGTGATTTTCTCAATGCAGTTCATCAATGAAGGGCGGACCAGGCCAACTATAGGCCATAGTTTCAGGTTCCCGTAAAGAGGTAGCCACTAGGTTTCATTCTCTGAGAGCGAGCTCATAATCACCCCAGACCGATGGGACCAATCATAACTGCCCCTCTGTGCCAAATGCCCTATGTGGACTTAAGACCACCTCACCCAGTCCCTGCACACCTAGAACCCCCGGCGTGAAACCCAACCAGCTGCAATGTGCCAAGACTCTGGCGTGAACCCACTTGGAAAACCCTATAAAAAAGCACCCCGCCTGTGTGTTCGGGGCTCTCGGGCCTGACTGTCACCTTGGTGGTCCGTGAGTCCAGGCTTAAGCTTCCCTTGTGCTCTTGCATTGGAAGGAGACTCCTGGTGGTCTGTAAATTCGCGGTAACTGGCAGAACACATTCCGAATGGAGTTTCTGCTCCATGAATTTGTCAAACTGTTCCATAACAGGGCAAAGTACAAAACATGCTAAAGCAAAACCGATTTTCAAAGTGTAAGAGAGAAAATCTTAGGTCAGCACGGAGAGGCCTGGGCAGGCCCAACCCCTCGATTTGTGTATGTGTAAGCCTTTTTGGTGTAGGTGGCTCCTGCCATCCATATTTTCTTAAGCTACCAGTGTAATTAGCTTGCTCACTCCCTCTTCTCACAAAGGTCAGATGCTGAAGGTTGGGAAGGCATAGCTGAGTGCCAGCCTCATGCCCTACTGTGGAGTCACACAAGGCTCCCTGAGGCTCACGCTCTAGGAAGTAGCTGAGAACAAGGTGTGCACAGGAGGGAAGGTCATTCATCCAAGTTAACAGTCTCAACACACTTGTAAATTGTCTAGGTGGAGTCTTCCTTTGCAAAATACAAAGGATGGATTCTAAAAACAGAAGTTGCTCTCAACAGACTTTGCCTCTTAGCCAGTGGCTCTGCCACCTGAGTAGAGAATTAGCATCAGTTTAGACAAACACGCCAAACCTTTGTTGCGGATGACTTGCGTGCCCTGGCTTCCCACCCGCCCCGGCCCGGCCCGGCCCGGAGCTGGCGTGCAGAGCGTGTCCCTCTTCTCGCCCTCTGTCCTTCTGACCATGCCAAGTCTTTCCTCTCCTGAACGGATGAGGGTCCTCTCTCCTTCCTCATCAGTCCTGCCTGCCTGTTCCTAAAGCGATGACTTGAAACCAACCCACTCCGCCAGCCAGAACTCTTGGAGTTCCCTAAAAAGGTCTCCAGGGTTAAATTCAACGAACCCTCACCCTTAAGTCTCACACTTAGGGTTTTCTACTATAAGTGACATTTTGTTACCAGGTTTTTCTTGATCTCTCCCTTTGATACCAGAAATGAGAAAACAGATGGCCTACCGAGAGCCCAATTAGGTCCAAAAGATTTTTTTCCCTTGTTTTTCCTCACCCCCACCCTCCAAGGGAGAGTCAGCATGCTGTTTTAGCAAAGCATTCCTTTGCTTTACTCCGGCTTAAAAGTTCACTCAGTCTTCACCTGCAGTGCCACACATCACCTCCTGAGCACAAATACAGGCTTGTTTATAACCCTGAGTGAGGACCTCCCTGGTGGCGCAGTGGGTTAAGCAACGCATTATGAAGTAAACCGCAGCCACTGCAGCACAAGTTCAATCCCTGCTGCTGGCCAGGAAGGGGCCCCACACGGTGTAGCAGACTTCTCCAGCCTCTCCCGCTGCTCCCCTCAGCAGTGTGTTTCAGTCTGCCTGTTCTGTTGCTGGTTCTGTCTCTGGTGAATCCTCTCACCTCCCTGGATTCTGGCCTGTACCCCAGCTCCTGTATGCATAAATAAATAAAATCTTTAAAAAAAATAAATAACCCTGAGTGACTTCTCTAACTAATTCACACTCTTCCTCCATGACTGATTGCTCATCCAGGCTTCCACATCATACATGTATGTTTGTCATTAACGTCACCAGTCACGCTAACGTTTAGTGTTATAAGTCCTGACATTAGACAAGGTGCTGACAGTAACACGGCCCACCTTGATCTTGCTGCAGAAACCCAGTTATAAATTGCCAGCTGGCTTCTAGACATTTCCAATCAAATAGTCCACCATCACCCTCCAGCTTGACATATTTAAATGCAAGTTCATTTTCTTTTATAGCACACTATTTTACATTCGGACTTCCGTATTTTGATTAGAGGTATTCATATTCTTACAGTTATTCCAATTCAATCCTGTCATCTTTTGAATCCCCTTGGCTTACTCAGAGATAACTTGTGAGTTACTAAATAAAGAAATAAGGAAACCAAAGGCCAAGGGACAGCTGTGAAGACATCCAACCAGTTAGTGACAATATTCTTGGATAAAATCTCAGTTTCTTGGTGGTCAGATTTAATACTCTTTTCACTCAATTAGGCTGCCTTCATACTGAGAGAATTTACTATATTTGTGCAGAATTTCCAGCCAAAGAAAATTTAATAAGCAATATTTTCCTAAACATCAACATAATTTTAGCAGAGTTAATTCAATAAACCAAAAAGTTGCACTAAATTAAAGTTTTATATTCAATATCAGGCTTTCAAAGGAAAGGTAGACTTTGTTTCTAAAAATTAGTTCTGAAAATGTTGAATTTGGGGCCTGAAGAGACTGAGAGTGTAATGAGGCAGAGGACGATGATTCTGGCTATCATCTCCTATCATTCTAGCTATCATTTAATCTTCATAGCAACCCCATAAGGTCTACGCACTCTTGTTATTCCCGTGTTATTAACAGGGAAATAAAGCATGTGGACATGAAGTAACAAGCTCAGGGAGGCAATGCGGAAAGGGTGGGGTGCACAGGAATGACCCAGGTCGCCTGGCCCAACTCCAGTCTATGTGTCCTCCAGCGAGAGGTGGTGCCCAGGCCAAGACTGATAGAGACATTCTGGCTCCTGGGAATTCTGAATTTTCCGGCATTGTCCCTTACATTTTGTATTGCCAACATATCTCTTCAACAACTGCACTCCCTTTTCCAGGCATGAAAGATGCATGATCACATGAGGTTCTGCAGATATAGCAAAGCAGCCCCACTCCGGCACCTGGCCGAGAAAGAAGCCGCTGGCATGTCCTGTCTGCCCCCAGGACAGAGGCCACCTGCCTGCTGAGAAGACACCTGCAAGAAACACAGGGGAAGGGACACACACGTGGAGGGCAGCTGTGAACACTCAGGAAGCTCCTGTCCCAGCATTTTCCACATTCGGCTCATGTCCACCGTGAGCCTGGTTGGCTCCTTGTTCTTAGTGGTGCCACCTGGCAGTTTCACCACATTGTCTTCGTTTCTTTCTCATTTTCCGCAGTTCATTTGCTTTCATCCCGCTGGGTCCCTGACCCCAGCTTTCAGCCACTACTAACCTTTTAGATAGTTCGTGCCTGAAGCACTTGTCATCTTCCAGTCCACTGAATTATTACAGCACCGGGATTTCCCCAAACTCTACAAATTACCACTATAATCCTTCATTATAAATACACATTCTTCTGTTTTCTAAGAGACTGAAAGTCATTGCAGTACGAGGGTGCTGGGCTGAAGGAAGGAACTCTCATTCTAGGTTCTATTCTATTTCACTGTCACTTATCCACCCTAAGTCTGTTTCCTTATCTGTAAAGAGAAGGGAAGGAGGTTGGCTTGGTATCCTACATACTTCCATAGAAGGAGCTCCTATAGATCCTCCTGGAAGAAGACAATTCTCATTATGTAACAGGGTCATCCCAGGAAAAGGGGAAGTTCCAAAATCCTGGTTCTGCCTTAAGTGGGTGGAGCTGAGGAGGAAAGAAGATTTCTGCAGAGAAGGGAGAAGGAAGGAAGGAAGATGGAAAGCAGCAAGGAGACCTGGAGGAGGCATGTGGAGCAGAGGGACATGAGAAGAAACTGCTTGCTTTTTGGTCTTGGACTGGTTGGAACAGATGTGGGTGAGAGACCCGTGGGGAGGTTAACAATGTCAGTTTTCATCTTGATTTTGATTTTGCTCTTTTCCTCCCAGATCTGTCTGACTCTTTCTGACCCTTTTCTATGGGTCGCTACTGAAAGATCCTTTGGACATATGGCAGGCTTTTGGGCCTTGCTTTGGGCCAATCCTGTTTGGCTGGACTTTTACCCTCAAGGAGATGGGTAACTTTGGATGCTTAACTTAGTCACTATGTTCTTTGTCCTTTCTGTATTGTACCCTAATTGTATTAAAGTTCCTTTCCATTAAAGGCCTTATATGTTGTCTTAATGTGGCGGATGGCAGAACCCATTCAGAGAGGGCAGGCTTGGGGGTTCTGGGGTGCTCCTCTCCTGGGGTGCTCCTCTCCCTGCCCTGTAACAATTACTTCTAACAATAACACTTAACATTCATCAAGCATTTTATCTTGCCAAACACTGTCTCGTTTAATTTTCAGGAGAAGTTTACATGATAGATATTACTATGGGTATTATCCCACTTTTCAGTTAAGAAAGTGAGGCCTGGAAGGATTAAATAACTCCCCTAATGTCACTGACTAGTAAGTAGTTTCCACTGAGATTGAGGCCATTCACAAATGCTCCAGTGTACGTCTCCTTTTCTTGTTTCTTGGTCCCTGGCCTCCTTTGAAGTTAGGCGTGGCTATAAGTTGCCCTCTCTACTGAAATGTAAACTTAGACAACATGTGTCATGAAGCGGGAGCTTGAAGAGATCACACAGAGGAGGGCGTCCAGTCCACCCCTTGGGCATGTTGAGTAACTCAGAAATGAGAAATCCCCACTGATTGGGAGAAAATATGCACTCCATAGAACTGATAAGTAATTGATCACAGAGATCCACAAAGAACTCACATGACTCAGCAAAAACAAAGTAAGCAATCCAGTCAAAAGTTGGCGGGAGAACTCAAAAGACACTTCTCCAAAGAGGAAATGCAAATGGCAAACAGGCAAATGAAAAAAAAAAAGTTCAACATCCCTCATAATCAGGGAAATGCAAATTAAAACCACAATGAGAAACCAACTTACACCAGTACGAATGGCACTAGCAACTACAAATGTTGGTGAGGATATGGTAAAAAGGAACCCTCCTACACTGCTGGTGGGAAGGCAAACACATCCAACCTCTATGGAAAGCTGCATGAATGCATGAAGTTCCTCAATCTACTAAAAATGGAGCTACCATATGACCCAGCAATTCTGCTCCTAGGTATCTACCCAAAGGACACAAAAACATAGATTCAAAAGAATACCTGCACTGCTGTATTTATTGCAGCACTGTTTATAATAGGTAAGACTTGGAATCATCCCAAATGCTCAAAAACAGATGACTGGATCAAGAAGATGTGGTTTATACACACAAATGGAATACTATTCAGCAATCAAAAAGACAACTTTATGCCATTTATAGCAACATGAATGGAACTAGAAGAGATTATGGTCAGTGAAATAAGTAATAAGGGGGAAAAATACCAGATAGTTTCACTTATAGGAGGAAGATAGGGGGTCAAGGGGGAAAAATAATAATAAACCCACAACAGAACAAAAATAAGCAAACAACTATAAATCAGAGACATTCTGCAGGGGAGGAAGAAGGTGAGGCATCAAAACAAGGGTGGGAAGAACTATGATGACGGTGCATGAGTGAATTGGTGGGAACTATATCTGAGAAAAGAAAGCAAATATTGTTTAAAATTTTTTTTTTAAAATATGAATTAAGTGTGTATCTACCATGGGCTTGCTTATCACCATTGCCTGGCCCAGTGTATGCTGACTGCTACAGGGCTGAGAGCATGGCTTTAAGAAAAAAAAAAGATTTATTTTTATTTATTTATTCATACAAGAGCTGGGGTATAGGCCAGAGTCGTGGGAGGTGAGAGGATTCACCAGAGACAGAGCAGGGAGCACGACAGGCAGATCGAGAGAAATACACTGCTGAGGGGAGCAGCAGCAAGGCAGGAGAGGTCTGCTGCACCATGTGGGTGCTGTACCACGTGCAGTCCCTGGCTGGGAATCGAACTTATGCTGCAGTGGCTGTGACAGCTTGACAGCATTGAGACTTTAACCCCTTAACCACCAGGAAGGCCCAAATCACTGCTAACTTAATCTGACATTAGATATTATTACCAGGTCTGCATATGAGTCACAAAATCTAAACATAAATCCTCACATGCCAAAGGGATTACACAGGTGTCAGGTACTCCTGAAATTCTAGCCAAATGCAAGTAGCATCCACATCAACTAAAATCCAATAAGTAATAAAAGATGTTTTTACAGTGGTAAGTACCATAACTCTGAACATCTTAGTCCCCTGCTACTTGAGATTTGGCTAGAAATAGCGCTTTTAAAGCAATGTATAATATTTTCACATCAGCAATAACTGAAGACCATGGAAAGTGAATTAAGGGTTTTAACATTTAGTTCCATTTCCTTCAGTGGTGATAATTCCCCAGATCTTTTAGTCCCTGACACAACTGAGAACTAAACATTCTCTAGATTCTATCTCTGGAAGATATTGTTTTTTGTTCTTAAGAAGTGCTTTGTGTCACATAAATAACCAAGGAAAACAAACCAGCAAAACACAACAGAAAAAACTCTTAGGCTTGTGAAAAATATAGTAGTTTCCCAAGGGGTGGAGGAGAGGAGGGAGGAGACAGCCGGCATGGACAGGAGAGGAGCTCGCACGTGGGGTGTGAAGCCCACTGCACAATTACACAGCTCCGTGAACAAATGACAAATCAATAGAATTTAATGGGAGAAAAAAGCAAGCTCTGAGCAGTCTTAAGTCTTTCATAGAGAGTTACTGACTACAAGAAATAAAAAGGCTAATAACCATTTTGAGGTCGTTCCTATGAGTCTTGCCCCTTAGAGTCCCTCCAGTGATTATCTAAAAGGGTTTTGTAGGTATAGTTAAGGTTACTAATTATAATCAGTTGAATTAGGTCCCCTGAAAGATATAAGATTCCAGCCCACTTTGTGAAGGTGACCTTATTTGGAAATAGGGTCTTTGAGGATGACCAGTTTAAGACGAAGCCATTAGAGCGTGTCCTTATGACACGGAGGGTAGATTTAGACATGCAGAGACGCACAAAGAGAAGATGGGGCGAGGACACAGGAAGAAAGCGGATCGACCAGCAGGCATGACCACGGCCATGGGAAGCAGGAGACAGGCCTGGGGCAGTCCATCCACAGCCCTCAGAGGGCCAAGCCCACCCAAACCTTGATGTGGACTTCTTGTCTCCAGAACTGTGAGGGGACTCATTTCTGTTATATAAACCACCCCGTTTCCGGAACTGTGCTATGGGAACCCTAGCACCTGTATGCGTTAATTGGTGGACCATGACTTACACAAAAGGCTGGGCAGAGTCTGATCACACGAGCTCTTTAAATTCAGAGAGATTCCAAATGTGAGATGGTTTGACGTGCATGGCCGGCTCTGAAGTGAGGGGACCCGCATGTCCAGAAACTGAGGAAGCCTCCAGGAGCTGAGGGCAGGCAGGCTGACAGCGGGCAAGAAAACTAAAGGGAGGGCCTCCCTGGGGGCGCAGCGGGTTGAGCGTCGCGCTGTGACGCATCCACGGCACAGCAGCGCGAGTTCGATCCCCGGCCAGGGAGGGGACCCACATGGCACAGCAGACCTCTCCTGCCTCGCCCGCTGCTCCCCTCTGCAGTGTATGTCGGTGAGTCTGCCTGTTTTGCTCCCTGCCCTGTCTCTGGTGAATCCTCTCACCTCCTGCAACTCTGGCCTGTACCCCAGCTCCTGTTTGCATAAATAAATAAATAAATAAATATTTAAAAAAGAAAAACAAAAGGGAATTCAATCCAGCAGTTGCTGGAAACCGAATCCTGCCAACATCCTGAATGCGCCTGGGCGTGGACTCTTCTTGCATCTTCAGACAAGAGTTACACCAAGACAGCACTTTGATTTCGACCTTTGACTCCTTGAGCAAGAGGACACAGTCCAGGCTGCCATCCAACAAACTCTGAGACACTAAACACGCCCTTTAAGCTTGTCTCTGGAGGTAATTCATTAGAGAGCAATAGAAAGTGAACACCAGAGCCAGCTAGTACCGAGCACTCTCTTCCCAGCTCACTATTTTAGAAAAAAAACCAAAACAAAACCGCAGCATCACCGTGTGATTGGGGCTATTCTTATCCCAAGGCAATAAAGAGGAATTCACAGTGGGAAACTGAGTGACCTCTAAAGAAGAAGGGCCACGAAGCAGACAACACACAGTACCCAATTGAAGAGGAAGCATAGCAGTGGAGCAGACAGAATGGAAAATTTTAATTAGTTTAATAAATCTCTTTATGAAGTGAAGTTAGAGACTGGGAACACAAAGCAGGAACAAGCAGTTGTGAAGAAGGAAGAACCAATTAAGGGTACTGAATATGAAAGAAATATAAACATAGATATATAATAATTGAGATAGAAACATGGTAATGCTAAACAAACCAGCCCTAGTGGCTGTCTGGAGACCTTGGCCCTGCTGTGCATTGAGTCTCCAAGGGCACAGAGTACCTTGTGTGGCTTTTGAAAGGCTAAAAAAAAAAAAGACTAGAAACATGTAAATGTAAATGTAATGACATTTAGAGGACACTAATCTACATTTTCTTCTTCTTTTTTTAAAGATCTGTTTATTATGCATACAAGTGCTAGGGTACAGGCCAGAGTCACGGGAGGTGACAGGATGCACCAGAGACAGAGCTGGGAGCAGAACAGGCTGGTCTACCAAAATACACTGCTGAGGGGAGCAGCGGGCGAGGCAGGAGAGGTCTGCTGCGCCATGTGGGTCCCCTCCCTGGCCGGGGATCAAACTGGCGCTGCTGTGTCGCGGATGCTTCATAGTGCAGCATTCAACCCACTGCGCCACCAGGGAGGCCCTAATTACATTTTCTTACAAGACAATTTCATAAAAATAATAATTGTTTATAAAAGAATGAAGAAGTATTGCATCAACTTTATTCTACCTCCCCACATATGCCAGATGCAATAAGCCAATGACATAAATGGGCCACTCCCAGCCAAATCCTCTCCTACCTGCCTTGTTCACAAGCACAGCTGATATAAACTTCCTATGTAATTTATGATTTCCAAATCTCAGGAAAGATATCATGGAGCCAACAGTATCAGAGAAAGGAAAGTAAAATAATCAACCAGTGTGCAGCACGCCCCGACGGCAGAGCCAGGAGTGCTGAGCCTCGGCCAGTTCCCTGCCTGTTTCCTCCTGTCAGCAGGCCCTGCCCCAGAACTAGGACGGAAGGTCAACAGGTGGGAATTCACCATCCTGAGAGCTTCCTTCCTCATCTGACCTTCTTGAGAGCCCCACCAGAGTGCACACGGTCAGCCGGCACACCGGGCGTTTACCCAAGTCAGTGCCAGGAGCTCATCTGTGCGCCAGCCAGACCAGGAGAAGGGGCCAAGGTCCAGAGTCATGTGCAGGAAGCAAACACTCTAGGGAAGGCCCCTTTGCAGACTTGGGGCTCAAGCTGAGCATTTCCCTGGACAGAATGCGCCTCTCTGTGCAGCCTTCCTGCAGGCCAAAGAAGCGGCGAGAGGGTGGAGTGACTGGGAGTTTTGCCCCTGAACCGTATCTGAGCAGTGGCAACCTCGTTCTCTTTGGCAGGCCCTTCTGCTGCTGGCTCTGCCCCTGCCTAGCAACAAAGGGACTTCCATTGTGAGGCGGCACCAGCAGCATGGGAGCCGGGGACATCCTCTACACCCTGGGGGCACAACTCCGTTAGGAACACCTGGGTGCGCGGGGTCTGTCTCGCCCCACTGTCACCAGGATGTGGCACTGGGACAGGGACACCCAAGGACAGGAGAGGACACTGTCACATTGCACAAGTCACAAAGACTACAAGTAACAGGCATTGCTTGGCCCATTCTGCATAGAGATGCTCTTGACTTCTTACAGCTGGTCATTTTGATCAAAGACGCACTATTCTCTTCACAGTTATGAAAAAACTACCAGGACAAATACCATCCAAGTTCATGACCATGGCCAGTATAAAAAATTTATGAAGGACCTGTGAAAATCCATGTATGAAACAGTAGGTTCCTGAGTGACATAACAGATTGCTGAAATAAGGTACTA
The DNA here is from genome assembly GCA_019455555.1 of Galemys pyrenaicus. Lineage (NCBI taxonomy): Eukaryota > Metazoa > Chordata > Mammalia > Eulipotyphla > Talpidae > Galemys > Galemys pyrenaicus. The sequence continues at coordinate 4,390,204 of JAGFMF010011608.1, read as the reverse complement.
AGTAAAACTAAGGGCTTTTTTTTTCTCTCTTTGTTTTATTCATTTAAGAACTGGGGTACAGGCCAGAAGTGTGGGGTGAGGAGATCCACCAGAAACAGTGGGGAGGAGAATAGGTGGACTAACTGAACACACTGCTGAGGGCAGCAGCGGGCAAGGCAGGAGAGGTCTGCTGTGCCGTGTGGGTCCCCTCCCTGGCCAACGTCAGGGATCGAACTCACGCTGCAGTGGCTGTGGTTTGCTTCATAGTGTGTTGTTTAACCCACTGCGCCACCAGGAGAGGGCCCACTAAGGGTTATTCTTAGTACTATGTGAGGTTAGTATCCTCAGGGACGTGAACAGAACCTGGCTTTTGTTGACATCGAAGGGGGACATCTTAATACACGTTTTCTCTTGCTAAGGGCACCCTTATTTCCTTTGGGTGGGTTATTTCTCCCGTTAGAAGCAGTCTTGGTGGTGCTGAATGCCGAATCTCTGCCTACCTATAGCCAGGAGAACGTAATCCCAGTCGGGCAAGTAGGAATCATTCTCTCAGGAGTCTCAATTATAAGCACACTGAGTGAAACAAGGCTTTTTAATTAAAAAAAAAAAAACTACAAATTTGGTTTTATGACAGCTAAAACATGAGAGAGAATTCTGGACAGAGAATGTGATTCTTATACCGCATTTTACCCCAATGCCATGTCTCTCTACCCTCAGTCATTAGCTGGCTACTGGCATCCAGCACAGATTCCTCCCCACAAATATCCCCCACAAATATAACTAGTTATCACAATGATTTTTCAATTCTTGGGTCATTTCACAGCCGAGATGCCTATCCAGTCCTTCCCAAAAACTCAGATTGGCTACACCAGTAGTCACCAAGCAGCACCCACTCTCCTTCAGACAGGGATTTGGAGTTCGTTTTCTAACAACGCTAATGTTCTCTTCTCCAAAAACTAAAGTGTCAGGGGACATTTACTATCAAGCTTACGCTGGTGTTTTCACTGCTGTTCTATTAAGAAGAAAGTGAATGTTCTCACTCTGGGGGTTCACGCACTACCTGCCCAGCCCTGACACCAGAGTTTGAAGCACCAAGGACAATGGGGACGCTAATCCCAGCAGACCTGGCCCCACTGTGGGCAGAACCCAAGCATATGAGGGTCTCCATCAAAAACGCAGGCTTGGGCATCCCTGATGGTGCAAGGGGTTGAGCCCCGCACTGTGGAGCATCTGCAGCCACACCAGCACGAGTTCGATCCCTGGCCAGGGAAGGGACCCACAGGACTCAGCAAACCTCTCCTGCCTTGCCCCCTGCTCCCCTCAGCAGTGTATTTCTCTCAATCTGCCTGTTCTGCTCCTCACTCTGTGTTTGGTGAATCCTCTCACCCCCTACATCTCTGGCCTGTACCCCAGCTCTTGTATGCATAAATAAATAAAACAAAACAAAATTCAGGCTTTCCTTTTGGTGATAACTCTGCAAGGAAGCAGCATTCCTTTTCAACACTGTTGGAGGACAATGGAGAAGAGACTTTGGAATTCATAAAGTCACAAGTGGCAATGAGTGGAGAGAAAGAGGGAGAGCGCGAGCAGGAGAGACATCCTCTGAAAATGCAGAACCCCAGTTCTGAGGTCACTGCACCCGCTGATAACGAGTGCACAATCACGTTCCTCGCCCTTGTAGATGGACTCTTCCGGAAACTCCAAAAACGGAATTTTTATATGATCTACCAATAAAGCAATTTACAGTGGATAGTGCTTTCTATTTTAAAAAGTAAAAAAAATAAAATAAAATAAAAAGTAACATCATAAGGCCTCCCTCACAGCACTAGGGGTTAAGCACCACACTGTGGGGCTTCCACAGCCCCTGCAGCACGAGTTCGATTCCCGGCCAGGGAGGGACCCACATGGCACACCAGACCTCTCCTGCCTCGCCCTCTGCTCCCCTTGGTAATGTATTTCAGTCCATCTGTGTGTTCTCTCAACCTCCGCACCTCTGGCCTGTACCCCAGTTCTTGTATAATAAATAAATATTTTTTAAAAAGTGGCACCATAGCATTCCCTTCAGTTTTTACAGCAGCCACACAAACATGATGCACCTGTATTCTTTTATAGACTGAGACAGCCCTATTTGGAGTGAGTGGACTTAGATCAGACCAAGTAGCCACTAACATGCAAATCTGGGGTTAAACCACAGCTCTGATCCAAACAGATTTTTCTCTTCAACAATCACTTTCCTTTACAACTCGTAGTATATTCACAACTTTCAAGGTGCATTCACGTAAAGCCAGGAGAGAGCCAGTCCCACAGTTCACAGCAGCTAATGGGATGGAGCCCCTGTGCCAGACACTCAGATTTTGATTACTACAGTTCTCCCTGGTCAGGCTTTTTTTTTTTAAGCAATGTTTATTGGCTTTTATTTTTCATAGTCTGAACAATTATCCAAGATATTTGCTGGAGGAAATAAAAGACTGTGGCGATGCTTATGCCCCATTGTGTTTTAATTGTGTTCTCGTGTTTCAACTGTCATTACGTCAAGTTCAGTGAAGACTTGAATAGGGGAGGTTCTACAGACCAGATGCTGCAGCTGAAAAGGAGCCAAAAAGATTTAACCTGATGTCAGATGTACATTTCTAAGCTGTCCCCTCTGCTAGCCAAAAGACAATATACATTGTTTTTATAGTTTTACAGCTATTAAAAATAACCCATGATGAAATCAAAGTTCTGCTAGGTAAGGACATACTGTAGACATCAGTTCCTACTGGAGGTAAGAAGACTAGCACCCAAGCCCACCCACAATGGGTAATGACGGAGCCCACATTTCTGCTGACAGAAGCCCCCCTCTGCTTCTCCTGGCAATGACCCTCCCTCACCCAGCACCTAGCGTAGGTGCCGCCATGTTCTTCAGTCCAGCGGTGAATGCCAGACAGAAGCTGACTCGATGATACTCCTCTGTTATCTTAAAACTCAACTCAAGAGTTGGATAGGGCCCTCCTTCCAAGCGGAAATCAAGGAGAAAGCAGGAACACTGACCTCCGTTTGCACCTTTGTGGAGGGCAGATGGGCACAGGAGAGAATCCAGGTGAAAGATAAGAGCTGGAGGCTCTTACCAGTAATCAGGGTCCTAAGCCCCACTGGGCAGGAGGAGGGAGGGTTGCGTGCCCTATGATCATCCCCCAAACGCCTGTTTACCTCAACTGATTTCTCTGTCACATGCGATCACCCTAAACATTTAATTCTAATTAATTCAAAATGCAATTATCTAAGATGCTGGAATTCAGAGGGCTTAGCAAGACCTAGCCCAAAAGTGTGGCTTTTAAGCCTTCATGAGAAATATTCTAAAATGTTGGCAAAGGACATTATCAACCCCATACTCCCAAAGCCAGTAAAAGGCTGGCTGACATGTCAATATTGTTGCGTCTGACATTATAAAAATCATTTATCTCTTCAGGGAAGAGTGGGAAAAGCCTCTGCTGGGAATCAGGTCCCTGACACGCAACTGTTGTATCCCAGTTACTATCACACAGTCAGAGTCCTGCCAGCTCTCGCCAAGCCTAGTCTGCAGTCCTTGCCTACAGCTGAGCCCCTGAGGCTGTGGCCATCAAGTCTTTAAATCAAGCTCTAACGAAACTTCAACGAACAGCGTTCCAAAAACACTCGGTAAACTTCATATTCTAGTAACTATGGAATACTTAAGAAAAAGACAGATACCGCAATCGAACACAGAGGACATGACTGGACAATTCCAAAAGTGTAGAAATGGCTCATGCGTCCTTGCTAAAGTTTCATTTGATGCACACCCAAAACTTAAAGACTATTACAATGCAATGTTATTTCAATCTCAAAGAATAAGCATCTCCATCACATTGATCACTAAGGACATGCCACTTAAGACAACTGAGATAGGATTTCCCACCCACCACACTTCCAAAGACTCAGAAGATAAGTAACTTATTATTGTCAAGGGCACGAGATTGCAAACTTTCTTACCGTGGCCGTCCATGCTTTCTGGAGGCAAGCTGGAAACACATGAAGTGATGCTCCATTGTCCATTCCCTTCAGCCCAGCAATCCCACCATGAGCCGGTCATTCTAGGGAACCAGTTCAAGAAGATCCAAGGATGAGTGCCCAACCTCTGAACATGGACAGTCCCAACAACACTGTACATGATACATGAAACTAGGAACAGCCTCAATTTCCATTCATCAGGTGTCGGTTAGCTGTCAAACCATGGTGAGTCTAATGAACATGGCCGCAGAATTTTACACAAAGGAAGAGTTGGATCTACAAGCCTAAGAGGGAAGTTGGGCCAGGTGCTGACAGCATTCGATAAACATTTACTAAGTGAATGAATCCTATTTTGAAGTGGTTTCAGGTACAACTGTTAAACTATGAGAAGCTGGAATGTGCTTTTATATCTTTAAAGAAAAAGGAGTTGTTTGTATAAGTGCACAAATGCTTTTAGAACATAAATGAAATTATTAGAGTGGTTGTGTTTGGTCGTAGATGGGGAAACGTTCTATTTGACATGTTTCTGTATGTTTGTTTTCTTTTTTTACAGTGAGTATATGTTGTTCTTAGGAGTTTAGTAATTACACAACTAATGCAGAACTAACATTTACTCTCATTTGTAAATGTTAAGCTATGCAAAGCAGGTGTGTTCTCTGGACCATCTCCAATTCCAGTCCTCTCCCCAGACAAAATGCTGTAGCTGTTAAGAGAACTTCAGCATCCAGACTCAGTGGGTTCCAATCTAGCTTTAGTATTACTAGGCGTATACCCTTGGCAAGTTACTTAACCTCCCCGCCCCAGTTTTGCCATCTGTAATACAAATCTGACAGTAGTACCGAGAAGAGGCAGAACCTCATTGGAAAGATTGAATGAGGTAACACATGGGTGTCCCACACCCTGCCTGCCGCAGTGGGTGAGATGGCTGTGGTGACCGATAAATCCAGCACACGGTGGGTGTTCAGTGTAATGGTAGTTGTAATCATTAATAAATCAAAATTATGTATCTGGGGCCTCCCTGGTAGCACAGGGGTTGAGCACCGCACTGTGAAGCATCCATGGCACAGCAGTGTGAGTTCCATCCCTAGCCAGGGAGGGGACCCACATGGCGCAACAGACCTCTCCTGCCTCGCCCGCTGCTCCCCTCAGCAGTGCATTTCAGTGGATCTGCCTGTTCTGCTCCCCGTTTTGTCTCTGGTAAATCCTCTCACCTCCTGCGACTCTGACCTGTACCCTAGCTCTTGTTTGCATAAATACATCTTAAAAAAAAAAAGTAGGAATCTGGGGTCTCCAAGAATGAGCAGGTTGAACAGGTGGAGGATACAGGAAAGCTGGTGTGATGTTGGGTGATCTGTAGCTGAGCTGATCATCTCTAACTCAACACTCTGGGGCAGCTTCTGGTGAAGACACCTGACCGCACTCAGCTGCCCAAGCACCAGTGACTGGAGAAGAAGGGACACCAAGAAGACAGCAGGTCCAGGCTGTGTCACAAGGCTGGTCTAATTTAGAAGGCTCACTTCACTTCTCGGGGAGCACAGAGTGTAATTAACCACAAAGGAGCACAGAGGGCTTCTATTTGGGCTTCCCTAGCACTCATGTCACAGCCAAAGGAGGAGGCAGGCACAGGATATTATTAACTGTCCCGAAAGCAAAGTCCATAAAGGCCAAGTTGTTCTTTATCAGCAAATTCCACTGCAGACTTTGCATCCCTGGAGAGAAGGGGGGGGGGGGGCAGCCCTGCAGGCGAGGAGCTTCCCAAGGAGAGAGGAAATCAGTCTCCAGGTCCAACCAGCTGACGTCAGCTGTGGGGTTTGGAGGACTGGCGAAGAGAATTGCTGTTCTTAAATGCCATGCTCCACTAGATAGTCTCGAGGCATGATAGGCCTTTTTATTAGTTTATGATTGTGCTTGTAGAGTAATTGCTAAATAATGGAAAAATCCTTAGATGAGTTTGGTTTTTGAGTAACCAAATTTGCCTACTTCCTTTGACCTCCTGAACCTAGATCTAACAAGGAGCCAAGAAGAAGAAAGAGCTGCACCCAGATAACATTTCAAAGCCTGCACAAAGGCCCCGGCCCTGCCCAAGAGCGGAATCTTTGGGACCAGCCTCTCCCCTGGGCAGGAAGGGAACTCAAGCTCCCGCTGGCATCAGAGAACCTCGGAGTCAGACAGAAGGGGTGCTCGCGCCCTGATGTAACCGGTTGCAAATCTGCTTCTGCAGAAAGGAGCTCTGCTTGGAAGTCTGTCTCCAGTTAGACAGGTCCACCCCAACCTGCGTAGCGGACTGTGGGGATTCAGACAGCCTGGAGGGCTGGAGGCTATGACCCTACTTCAGCGGGATACTGCCTTCCCCTGGCCAGGCTCTCTGATGCCGACCCTCTGCCTGGGCGCCCACCCACAGACTTCCTTGGAGGTGCCAGCCCTTCGCTCTTGTTCCCCGTGAACAGGGAGGTCTAGGCTGGATCCAGCACTTCCTATTTGCCCTGCTGCAGAGACAGGCACTCTCTCTCCTGTGTATTCCTCACCCTATGCACCCAACTCTGCGGCAGGTCACAAGCCCCTCCAAACAAAGTGGAGTCTGTTCTCAAACCCAGATAGAGTAGTTTGCACCCAGAAAAAGGCATGAGGGGTTGATATGTGCCACGAGGTGAGTGGACGTGGCAAACAAGACACTAAGTCCAAAGGGACTCCACTTACATGAAAGACCCAAAATGAGTAAATCCCTAGAAATCTGTAGAAACAGAATGCAGGTTGGGCCTCCCTGGTGGCGCAGCAGGTTGAGTGCTGCACTGTGAAGCATCAGTGGCACAGCAACGCTAGTTTGATCCCCAGCAAGGGAGGGGACCCACATGGCACAGGAGACCTCTCCTGCCTCGCCCGCTGCTCCCCTCAGCAGTGTGTTTCAGTCCATCTGCCTGTTCTGCTCCCGCTCTGTCTCTGGTGACTCCTCTCACCTCCCATGACTCTGACCTGTACCCAGCTCTTATATGCATAAATAAATAAATCTTAAAATAAAAGAAACAGAATACAGGTTGTTAGCTATCTGGGAAAATGCTTTCTAAAGGAAGCTAGGGTTTGCTTTCGGAGTATGACAATATTCTGGAAGTAGCTAAAGATGGGAGCTGCACAGCACGGTCTATGAGTAAGAGCCATTGACATGGTCAATTTTGCATAGACAAATTCCCCCTTAGTCAAAAAAAAGGAATAGCCAAGTCTTTCAATTTGCAACCCCAAGTTTCTTTCACTGAATTTTTTATTTGCCAAGTTGGAAAATAGAAAAAAAAAAAAAAACAACCAGTAACATTCTGCTATATATTTAATTAGATATAGAAAAGCAATTTATGGGGCCTCCCTGGTGGTGCAAGGGGTTAAGCACCACACTTTGAAGCCTCTGCAGCACGAGTTCAATCCGCGGCCAGGGAGCTGACCCACATGGCACAGCAGACCTCTCCTGCCTCGCCCACTGCTCCCCTCAGCAGTATATTTCGGTCAATCTGCCTGTTCTGCTCCCTGCTATGTCTCTGGTGAATTCTCTCACCTCCCATGGCTCTGTCCTGTACCCCAGCTCTTGTATGCATAAATAAATCTTTAAAAAAAAAATTCTTGCCTCCTGTACTTAAAAAAAAAAAGCAATTTATTCTTTGAATATGTGAACCAACAAGCAAGATTTTAAAATTTAAATAATATTATAAAAGTGAAACAAGTGCAGGGTAAGTCCAATAATCTCAATAGACATCTTAATTTTCAATAGACATCACAGACAGAAGTATCCAGGTACGGGAATGTGGGAGCCAGTCTCCAGACACCCAGTCTCGCTCCCTAGAGATAAGCCATAGTAATAGTTGTCTGTGCAAATTTCCAGAAGGTCTTCCGGAGATGAGCATATGCATGACCATCTGGTCCTTTCTTCTGATTTTTTCTTTTAATTAACAATAGCTCTTACAGAACTTTAATAGAAAATATGTCCAGCTCATGAATTCTAATAGCTACAGAATATCACATTTTATAGACCGCTTGATAAATGTATTCCCTTCTCCCTCATCCTAATATATTTCTTCTTCTTTTTTAAAAAAGATTTATTTATTTATACATACAAGAGCTGGGATACAGGCCAGAGTCCAGGGAGGTGAAAGGGTTCACCAGAGACAGAGTGGGGAGCAGAACAGGCAGATGGACTGACACACACTGCTGAGGGGAGCAGCGTGCGAGGCTGGAGAGGTCAGCTGTGCCATGTGGGTCCCCTTCCTGGCCAGCAGCAGGGATTGAACTTGTGCTACAGTAACTGCAGTATGCCTCATAGTGCATTGCTTAACCCACTGCACCACCAGGGAGGCCCCTCTTCTTTTTTTTTTTTTTGAGATTTATTTATTTATGCATACAAGAGCTGGGGTACAGGCCAGAGTCATAAGAGGTGAGAGGATTCACCAGAGACAGAGTGGGGTACAGAACAGGCAGACTGACTGAAGCACACTGCTCTGGGCATCAGCGGGTAAGGCAGGAGAGGTCTGCTGTGCCATGTGGGTCCCCTCCCTGGCCGGCAGCAGGGATCGAACTCGTGCTGCGGTGGCTGCGGTTTGCTTCATAGTGCATTGCTTAACCCACTGCGCCACCAGGGAGGCCCCTCCTAATAATATATTTCTTCTTCAAGGGCCTCCATTCTCATGCTTCATGTTTAAAAGCTAAAAACCATCTGTAGGTCTAGCAATAAATGATTTTCAAGCTTTAGAGTAAGGAGGGATCACTTATGGAGCTCAGAAAAATGACATTTCTGAGCTTCATCCTAGTAGGTCTGGGTGGGTCCAATAATCTCTGCTTTTTAATAGACACCCGGCTTGTTCTGATGTGTTTCCTAATCCTGCTGAGAGTAACGCTGAAACAAACAAAGACTTTCACTCATCCCAGCAAACTGTGGCTGGCCTGCTGCTACGTTCCAAGAGCTGTATGTGCACTGTGAATGCAATCATCAGTAAATTAACAAGAACCCAAATGCCCAAAAATAGATGATTGGATCAAGAAGATGTGGTACATATACACAATGGAATACTATTTAGCAATCAAAAATGATAAACTAGGGCCATTTATAAAAACATGAATGGAGCTAGAGGGAGTTATACTCAGTGAAACAAATCAGAAGGCAAGAGGAAAATATCGGATGGCTTCACTTTTGGCACTTTTGGGAGTAATGTAAAAGAGCAACGACAAAAAAAAAAAGAAGAAGAAGAAGAGTAAGCTCAAGGAAATAAGGAAATGGGTATTTACAACCAAAACAAACAAACAACAACAAAAACCCAACAAGACCAAAACTAAAGGGACTATGGGGGGGTGGGGGATGGAAGGGAGGGCAAAGATGGGATGAGGGTAGAAGGAGCACAAGGGACTGAGGTGATGGTGCACGGGTGAAATGGTGGTGGGAACTCCCTGGGGAATACAAATGATGTCAAATATAATTAAATAAATCTAATTTTAAAAATAAATTAAAAAATAAACTAACAAGACCTGCCCATGGAAAATACAAGTAGACTAGCCAGTCCTGTCCTATGAGGATACATGGCAGAGGTACATCCAGGGTGCTAGAGCTGGGGAAGGAAATACTTATGGAAAGAGGCCAGGGGAGGCTTCGTGGAGGAGGTGACAGGAAGAGAGTGGTGGTGGATTAACATGGGCTTTTTAAGGGGGTGGGACTTGAGGTCATGTAGAACTGATAGAATAGTCATGAAAGGGAGGACAGAGTGATCAATGGAAGAACATACTAGGGGTAAAATGGTTACATCACTGAGTGTGCATGTCAAGGAGCTGATCATCATTGGTGGGTTATAGAAAACATCAACTATTGTGAACAGTAACAGGGTTCAACTTATACTTTAAAGATCATCGAGGCTACAGTATGAAAAATGGATTCACAGGTCCCTGAAGCTGGAGGCAGGGAGATTCATTTAGAGGCCATCACCAAATTATGACCAAATGATGATAGTTATAAAATAAATATGTAAAAATAATAGAAGAAAGTCTGAAATGCCCTTCTTATGATTTTAGGTAGGAAAAATGCATTGCATCCATCTATGATATAAAGCACAAGCAGTTATAAAAGAAAACAAGAATAAGTTGAACAAGAGAAAAATAGGTCTACCAAAATATAAATAAAAAATTGGGGGAATTTGCAACACCTATCACAGGGATAACATCCTTGGTACATGAGAATACACCAATGATCTATTAGAAACATAGGCAAAACATGAGTAGATACTTCACAACTGTCAAATAACTCTTAAATATTCAAAAATGCTTAATCGCTTCAAAATTATAGCAAAATAAACTATATTATTTTATTTTTTATGGGCCCAGCACTCTTCCACTGCGCCACTCTGCTAATCCCTATTTTATTTTTTAAAAAAAGATTTATTTATGCATACAAAAGAGCTGGGGTATAGGCCAGAGGTATGGGGAGGAGGGGTTGGTGAGAGGCTCACCAGAGACAGAGCGGGGAACAGAACAGGCAGATCAACGGAAATACACTGCCGAGGGCAGCAGCCGGCGAGGCAGGAGAGGTCTGCTGCACCATGTGGGGCCCCTCCCTTGCCGGCAGTAGGGATCAAACTCTTGCTGCAGTGGTTTGCTTCATAGTGCGTTGCTTAACCCATTGCACCACCAGGGAGACCCCAAAAACTATATTATTTTCATTATCAAATTATATTACCTTTTTAAAACTTTTAAGAAAAAAAAATTCTCCAAAAAAATACAGCAGGTCCTCAAATAATTCTCTGCAGTGGTGTCCGCCTTATAAAGTTGATGACAAAAAGAAATCCTTGTAGTTTGCATTGAATAAAACAAACTGCTTTCGTTCTAAATCCTTTTGCTTAAGGTCCCAAGTTTCCAATAAACTATGGTTGATGTAATGGGCAGATTTGCGATACAGGAGATTATAAGGGCATAAACTCATAAGACGGTGGTCATCCAGATAAACAAAAAACCCAAATGCACCAAATATAGGCTGAGAACAGCCATCTATGCCATTGTTTGTGTGGAAAACATCTACCTTCTTAGCTGACAACAAATACTATAAACTTAAAGTTGAAAGGCAAAGTTCTCAGTATGAGCTCATTCATGTCAAAATGTAGTTAAATAACTTCGCAGCACAACCGATTTTAACAGTAATGACAAGGGGAGAGGTGAATATCTCTCTAAGACTTTCCCCATCGTGGAGATCCAGAAATTGATTTTATAGGAACCTCATTACAGATGAAATCAGAGCTGCCTAGAGACATGAGGGAGAACAGATTGGCAATGCCTTGCTGCTCGGAGCCAATGTTCGTCCTCTGAAGTGACTCCATGACCTATGTGTCCAGGTTCTCCAGTGCAACAGAAGTAGTAGGGTACCTCTCTATATCCAGCTCTGAACAGATAGAGGGGATTGGCTCACATAGTATGGAGGCTGAGAAGTCCCACAACCCATCACCTACAAGTTGGAGAACTAAGAAAGGCATCGGTGAAAGTCAGTTGAGAACAAATGACTGAGAAACTGGAGAAGATGGTCTGTCAGTCTGAGTCCAGAATCCCTCCTGGAAGTAACAAGTGATGACAGCATGCTTCCAGTATTCAGAACTAACACGGGCCTCTCTGGTGGCCTAGGGGTTAAGTCTCAGTGCTACCACCACAATGGCCTGAGTTTGATGCCCTGGCCAGGGAGGGGACCCACATGGCACAGCAGACCTCTCCTGCCTCACCCGCTGCTCCCCACAGCAGTGTGTGTCAGTAGATCTGCTTGTTCTGCTCCCCGCTCTGTTTCTGGTGACTCCTCTCACCCCCTGGGCCTCTGGCCTGTACCCTAGTTCCTGTATGCATAAATAAGTAAATCTCTTTAAAAAAGGAAATAGAGACAGTGAAATAAGTTGGAAGGAAAAAGAAAAATCCAGATGGTCTCTCTTATAGGAGGAATATAGGGGATCAAGGAAAAAATAAAATAGCAACAACAAAAAAAACCCTAACGAAACAAAAATTAACATCAGCTACAAAACGGAGACCTTCTGCAGGGGAGGGTCAGGGACTGGGATCAGGGTAGGGACCGGAAAAACACAGGGGGCTGTGGTGACCGTGCACGGGTGAGCTGGTGGTGGAACTCCTATGGGACGACACCCAGAAAAGCAAGCAAACATTGTAAGAAAAAATAAAGAAAAAAAACTGAGACAGAGACCATGGCTCAGCCATGGAGTGTTTTTTTTTTTAAGATTTATTTATGCAGGCCTCCCCGGTGGCGCAGTGGGTTAAGCAACACGCTGTGAAGCAAACCGCGGCCACTGCAGCACGAGTTCGATCCCTGCTGCCGACCAGGGAGGGGACCCACATGGCGCGGCAGACCTCTCCTGCTGTGCCCGCTGCTCCCCTCAGCAGT
>JAGFMF010011608.1:4281210-4373882 GCA_019455555.1 Galemys pyrenaicus | reverse complement strand
GGTGATGGTGCACTGGTGAGATGGTGATGGGGAATACATGGGGATTACAATTAATGGCAAGTATATGTAAATTTTAAAATATTTTAATAAAAAAAATAGCATCAATTATCTTCCCCTCTCTGGGATGTATACGACTTTCACAGCTCCTAGGTATTTACACTTTCCTAGGCCCTTTCTCTTCTTCCATGAAAAACTTATTAAACTTTTATTTGAAGACTGTGTTCGTATAAATACAAATATAATTTAGGCTAGGCTTAACATTTTATGTTCTTTTTCTCCTGATTTAGTTTTTTTATTTTAAAGGTTTATTGATCTATGCATACAATAACTGGGGTACAGGCCAGAGGTGCAGGGGGTGAGAGGATTCACCAGAGACAGAGTGGGGAGCAGAACAGGCAGATGGACTGAAACACACTGCTGAGGGGAGCAGCGCGCGAGGCAGGAGAGGTCTACTGTGCCATGTGGGTCCTCTCCCTGGCCCGGGATCAAACTCGCGCTGCAGTGGCTGCAGATGCTTTATAGTGTGGTGCTTAATACCTTGCGCCACCAGACACAGAGAGGCCCCTTCTCCTGATTTTAAAATAGATGAGTGACTAAGAACATGCGCTGCATATACACAATGGAATACTACTCAGTGATCAAAAAAGATAAACTCATGCCATCGTTGGACACGTGGATGGAGCTGGAAGGGATGATGCTGAGTGAAATAAGCCAGAAGGAGAAAGGTACATACCAGATGGTGTCACTTATATATGCAATATAGAGAGCCAAACAAAGGGTCAAACAGATAAACTATAAAAACAATCCTTGAACACTGACCAAGGATCTGAGGCATCCAAGAGGTGGGGAGAGAGAGGGGGGAGAGGGGGAGGGTGGCGGGGGACTAGGGGTAGTTTAGTGGTGGAAGAGCTATAGTGACCACACCTTAGGGGAGAGGTCCTGCATTGTCAGAATATTGACAAGCCATAACAACAATGGCACTTCATTAATAAAAAATAATAAGTTCATGAGCACATGTAATTATAGATATAATAGGATTACAGTTCCGACTGTTAATTCTTTTTTTTTAAAGATTTATTTATTTATGCACACAAGAGCTGGGGCACAGGCCAGAGTCACAGGAGGTGAGAGGATTCACCAGGCAGAGCTGGGAGCAGAATAGGCAGATCAACGGAAGTACACTGCTGAGGGGAGCAGCGGGCACAGCAGGAGAGGTCTGCTATGCTATGTGGGGCCCTCCCTGGCCGGTGGCAGGGATCGAACTCGTGCTGCAGTGGCTGCGATTTGCTTCATAGTGCATTGCTTAACCCACTGCACCACCACGGAGGCCCAGCGACTGTTAATTCTTACTGGGGATCATGTTCCAAAAAATAAAGTTATTGGTATAAAACAAGAAGAACAGGGAGGGCCTCCCTGGTGGCGCAGCAGATTGAGCACCACACTGTGAAGCATCCGCAGTACAGCAGGGCAAGCTCGATCCCCGGCCACGGAGGGGACCCACATGGCAAGGCAGACCTCTCCTGCCTCCCGCTGCTCCCCTCAGCAGTGTGTTTCAGTCCATCTGCCTGTTCTGCTCCCCACTCTGTCTCTGGTGAATCCTCTCACCCCCGCACCTCTGGCCTGTGCCCCAGCTCTTGTGTGCATAAATAAGTAATTTTTTTAAAAAAAGAACATGCATTTCTTGAGTATGGGACTTCTCTTTCGGCACAGGTGTGTCCTGAAAACAGAACAACATGAATCTATTGTAGGTGTTCCATAAACTGATGTTGAACAACTGAATGAACTTTCATCTAGACCTTTCTCCACTGACTTCTCTGAATGCAGCAGAAAGGAGCTACACAAGAGCAAGCATAAAACTATCCGGCAAACTGTCAGAAACACCATGCAGCGGCTGCCCTGGGGACAGCAGCCTGAATAGCGTGCAGAGACAGCGCCAGCAGCCTCAGGGGGTGGCACCTCCCGTCACATGGGGCGCTCTGGCTTCAGGCACCGCGGGCAGAAGCAGAAGCAGGGGTTGCACGGGTGGTCATGCCCTTGGAGGCCACTGGCAGGATATCTTCCTTTGATGACAATGGACGCCAGCACCCCTGAGAATCAGAGCAGAGAGCAGGACAAAATGGCTCCTATCAGTCAGCCAAGAGCTAGGTCATAACTCGTGGCCTGAGGCATCCAGCTTCACTATGTTCGAGGCAGTTACTCTGAATGACTGCTGATCTTGAAAGCTGATTTGCCCTGCCTGCAGCCAGCCAGCTTTCTTTTCATCTTTTCCCATTTGTTTGAGACAGACTTGACCTGTAACACTGCATTCATTTTAAGTGAACAACCTAATGATTTGATACATGCACACACTGCAAAATGATCACTACAAGTTTAGTTGATATTCATCATCTCACATAATTACAGCATTACCAGGTTTCTATTTTTTTTTAAGACTTATTTACTTATGCACACAAGAGCTGGGATACAGGCCAGAGTCACGGGAGGTGAGAGGATTCACTAGAGACAGAGTGGGGAGCAGAACAGGCAGAGCAACTGAAATACACTGCTGAGGGGAGCAGCGGGGGAGGCAGGAGAGGTCTGCTGGGCCATGTGGGTCCCCTCCATGGCCAGGGATCGAACTTGTGCTGCAGTACCGCAGATGCTTCACAGTGATTCACAGTGAGACGCTCAACCTGCTGCGCCACCAGGGAAGCCGTGTGTGTGTGTGTGTGTGTGTGTCTACAAAGAAAATCTGCTCCATATAAAGATATATGCAGAAGCCAAGTAACATAAAACCTTAAATTATTGTTTCAATTAATATGGAGGTCCTGAGAAAGGGGGAGAGGACAAATCAGATAGGGGAGAAATGTGTTGGTTGTCTTCCGACAGTCATCCTCTCCTTTTGTTTTTGTAACCGAACTTAGCTGATGCTAAGAACAAGAACTCCATCTGCCAGCCTCTCACAGCTGCCTGTGACCTGGGGTTGATGTGCGGCAGTAAGAGGTAAGGTCACAGCCAGCAGCAAGCACATCCCTGAGAGTCAGCTGGCCAGGTCGTGCGTCACGTCCTCCACCTTCCTGCATGCTGCTTCCTAAACCAGGGATATAATGATAACTTCCCAAGGGATGGCAGCAGAAAGCTGGGGACAGCCGAAGCGTCTAGGAACTTGGTGGACCAAGCTGCCTCACCGGCCCAGGGTTGCCTCCCACAGACACCTGTGACAGAGACACATGCACTACGTCTTTAAGCCCCTCTTCCAGCCACGTGTCATCCCAGCTGAAGGCGCGTTCCAACAGGTGTTTCATCCAAGCATAACCCTTGACCTTCTCCCCAATATCTGTTCCTCCCATACTCTTCCTCCGTCTTCCCAATTCTCATCACAGTTCATGACACTCCTATAAACCCAGCACCCTGGACCAAAAAGCAAGTTTGATTTCTCTCGCAGACTAATTCAATCCATCAGGAAGCCCAATCATCACTCACGTCAGACAAGGTAACTCACTCCCACTACAGCCTCCCTCTTTACCTCGGGCCATCACTGCCACAGCCACCTCACTAGTTCTTACACACCTACCTTCCCCTCTGTATCCCTGCCCCATGGAAGTTCTGAAATGATCTTGCTGAAAATGTTAAGTCTGCCAATGATATGTCTTCATATCTTGATCAAAATTCTAAGTCCTGGCCTTGATCTGCATGGACTCACCATCTATGTCTACCTCCCAACTTCAGGTCTCACCTAGCTCCTCCTTGCTCCTGCCACCCAAGTTGCGTGGGCCCTCCTGTTGGTCCATGACTGTCCTCCACTTATTGGCAGCACACACACTAAGTCAGATGTCTTGCATCTTTGAAGAGCACTTATACACGTTAGCTGCCATCTGTGCCGTACGCTGCTGTCAGCTGAATTCTCCCCAGCAACCTCTCCTGGCCCAGGTCCCTTTGTCAATAAGCTCCTAGAACTAAATGAGGAACATTAGCTAAGAACTGGGGCCTCCTTGGTGACCCAAGGGGTTAATATGAATTGCAGCAATAAGAAGCATCTGCAGCCACTGCAGCACAAGTTCTATCACCAGCCAGGGAGGGGACCCACATGGCGCAGCAGAACTCTCCTGTCTCTTCCAGTGCTCCCCTCAGTGGTGTGTTTTAGTCCATCTGCCTGTTCTGCTCCCCACTCTGTCTCTGGTGAATCCTCCCACCCACACCCCTCCATCCCACACCTCTTGCCTATACCCCAGCTCTTGTGTGCATAAGCAAATAAATCTTTTTTTAAAATAGCTAAGAACAGGCCTCCCTGGAGGCATAGTGGGTTAAGCAACACACTATGAAGCAGACCTCAGCCACTGCAGCACGAGTTCGACCCCTGCCACCAGCCAGGGAGGGGACACACATGGCACAGCAGACCTCTCTTGCCTTGCCTGCTGCTCCCCTCAGCAGTGGATTTCAGTCAGTCTGCCTGTTCTGCTCCCCTCTCTGTCTCTGGTGAATCCTCTCACCTCCTGTGACTCTGGCCTGCACCCCAGCTCTCGTATGCATAAAAAAAGAAGTACTCCCAAAGGAGACAAAAGACTAAAGATCTCTTAAGCAACAGGAAATTGGTATGACTTCTATTTCTAGGCCAAGTCCAAATAAACATTACTGCTGCAAGGCTACGCGGTTCCTGGAGACGGGATACAGGACACCAGGGGAAGCAGATTGGTGGTTTCATAAAGGATTTAGTCAAATAATCAGAAGAAGTTAGGGAGTTCTCTCTCTTCCCAAGTCATAATACAAAAAGGCAGTTATTTAATTTTAATATTTTTAAAAAATATACACAATGGTTTTTTTTTTTAAAGATTTTATTTATGTATAAAACAGCTGGGGTTCAGGCCAGAGGCACTGGGGGTGAGAGGACTAACCAGACAGAGTGGGGAGCAGAACAGGCAGATGGACTGAAACACACTGCTGAGGGGAGCAGCAGGCGAGGCAGGAGAGGTGTGCTGAGCCATGTGGGTTCCCTCCCTGGCCAGGGACCGAACTCGCGCTGTAGTGACTGCGGAAGCTCCACAGTGCGGCACTCAAACCCTTGCGCCACGAGGAAGGCTCCAACTTTAATATCTTAAAATGCTTTCTCCTATTAGAGAACCAACCCACCACAGGACATCCAATTACAAAGCTACAAGATGACTGCTTCCAACAACATGCCGGGGGTTTCCGTTCTAAGCCAAAATGGACCAGCGGCTACCGGGCTTGAGAAACAGCTGTTCTCAGACACGAGAGGCACAAAACTACGCTTCCTAAAAGAGGAGCACAAATACGACGAGCCTTTACTACACACATCCAGCTTTCTGTCCAAGGCAGAGGAGGGCACTGAGCTGAACTGGCAGTCCACGGGGTTCAAAGAGCCATGCTCCCACAGCTGACACCCCGCCCCTTCCCCACGCCTGCATTTCAAATCCCACTACCTTGAGCCCTCACGTTTTCTGAATTAGAACCTCACAGCTTTTCTTTTTTGCAGTCCACCCCACAAATCTACCCTTGGAATTGATGCCAGATTGATTACTCTAAAGCATACACTTATTTTTTAAAAGATTTATTTTTATTTATTTATGCATACAAGAAATGGGGTGCAGGTCTGAGATACGGGGGATGTGAGGATTCACCAGAGACAGCGTGGGGAGCAGAACAGGCAGATGGACTGAAACACACGGCTGAGGGGACAGCAGGCAAGACCGGAAAGGTCTGCTGTGCCATGTGGGTCCCCTTCCTTGCCAGGGGTGGAACTCAGAAGCACAGTGGGTGGTGATAACTTAATAGTGCTGAGATTTAACCCCTTGCAGCACCACGGAGGCCCTCTTTGAGACATTTTAGAGATGATATAAAGAGAATTTTCTCTTTTATTTTCCAAAATATGAAAGAATTGGGGAGTGAATATACAAATATGTACTTAAAGGAGAGAAATTTTTCTCTGTAATCATCTCTTCTGTCTTACTGGTGTCATTAACCGCTATTCCATAACCCAGGTATTTAATCTCTTTCTCACCCTGCAAGGCTAATTCTGGAATTCTACCTGCCCAAGATCTATCGCCAGTTCAAATTCAGACTCTTTTATCCAACCCCATATATAATTATCTTCTAGGCGGTCTCCTCTGTTCCAGTTCTTCCTGTTCTAAAGAACCCCACGATGCTGCAAATAGACTGAGAATTTCACATCCAAGATCTTTGGAAGCCCCACTGGCCACTTAGGTGGCTAATAGACATTTCAATTCAGTATGTCCTAAACTGCGACCCCTACCGCCCTCTCGAAGTTCTCATTCCCCAACATCTCACCAATTCTATTAATAAACATTTTAAACCCCATAGTTCTATTGCCAACCCTGGATTCATGCTGCAAAACATACCTCGCCCACTGTCTCCCCTGACAGTCAATCAGGACCAAAAGCTGGAAATCTTGTGACATGTCTCTTACTCACACGCTTAACATCCAGTCCATCAGGAACCTGGCAACTCTAACATCAAAACAAATCCAGAATCTAGCAACTTCCCAGTGCCTCCATGTGACCTCTACTGAAGGGTGCCTGAGCCCTACCAGCTGGGGTACTCCCCTCGTGAGTCTCTCCCCTTCCACCCTTGGCCCCCAAAAACCTCAGAACAGAATGGTCATTTCAAAACATGGACCAGATTTGTCTTTCTTCAAAGCCTGAGAGTCCCACTGAATATCCAATGATAGTTTGCAAGAGACAGGATCTGTCCTCACTTTCTCACCCCAGCTCCTTCTGCTGTGCGGGCTCACCCCTCTGTGGCCTCCTTGTGGAGCTCTGGGACAGGCCAGACGTGCTCAAGTCCTTGTGTAAGCTCTTCTCTCCACAAGGACTATTCCTGGGCCAGGATTTTACCTGGCTGTTTCCCTTTTATCCTTCATATTTTTATTTCCTTTAAATATTTATTTATTTATGCACACAAGAGGTACAGGCCAGAGGAGTAGGGGGTGAGAGGATTCACCAAGACAGAGTGGGGTACAGAACAGGCAGACTCACTGAAATACATTGCTGAGGGGAGCAGCGGGCGAGGCAGGAGAGGTCTGCTGCGCCATGTGGTCCCCTCCCTGGCCAGGGATGGAACTGGTGCTGCTGTGCCGCGGATGCTTCACAGTGCGGTGCTGCGCCACCAGGGATGCCCTCTTCATATTTTTATTGAAATTCCCTCTCTCAGTGAATAAACACTCTCTATAACATCAACCTCCTCCCCAACACACACGCGCATGCACACACATACCCACACATAACAGTACTCCTCAGCCTCCTCACCTTGGTCTACATTTACATTTTCAGGTTGCTCTTCTGAGACAACTCCTGACACTCTGTACAGTTTTCTGAGTCCTTAGTGCTCCCTCTGCTGCAACACAAGTCCCACAGATAGAAAAATCTTTGTCTCTTTTTGTTCATGAATGTGCACTAAGGGGCTGTCCTGGTGGCGCTGCGGGTTGAGTACTATGAAGCATCCACAGCCACTGCAGTGTGAGTTCGATCCCCGGCCAGGGAGGGGACCCACATGGCGCCGCAGACCTCTCCTGCCTCGCCTGCTGCTCCCCTCAGCAGTGTGTTTCAGTCCATCTGCCTGTTCTGCTCCCCACTCTGTCTCTGGTGAATCCTCTCACCTCCCCCATCCTGGCTTGTAGCCCAGTTCTTGTATGCATAAATAAATCTTAAAAAAAAAGAAAAGAAAAGAAAGTACACTGAGCTGGACATATTGTGAGAACTAAACATTTTTGTCATAAACTGAATTAATTCAGTGTCGATCAATTAAGAATGACCTTTCTGGGCATGGCAAGAATACACCCACATAACAAGTTCCTATTTATCTCCTGCTTCTCTATAATTTTCTACAACTTAGTCAATGAGTAGACTATTTATGGTTAAACCGTTTTCGTGAAATTCTAATACTAGGAGAAAGAAAGGCATTTACAGAAAGCTTTTTAACTCTAGGGCACTAGTTCAAATTACCATACCAAAGAGAAACTGTTTCCATGACCACTCGGTCATCTCGGCAGTTGCCCGCCCGGTCCCTAAGCAGTGGAGAGAGAACAGCGCCATCTGCTGTCAGCCTGGTGCTCTCGAGGAATGCTCTGGAAGCCGTTTGTTCCCCAAAACATTCTAAGTTAGCTTTCCAACTTTGTCCTAATCTGGCTCTCACATTACCATACAAGACTTGCGATCCGGTCATGTCTTTTATCTCTTCATCTATAAAAAAAAATCAGTCTGTTTTATAAAAGAGTTTGCATAGCTGATATTGCAACGTCAATGCAATCCAAACAAGGAAATGATTCATCTAGGGCAATGTAAGAAAATTCAGATCTCCGGAATCAGTAATTCCACATCATAATTAATTGTCATGAAAAAAGAATATTTGGCCTCCCTGGTGGCGCAGCGGGTTGAGCGCTGCACTGTGAAGCATCTGTCCACAGCAGTGAGAGTTGGATCCCCGGCCAGGAGGGGACCCACATGGCGCCGCAGACCTCTCCTGTCTGCCCGCTGCTCCTCTCAGCAGTGTGTTTCAGTCCATCTGCCTGTTCTGCTCCCCACTCTGTCTCTGGAGACTCCTCTCACCTCCCGTGACTCTGGCCTGTACCCCAGCTCTTGTGTGCATAAATAAATAAAATCTTTTAAAAAGAGAAAGAAATTTGTTTAAAATAAAAATTAAAAAAAAGAAAAAAACATTTCTCCCGGGTAAAAATACCCTTCTCACATCGCCGGTTTTCAGAAAAGCAGGTGTTCCTCTTTCCTCCAGACGTGATTGTTTGTCATGTCAAATGTGTACCATACCGTTTATCCTAAATGTGTATTAAACAAAGGTAAGCTTGGTCAAGTTGCCCCTGTCATTAGTTCACCCAACAGATTAAGTGTGTTACAGGCGAACCAACACTGACACCTGAAAATCTCCTATCCTCAAGGAACTGTCATCCCAACTGCTGGCTGTGCATCTGCTGCTTAACTAAATGGGGGCTCACGGCTGATGGTGCCCGCTGACTTCCTTTCCTGACACCTGAAGGTCAGCTGGGAGGAAACGAGCAATAAGCACAATAAATAAAATGGGTGGCGGGCCTCCTTGGTGGCACAAGGGGTTGAGCGCCACACTGTGGAGCTTCGCAGCCACTGCAGTGAGAGTTCGATCCCACATGGTGCAACAGACCTCTCCTGCCTCACCCGCTGTTCCCCTCAGCAGTGTATTTTGTCAATCTGCCTGTTCAGTCTCTAGTGAATCCTTTCACCACCCCCACCCCGCCTCTGACCTGTACCCCAGTTCTTTAATGCTTAAATTTTAAATTTTTTAAAAAATAAATAAAATAAATGGGGGCTCCCTGGTGGCGCTGTGGGTTAAGCAACGCACTATGAAGCAAACCACAGCCACTGCAGCACGAGTTCAATCCCTGCTGCTGGCCAGGGAGGGGACCCACATGGTGCAGCAGACCTCTCCTGCCTGGCCCACTGCTGCCCTCTGCAGTGTGTTTCAGCCCATCTGCCTGTTCTGCTCCCCACTCAGTCTCTGGTGGATCCTCTCACCTCCCGTGACTCTGGCCTGTACCCCAGCTCTTGTATGTATAAATAAATAAATCTATAAAATAGGTGGTTCGGTGAAGGGGGCAGGGTCTAAACCGCACCCTTTCCCTGATTTGTAGGTTGACTCCCGAGGGACCACAGATGTGACCATCCATGTCAGCGGCCTCACTGCAGATGCGACAAGCTAATAGTGGAGCTGAGAGGGCCCTGAGCAGAATGACTGATGTCCTTACAGAAAGGACACCCAGAGGGGCTGCCTGGTCAACGGGGCAGAGGTCAGACCGACAGGGCCAAAGGCAAGGAAGACTACAGACTGCCAGAACTTGCCCGACACTAGAAGAGCATGTACAACAGAATCAATCTCAAAACCCTCAAAAGAACCGAGTGTGCCAGCAACTTGATCTCAGGCTACTAATCTCCAGATCTGTAAGGCATTAAATGTCTGGAGTTCTAATTTCCCTGTGATTTGGTTCTTTAGTAAAGGAGGAAACAAAGATAAAGTGTAGAGGATGTGATTTCTAAAATTGCCATAGCAACAGCCAAGACATGGAGACCACCAAGTGGCCCCTGACGGTTGAGTAGGTCGAGAAGATGTGGCACACATGCTGGATGGGACACTACTTAGCCACCACAACACATACAATTGTGCTTTTTGTGCTGACAAGGATGAAACTTAAGGTGATTATGCTACCAGGGATCAGAACGTGAAAGGTAAATGGTTTCACTCCTATGTGCAATGTAGACAAAGCAAACAAACTAATAACCCATCAAAAATGACTCTTAGACTCAGAACAAAGTGGCTACCACAAGGAAAGGGGGAGGGAGGGGTAGAGGGGCCCATTCAGAGATATGAGCGGTGCTAGAACTTAGTGGTACATGTGGTGCAGAGTTTACATATCTCAAGGTGTGAAGCAATACTTCTGAAACTTATATAGTATTTTAAACCCATGACAAGGCATTAAAAAATCGCTGTTTTTAAAAAATGACCTTAAGGCCCTCCCTTGTGGCAAAGCGGGTTGAGCGCTGCATTATGAAGCATCCCTGGCACAGCAGCGTGAGTTCGATCCCCGGCCAGGGAGGGGACCCACATGGCGCCGCAGACCTCTCCTGCCTCGCCCGCTGCTCCCCTCAGCAGAGTACTTCTGTCAACCTGCCTGTTCTGCTCCCCACTCTGTCTCTGGTGAATCCTCCCGTCTCCCGTGCCTCTGGCCTGTACCCCAGCTCTTGTGTGCATAAATAAATAAAAGTAAATCTTCAAAGCACAGGGGGAAAAAAGATGAGCACTTTGGCTGGTGTGTTGACAGTTATCACTCATACCATCTTAGTGGGAGCTGACGAAAAGACAGAAACAAACCAAAACAAAGGACTTCCAATAATCCAGGTAAGAGACAAGGTGGTAGCAGTGGGCGGGGCCGGGGATGAACATGACTTGGTGAGGACCTGAGCGGAGAAGAGGGAAAGATGGACGCCAGGACGCGCCCGGGTGCAGGAGCTGAGAGGACTGTCCTTCGCGGAGAGGAGAAAGCCTACGATGGTGCGCGTTTAGGTGGGTTGAAGTGAGAGCAGGACTCGACTTGCGGCAGGTCCAATCCACCAAAACTGTTTCTAAATAAAAGAACATTGGCGCTGAATTTGAAGCGACTCCAGCTGGCACCCCGGCCCAATGTGCAGACGTGTGCAGACTGGGGGAGAAATGAGCGCAAATAAAGCCCTGTCTGTTCAAAGGTCATTCCTGGAAAGGGGGAGCTGCAGCCAGAAACGAGAGCTGCATGTTGAAGCTCAGCGACCAAGAGAGGAGAAAACCGGGCAGAGCATGCTCTGTGTCGCCAACTCCCAACTGTAGGAAGAACCGACCTGTGCTACGCAAGGCGACCCACCGGGGCGGCCGAGCGCTAAGCCAAAACGACCCTTTCCTTAAGTGACCGCAGTGCGGTGGTCCCCAACAGATCGTCTTCACATCTTCCCCAGGCATGTGACACTCATTCATTCATTTATTGAGAAGATTTGTTTTATTTATGCACACAAGAGCTGGGGTACAGACCAGAATCGCAGGGAGTGAGAAGATTGACCAGAGACAGAATGCGGAACAGAGCAGGCAGATGGACTGAAATACACTGCTGGGGGGAGCAGCGGGGGAGGCAGGAGAGGTCTGCCATGCCCTGTGGGTCCTCTCCCTGGCCAGGGATGGAACTCGCGCTGCTGTGGCTGCAGAAGCCTCACAGCGCCTTAGCGCTCAACCCGCTGCACCACCAGGGAGGCCCATCATGTGACATTTATTTGGTGCCTGACTCCCCAGGATAGACTAAAGCCACTAGCACCCACTTACTGGGTGGGTAGTGCCCAGGCACACACAAGCACAGATAAGGCATAGCCCTTGCTTGCCACACAGCATGCTTTGCCCAGTTTTCTCCTCTCTTCCTCCCTGAGGCTCAACTGGCAACTCTCGCTTCTGGCTGCCGTGCAGCCATTCCGGGAATGACCCTTTCCACTGAACAGACAAGGCTTTATTTGCACTTATTTCTTCTCCAGTCTATACTAACCGCATATAGAAGCATGAACAGCATACATTTTTTACCATCTTAAACAAAAACATAACTAATATGTATAACATGGTATTAAAAATAGAAGGACACAGATCCCCCTGTGTCTTCGAAAAAACAGACAGGTGGAGGCATATGGATCGAATGAGGGAATCACCAGCTAATCACACAGTCTGCACTTGCTACCTCAGAGGGAACCGGGAGGAGCAGTTCTAGGTTCTAGAATTACTTAATGCTTGGACAATATCTGGGCCACTTACGGTAGACCTAGATTCTGTCTGTAAGTTCATTGCAGGTCACAGCTCTTATGTGAAACCAGTCCTTCCTACATTTCGCAATCTCCTCTTTTCTGGAGTTTGTGCAGAACACCACAAAAACAAAGCAGGGGGCCTCCCTGGTGGCACAGTGGGTTGAACGCCACACTATGAAGCATCTGCAGCCACTACAGCACAAGTTCAATCCCCAGTCAGGGAAGGGACCCACATGGCGCAACAGACCTCTCCTGCCTCGCCCACTGCTCCCCTCAGCAGTGTATTTTGGTTGATCTGCTTGTTCTGCTCCCACTCTGTCTCTGGTGAATCCTCTCACCTCCCATGACTCTGGCCTAAACCCCAGCTCTTGCATACATAGATAAATAAACCTTTAAAAAAACAAACAAACAGAGACAGGTAACCCCTCTGGTTCTTGTACGGCTAATGGTAGCGTGACCTGGTGATCACTACGCTTCAGCTTTCTTGGTCCACAGCACCCACACAGTCTCTTGCCAGGTGGTCCTGGGTGACAAACTGGCCTTGCAAAGGCTGGCATGTCTACCCAGATTTCTGAGTCCAACCCCTTACAGACCAGGAGGTTGAGAATGGGGAATGCACAGTGCATGAGCTGTACATATAACTAAACGTCCCTAAGTATTTGTTGCCCTCCCAAGATTTAACTTGTCCACTAGCCACCCCATAATACCACACCTTGATTTAAATTTTTATGACAGAAAGTACTAGAAGGCGGTAGTTACTTCTGTTTGTTTTGGAGTCAAACTCTCCATTCAGTTGTTCTCTCTGTTGATAACCTCTAGCCTGGAGGAGTGAGAGAGCCAGAAATAGTGCCAGAAGACTCACAATGTAAAGATTAAATAAAGTAAGTGGATAAGGCAATCGGATAATAATAGTAGCCACTATTTATTAAGCATGTCCTATTTCTGGGCTTTGCACTAAGAATTTTAATAAGATTTCCATTTTATACTCACAGTAACCATATGAAGTATTATTATTATTATTACCCTCTTTTTTCACAGGAGGAAACTGAAGCTTTAAGGAATTGGTCTTCTCAAGGCCACTTACTTTTTCTTTAAGATTTATTTATGCATACAAGAACTGGGGTGCAGGTCTGAGATACGGGGGATGTGAGGATTCACCAGAGACAGCGTGGGGAGCAGAACAGGCAGATGGACTGAAATACACTGCTAAGGGGAGCAGCAGGCAAGGCAGGAGAGGTCTGCTGCGCCATGTGGGTCAGTCTCCTGACCGGGGATTAAACTAGTGCTATTGATAGCTTCATAGTGCTGTGACTTAACTCCTTCTGCCACCAGGGAGACCCTAAGTCCACTTACTTTTATAGCTAATAAAAGGCAATGTCAAAACACCTTAACCCACAACAGACACAAACCTGGTGGTCTCTTGCATATGCAAATGTATTCAGCCGTTTTCTTTGTAAGGTCTCTGCTAATCACTGATTGGAAACTCAGTTTGATCACACTGTGCTCTCTATAAAATTAGTTTCCTTATGCTTCAGAATGATTTTTGTTGTCATGTGTATTATTTAATATGCCTTGTACAAAGTGCCTTGTAGAAGGTAGTGAAATTCTCCATTGTAAATATGAGTAGTGATAGTCTCTAATTAGACATCTTTATTCCATATTACACAGCAATCAAAAAAGATAAACTCATGGGCCTCCCTGGTGGTGCAGCAGGTTAAGCAATGCGCTATGAAGTGAACCGCAGCCACCACAGCACAAGTTCGATCCTTGCTGCCATCCAGGGAGGGGACCCACATGGCACAGCAGACCTCTCCTGCCCCACCCGCTGCTCCCCTCAGCAGTGTATTTGAATCGATCTGCCTGTTCTGCTCCCCATTCTGTCGCTGGTCAATCCTCACCCCCCCGCCCCCCCCCACCCTCGCAGCTCTGGCCTGTACTCCAGTACTTGTCTGCATAAATAAATAAATCTTTAAAAAAAAAAGGATAAACTCATGCAATTTTGCAGCAACATGGATAGAGCTAGAAGGGATTATGCTGAGTGAAATAAGCCAGAAAGAAAAGGGATAATATTGGATGGTTTCATTTATAGGAGGAATATAGAGGAAACAAACATGGGACTAAGGGGGAAAAATCAGTTATGATAAATTAAAAATCAAAACCAACAGACAACTATAAATCTGAGACATTCTCAAGGGGAAAAGGCAGAAGAACAAAATGGGTGGGAAGAGCACAAGGCACTATGGCAATAGTGCACAGATGAATTGGTGACGGGAATTTCATAGGGATGAAAAATAGACACTGCACAACAATGAAAAATAATGTAAAAAATATATAAAATTTAAAACAAAAAAGAAATCTTTATTCCAATTGGGTATTTGCAGAAATGAGGAATTAGGTACCTCATATCTGTGTTGCTACAACTCTAACTTCCATTTGGGGAAGAAAGAATTTTTTTTTTTTTTTTTAGGAGAATGAGTTTCAGTTTTTTATAAAGTTGCTGATACCTCCTGAATTCATCACAATGAACTACCAGGGCTAACCACACTACTCTGTTACAGTAGCAAAGGGAGAGTCACTACCCTGCCCCGCCTGAAGGGGGCAGAGCTGAGAGTGAGGGGAGGCTTTAGATACAGAAGAGACTCAGGAAGGGAACAGACAGCAGGGGGATGTGGAGAGATAAGTGAAGAGGGCCTCCTTTGCTTCTTGGGTTTGGACTTGACGAGGGACATGGAGGAAACACATGGAGTCAAAACTCAAAGAAATCCTCGGGAGAGACAGATGGGACGGAAACACGGTGGAGGCTGACAATAGCAGCCTTTATATTGATCTGGACTTTGACTTTTGCTCCATTCGGCTCAGATTTGCCTGGCTCATTTTGCCCTCTGCCTATGGCTGCCCGCCAGATGGTGCCTCAGACTCGTGGCCAGCTTTCTGGCCACAGAGACCCTGCTTCTGGCTACACTGTGTGCTGTGCATTCACCCCCAAGGGGATGGATAACTTTGGGTGTCTCATTGAGAAACTACTATCCTTGCTTCTCTGTTTAGGCACACTAATTCTACTAAAGTCCTTTTCTTTTTCTATTTCTTTATTTTTTTAAAGATTTATTTATGCACACAAGAGCTGGGGTACCAGCCAGAGTTGCGGGAGGTAAGAGGATTCACCAGAGTGGGGAGCAGAACAGGTAGATGGACTGAAGTACACTGCTGAGGGGAGCAGCAGGCCAGGCAGGAGAGGTCTGCTGCGCCCTGTGGGTGCCCTCCCAGGCCGGGGATCCAACCTGCGCTGCAGTGCACGGATGCTTCACAGGGCAGTGCTCAACCCGTGGCACGACCAGGGAGGCCCTAAAGTCATGTTTCTTTTTTTTTTTTTTAAAGTTTTATTTATTTATGCATACAAGAACTGGGGTACAGGTCAGAGGTGTGGGGGAGGTGAGAGGATTCACCACAGAGAGCAGGGAGCAGAACAGGCAGATCAAGGGAAGTACACTGCTGAGGGGAGCAGCGGGCACAGCAGGAGAGGTCTGCTGCACCATGTGGGTTCCCTCCCTGGCCGGCGGCAGGGATCGAACTCGTGCTGCAGCCCCTAAAGTCATGTTTCAAGTCTTCTTTTTCCTTGTGTGCAGATAGCTGGATCCCTTTAAAGCCTGCAAGTTTGGGGGTCCTGGGGTGTCCTTCAGTGTGCCTACTAACATGACCACTCGCTGAACCTTCATTCTTCACGTGCCCTGATTTCTCTCCTATCTCCTTGCTTGGGATGCACTGCTCTCTGGCAAGAGCAAGTCCTTCCTGCGGTCCCCTTATCCCCCTACTTTAACACCTGCCTCCAGTCTGCACGCTGAAGCCCCTTCACCTGCCTGCCTGCTGGCTACCTGTGCCCTCTGTGCCCGTAGGGCCTGGCCAGCTCCCTCTGGTCCCTTCCCTCGTCCCACTGCGCTGATCTGCTAGTGGGGCTGTTTGCTCCGCTACGTGCAATAGGACGGCTTGCACAGGCCTCTGGCCGCTCTGAATCCTGGATACTTCAGCTGGGTCTCAGCAAACATTAGAGACAGGCATGGATTCAATGAATGAGTGGAAAATATATGTGACTATACCAGTCTCTCAATACAGCAAACTAAGGATAAGATTTAAAAGGAAGAATTTGGGTTAGGGCCTCCCTGGCGGCGCAGTGGGTTGAGTGCCGCATTGTGAAGCATCCATGGCACAGCAGTGCAAGTTCGATCCCCGGCCAGGGAGGGGACCCACATGGCGCAGCAGACCTCTCCTGCCTGGCCCACTGCTCCCCTCAGCAGTGTGTTTCAGTCCATCTGCCTGTTCTGCTCCCCTCTCTGTCTCTGGTGAATCCTCGCACCCCCTACTCCTCTTGCCTGTACCTCATTTCTTGTATGCATAAATAAATAAATCTTTAAGAAAAAAAGAATTTGGGGTTATCTGATTATTTTATAATATTGAGTTCAAAATGAATTTGACATCATCGTAAGGAATTGCCAAAAAATTCCTCAGTGTTTTTTTGTCATAACTAAGCTAGACGTTCCAACTTCATGTTTTGAATTAAGCTTATAAGGCATGTTTATATAAGACATACCTTCATGGTTCACTAGATTTTAAGGGGTTTGATAATTGTGAATTTCCTTCTGATGAGATTCAGGTATTCTCCCATATTAAATGCAAATGAAAATTTTAGTAAGTTAATAAATTACTACCTCTTTTACTGCTGTAAATTGCAATCATCTCTAGCCTGGCCAAAAAGCCAGGTGGGAAATAGTTTTCATCAAAACTAAAAGTGTTAACGGCCTAAGGGAGCCATCAATTCCCTCTTACAGATGGGCACGTTTAACTTAGGAACACGCATGAACGTGAGCATGCATCCTTCTTCCTATTCAATTGAACAGTCATTCATCTAATACCTTGTCGATTTTCAGAATGCTAGTCTGCAAGTTATTCTTCCAGGAAGACTCTCTGACATTAAATAAAAAAGGTGTTAAAATTGTGCATGTAGTAAAATGCTATTCAGCACAATCATACCATTGCGATCACTAGTTTTATAAAACTCCTTGTCTCTCACAATAATATATGATTTTAAAAGAAACCTTTTTTCTCTCCCCAGTCTACTTCTGAAATATTTTCTCTCCACCTGCATATCTCTAGCATAGTATATCCCTAAACCGAGCATTACAAGAAAAGACTAAGTATGACATGGACTATCTCTGACACAGGATTACTTAAAAACCTGAAAAGACACTTCTTTTCACGAGGACATTTCTGTCACCTAAGTGTTTCTGAACTCAGTTATATCTGGAGGCACCTTTCTTGTATAAGTAGCTGTATAAATATGTAATATTTTCCCTGTTACCTACTCACCCTGCTTTTTTATTTGACCATTTGCATGTCTTATAGGACAAATATCCTGATAAGTTTTCCTTTTATAAACTTCTATAGCCATGTTGTCCAATATAAATATAATGTGAGCCACACTTGTAAGCATAAGGTGAAAGTAACCATAGTTAAAAATCAATTAATATCTAGGTATATAATACTTAACCCCATCTATGTGGGACACATTTCTTTAAAAAAAAAAAAAAAGATTTGGGGCCTCCCTGATGGCTCAAAAGTTTGAGCTGTGGAGCTTTTACAGCCACTGCAGTGCGAGTCCAATCCCCAGCCACAGAAGGGGCCCACAAAGCAGCAGACCTCTCCTGCCTGGCCCGCTGCTCCCCTCAGCAGTGTGTTTCAGTCCATCTGCCTGTTCTGCTCCCCACTCTGTCCCTGGTGGATCCTCTCACCTCCCGTGACTCTGGCCGGTACCCCAGCTCTTGTGTGTATAAATAAATCTTTTTTAAAAATAAGATAAAAATGGTTTATTTTGTTTAAAGATTTATTTTATTTATGCTTCAAGAGCTGGGGTGTAGGCCAAAGACAGAATATGGAACAGAAAAGACAGATCGACTGAAACACACTGCTGAGGGGAGCAGCAGGCGAGGCAGGAGAGGTCTGCTGCGCCACGTGGGTCAGCTCTCTGGGATTGAACTCATGCTGCTATGGCTGCAGATAGCTTGATAGCACTGAGATTCTAACCCCTGCACCAGCACAGAGTCCCTAGTCTGGACACATTTCATTACTTAACAGTCACGTATGACTGACTACTGGCTACGAAATCGTTCAGCACAAGCACAAAATACTCTTGTCAATGTTAGAAAGCCTTTATAAAAAGATGATCAACATGGAATGGGATGCAGAGAATCCCATTCTCTGAACAATAATGAACTCTCAATAGACATCCCAATTTACCTAAAATTGCGTTGCCTGTTAAGAAATTATTCCAGAGACTCGTGGGCTTCACAACGTGCCATTACTACACCGTAAATCAGCAACATTCAGTCCCGTACTGCTAAGATCAGGAGCCCCAGGCACTTCAGAGAGCAGTGTATTTATTCACGGTAAGACAAGCACCTAAGAATTTTTTTCCTGTTTTTAAGATTAGCTCTCCAAAGTCTTTCCATTCAATAGGAATCAAAGCATGACACTGGCATCAAGTGAAGAGAACATATTATCATTTATAACTTATATAGCAACAATTTTCCAATAAACATGATAAATTCCCCCATCCACACACCTCCCCCCCTCACCCCCAGCGATTACTCTTTATTCCAAGAACGCACAGTGACTGGAAGAGAAAGACACTGAAGTATTATTCCCTGGGCAGCACTTCCCGTTGCCATGGGCAGTTCATGTACCAACCATGGTCACACAGAAACCTCCTCTATTGTCAACAGTGTTGCAACATTGGAGTGCAGGTTTCCTTTCAAATTAACGTTTTTGTGTCCTTTGGATGGATTCCTAGGAGTGAAGTCAGTGGGTCATACGGTGGACCCATCGTTAGTATTTTCAGTGCGCTGGAGTGGATTACAATAAGTGAAATAAGTCAGAAGGAAAAAGAAAAATACCGGATGATCTCACTTACAGGTGGAACGAAGGGAAAAGGAACACAGGATAAAGACAGTACGTGCGAGCTGACCACAGCTCTGAGGCATCCAGCAGGGGGGGTTAAGAGAGGGGTCAGAGCAGGGGGAGCACAAGGACTGTAGGGAGGGATCACGGGACTGCCGTGGGAGGAGAACTCAGGGGGACCGCGCCTGAGGGGGATAGCAAACACCTTCCAAAAATGAACAACTTTATAAGAAATAAAACATGAGAACTACTGTGGTGACAGTGCACAGGTGAATTGGTGGTGGAAACGCTATGAAGACTACACTAACAAAAGGAAGCAAGCATTGCAAGGAAAAATAAATAAATTTTTTTTAAGATGTAAGAACTAAAAAAACAATCTGTAGAACTCAACCTATTCCTGGGGAAACTCGAGTTCTGCCACCAGTCATAAATGGACTAATTTCAATGTCTACGCAGGGCCTGTATTATCTCCTCATTTTGGTTAGCTGCATAAAGAGAGGAAATAGACGATTGAAATAATTCAGTTCCATGTTGACAGAACCTATTTCAAACTGTCAGCACTATTGTTCAAAATGTTCCCCACAAAATTCAGTTTCAATGAGCCTGTTTAAAATGACCAGAATTATGATTCAGCTGCTGGCAATTTGACTACAAATGCATGGTAGGATTTTTCTCTTGCCTTTTGAAAACTGTACTTCCTTCCAATGGGGAAAAGCTACTTAAACCACTTCCTAATGTGTAAGCAAATGTAATGTCCAAATAAATGAATCAAAAATTTAAATAATTCTCTGACAATTCACTTCATATTATTCTTTTCTTTTTCCTTTATCAGTTTGTTGTCTTTGTATTTTAGTGAACTCTTACCTTTATCAGAAAAAGGAGATAAAATGGTTATGTATAGTATATAGTTTATATCATGAATAAGTCTTAAGCTAGATCATTTGGGGGGGCCTCCCTAGTGGTGCAGGGGTTAAGTCTCAGCACTGTGAAGCCATTAGCAGCCACTGCAACACGAGTTCAATACCCAGCCAGGGAGCTGGCCCACATAGCACAGCAGACCTCTCCTATCTCCCCACTGTTCCCCTCAACAGTATATTTCAGTTGATCTGCCTGTTTTGCTCCCCACTCTGTTTCTGGTGAACCCTCTCACCCCTGCACCTCTGGCCTGTACCCCAGCTCTTGAATGCATAAATAAAACAAATCTTTAAAAATAATAATAATAAACTTCCCTAATTAAAAAACAATATTCATAGCAGTTACTTAAAGAGCTAAACTATTTTTGCTTTTCCTGCGGTGGTTTAGCCTTTGGTTTCCGTAGGTACTGAGAGCTGTTTTTGCAGTTACTGAGTTAGCGGGGTGCGGAGAGGGTCTAGCCTCTGGTGCAAATGTGCTGGAGAGGGGCAGCTGGTTCGTGTTCATTGCACCGGCAATATCCCTCGTCTCCAGGGCTCCAGATCTGAGACGTGGCCATCCTTGGCCAGTGTTTCCGCGCTGTCAGAGTGCTTCCCAGGGTCAGGGCCAGCCCTGAGGGCTCAGGAGGGGAAAGGCAGTCAGGAGGGCCTTCTTGCGCGCTTCTTTTTGGGGAGACAGACTGTGGGGAGCAGCGCAGCCCCCCTTCATAGACTGTCCCTCATTCACTATTTCCTGTGCCACCTCGCCAGGGCCCCAGGGTGAGCCCCAGCCCTGCCTTGTGATCCCTCCCTGAAGAATAGCGCTCCTGGTCTTCTGCACTGCCATGAAGGCAGCTCCTCCTCTTTCACAGGAGACGCACCAAGACAGATTCAGCTCCCTGAATCTGGACCCGCAGTCCTCCCTGACTGGCCTCAATGGGACACTTCCAGAGCCTCCTCCTCTCCACACGCCTTCAATACCACAAAGCAGACAGCCTGAGCCATGACCTTCACTCATGAATTTCTTCTCCACCTATGTTTCTTGAAACCTATTCCCTGGCTGATCTGGAAAGTTTCCTAACCTAGAAATGTAAACAAAATCCTTCTTTCATTTACAGAAAGATTGGCTGGAGGTTGGTCTTAACCTACATCTCCCTCTGTTGCTTCACAATGCCCTCCCTCGCTTCCAAAGTGCCTTGCTTCAGCTAATCCCTACTGCTCTTTCAACAATTCTAGCACAATTCCCACACTCACTCTGGCCTGAATCTTAGCCAATTGGCCTGATTGCTGGTTGTGTCAACATCTCCCTATCACCGTACAGCCTGCGGGTGCAGATACCCGCTGCACCCCTTCTGACAGTGGTTTATGAAAGGCGCTCTCGGGGGGGACCTCCGTGGGGTGCATGGGTTAAGCAACACACTATGAAGCAGACCGCAGCCACTGCAGCATCAGTTCGATCCCTGTGCCGGCCAGGGAGCTGACCCACATGGCACAGCTGACCTCTGCTGCCTCGCCCACTGCTGCCCTCAGCTGTGTATTTCAGTCCACCTGCCTGTTCTATTCCCCGCTCTTTCTCTGGTGAATCCTCTCACCCCCCCCACGCCTCTGGCCTGTACCCCAGTTCTTGTGTGCATAAATAAATAAATCTTTAAACAAAAAACAAAAACAAAAAAAAGTGCTCTTGGGCCTGCCTGGTGGCGCAGCGGGTTGAGCGCTGCACTGTGAAGCATCCACGGCACAGCAGCGCGAGTTCGATCCCTGGCCAGGGAGGGGACCCACATGATGCAGCAGACCTCTCCTGCCTTGGCCATTGCTCCCCTTAGCAGTGTACTTCAGTAGATCTGCCTGTTCTGCTCCCCACTCTGTCTCTGGTCAATCCTCTCACCTCCTCACCTCTGGCCTGTATCCCAGCTCTTGTATGCATAAATAAATAAATCTTAAAAAAAGAGAGAGAGAGCACACTGTGCTATTAAAAAAAAGAAAAGAAAAGAAAAGCGCTCTGTTTCTGCCCTGCTGGGGGGAACTAGCCTGGGGACACATCCAGGAAGCCAAGCCTAGCCTTGATGCAGCAAACAACAGGGCTCCTTGACTGTGGAGACTGCAGGATTGAAACAGGAACTCGAGCATGCTCACCCCACCAGAATGGCAGAGAGGACTACAAGAACAGCTGAAGAGACAGCAGCTGCAGAAAACAAACACCTTCTCTGAGGTCCCTCTTGATGGGGAAAGCAGGCCGCTCTGAAAATCCAGGTGCCATGAATCACCCATGCGAGGAGTCCTTCCATAACTGCCCATACATTTCCACTGAAGCCTGACCGCCACACGGCATGCCCCCACCTCATTAAGCTGTTATATAATCCTCGACCTTATAAGGAATAAAGCTTACAGCATGCTCCCTCATCCACGCGGGTATACTTTCCTCTCATAAAAAAAAGCGAATGCCCAGCTCAGTCACTAGTTAGGACATTAAATATACATTGAGCATTCCAATGTGCCAGACACTGTTATAAGGACAGTGGTATGCAGTGAACGACGACAAAAAATTCTGGGTAAAATGGACAACGGACACTGAAATACAAGAGATAATGTCCAATGGAAAAAAT
Source organism: Galemys pyrenaicus (assembly GCA_019455555.1). Lineage (NCBI taxonomy): Eukaryota > Metazoa > Chordata > Mammalia > Eulipotyphla > Talpidae > Galemys > Galemys pyrenaicus. The sequence goes on along the minus strand of JAGFMF010011608.1, from coordinate 4,351,145 downwards.
CGAAGCAGGAGAAATAAAGAGAGTAACCTCTGGCCTACACCCCAGTTCTTGTATGCATAAATAAATCTTTTTAAAAAATAATATATATATGTGAGATGCTGATGACAACTCTGTGGAAGGGAATGTATGGGTAATTTTAAAGTCTTCTGCTTTTTATTTACTTATGCTTTCTAAGTATTTTCTAGTATGCAGTTTTGTTAAAAAATTTTAAGTTTTATAGATGTTTGTTTGAGTACCTAGTAATTAGGGTAGACACAATAAGATATCACCAGAAAGATGGGACATGTTTGCTGTCCTGAAGAAGTTACATTAGCAAAAATACTTGGAATCAAAGGCTGGGTTTGTGATGAGTGAGAAAACCTTGATGAGAGTGTTGCCTACTTGTTTCTGCTGCTACTTTGCACCTACTCAAGAAAACCTTATACTAAAGGTGCAGGGTCTCGTGATTCCTTAGGGAGCCTTAAAGGCGGACATTGCAAAAGGTCAAGGAAAAGTTCCCAGGGAGAAAGTTGGGGATTTTTGGTTTGTCTTTTTTTTTTTTTTTTTAAGATTTATCTATTTATCCATCCAAGAGCAGCCAGAGTCGTGGGAGGTGACGGGATTCACCAGAGAGAGAGCGGGGAGCAGAACAGGCAGATGGACTGAAGCACACTGCTGAGGGGAGCAGCAGGCGAGGCAGGAGAGGTCTGCCCTGCGAGGTGGGTCAGCCCCCTGGCCGGGGATCGAACTTGCGCTGCTGTGCCGCAGATGCTCCATGGTGCTGCGTCTCAACCCGTTACACCACCAGCGAGGCCCCAATTATGCATTTTTTAATCACTCCAAAGCCATAGCTTAATTTAGGGTTCACTCTCGGTGTTGAATATTCTGTAGGTTTTGACAAATACAGAATGACATTCAGCCACCATTACTGCATCACACAGTAGTTTCACTGCCCTAAAACTCCCCTGTGTTTCACTTCTTTTTTTTTTTTTTTTTTAAGATTTATTTATTTATGCATACAAGCACTGGAGTACAGGCCAGAGGCGTGGGCAGGGGTGAGAGGATTCACCACAGACAGAGCAGGGAGCAGAACAGGCAGATAAACTGAAGCACACCGCTGAGGGGAGCAGCGGGCACAGCAGGAGAGGTCTGCCGCACCAGGTGGGTCCCCCACCTGGCCGGCAGCAGGGATTGAACTTGTGCGGCAGTGGCTGCGGTTTGCTTCATAGTACGCTGCTTAACCCATTGCGCCACCAGGGAGGCCCGTGTTTCACTTCTTTATCCTTCCCTCCCTTTCAGCCCCTTGTAGCCATTTATCTTTTTACTGTCTCCTTACTTTAACCTTTTCTACCGCGCCATGTAGTTGGAATCATATAGTAGACAGCCCTTTCAGATGGGTTTACTTCACTTAGCAATATGTATTTCAGCTTCCTCCACATCTTTTTATGGTTCATTTCTTTGCAGAGCTGAATAGTATTCCATTCATCTAGTAGAGGTCATCTTGGTGGCATCCATTTTTAGTTTTTAGGGGGGAAAAAGCTGCTATAAACATCCCTGTGCAGGTGTCAGTATGAGCATAAGTTTTCAGCTCTTTTGCATAAATACCAAGAGGGGTGATTGCTGGATTGTATGGTAAAAATATATTTAGTTTGGTAAGATTCCATCAGACAGTCTTCCAGAGTGGCTGTACCATTTTGCATTCTCATCAGCAATAAATGACTGTGACTATTTTCTAAATCCTCACCAGTATTTGATGTTATCAGAATTTTAATTTTTATCATCCTCTTACAGTGGTCCAACTAGCATTTTAAACAGCATTTCATATTCCCCGCCTATTAAAAAAAAATTTAAACAGACAAGCCCTTCCTAAAATAAAATTAAATTAAATGCCCATAATCCTGTTACCTAAAAAGTAATTACTTTTGGGGGTAGGGGCAGGCAGCTCCCGAGGCAACTATGGCGTACAGCGGCATCACGGTGCCTCTCATCGTAATGACCGTATTCTGGGGCTTCGTGGGCTTGTTGGTTCCCTGGTTCATCCCGAAGGGCCCCAACCGGGGAGTTATCATCACCATGTTGGTGACCTGTTCAGTTTGCTGCTACCTCTTTTGGCTGATTGCAATTCTGGCCCAACTCAACCCTCTCTTTGGACCACAGTTGAAAAATGAAACCATCTGGTATCTCAAGTATCATTGGCCTTGAAGAAGAAGACCCACTCTCCAGAGTCAACTACTGAGGTCACGGAGAGAAAATTCCTCTTGATGCAAAACCACCTCAAACCAGACCGACTTCTTTGACTCGCCCATTTTGGCCATCAGCTGCCTTAAACATTCACAACACATTTGAATATCTTATTCTACAACACAGTATTTTTTTCTGTCACCACTTTTTATACTTTGATGAATCATGTGCCTACTTAACCTAAACCACGCTGACTCCATAAAATGTTCCTGCACTCTTCTAAGATAGAAGGTGCTAGTCTTCTGAGCAATGCCTTACTCTCACCTGAGAACCTGTGGCTATGAAGATGATTCCTGCCTGGAATCAACAACATATTTAAAACTTACTAGACAATAAGACTCGGCTGGAGCAGTTGGTAGGAGAGCATGTTCGAAGGGCAGATCTGTCCCAACAGAATTACACCAAAGTCTATTTTCAGGATGAATCTTCTTATTTCTACCATCTTTTGGAATAAATTATTTTTCTGCTTTCTATGGGAAAAAATTACTTTTTATATTTGCATAATATTTCTCTGTATATGTGAATGCACTGTTTCCTTTTTGTTCTTGTGAAGACAGACATAGATGAGTCTAGTTGGGAGCAGATTCAATGTGTCATTTTTAACTTTTAATTATGTAACTAATATAATAGTTGCAGATATGACCTATTATCTAGATTTAGGGAAATCAACCAAATATCACCTCTTTCCCAAGAACAGATGCTTTGATAAAACAGTTCAAGGGTTACTGGTCTCTCAAACTCTGGAATGAGCTCGGTTTCATAACTTCAAACATTTTTATCTGGGACTTCATGTTCCTTACCAAGGACAATTTTTACCCAAGGAAATGTCATCTCTATGAAATTCCCAAATTTTTGTTACTTTGCTCACCTGAAAAATTGGACTTTGATTTGCAGTTTGCAAATTCAGGTGTGACACACCTGAATTAAGAACGACACCCATCTGAGGTTCCTGAAAGTGAAACTGATCTGTATACTCTTTAACAGACAAAAATAAAAAACTCATGTCCATAAAAATTAAGTAAGCGTAGGCCTCCCTGTTGGCACAAGGGTTAAAGTCTCAGTGCTATCACCAGCCACTGTGGCAAGAGCTGGATCGACCCCGGGCCAGGAAGCTGACCCACTGGGCCCAGCAGCCCTCTCCTGCCTCGCCCGCTGCTGCCCTCAGCAGTGTACTTCAGTCCATCTGCCTGTTCTGCTCCCCGCTCTGTCTCTGGTCAATCCTCTCGCCCCACACCAGCCCCACACCTCTACCCTACGCCCCAGTTCTTGCGTGCATAAATAAAGTAGATCTTTAAAAGCAAGAAACCGGAAGGAAAAAGATCACTATCAGATGGTTTCACTCCAGGTGGAATATAAGGGAAACAAAGCCCCAGGTAAAAGGCAAAACTTGCTGGCAAACTACACATTTGAGGCAAACAACGGAGAAGGGGAGAGGAAGGGAGAAGGGTCAAAACACAGGAAGGAAGAGCAGGAGGGATTATGGAGACAGTTCACTGTGATATGGGGGTGGGAGAATTATGGAGATTACACCTGAGTGGAGAAAGCAAACACAATTGTATAAAAGTGAACAGCACGGCCCCCTGGTGGAACAGCACAGCAGCGGGTTGAACTCCTCACTGTGAAGCATCTGCAGCACAGCAGCACGAGTTCGATCCCCGGCCAGGGAGGGGAGCAAACGGCGCAGCAGACCTCTCCTGCCTCGCCCGCTGCTCCCCTCAGCAGTGTATTTCAGTCCATCTGCCTGTTCTGCTCCCCGCTCTGTCTCTGGTCAATCCTCTCACCTCCCGCACCTCTGGCCTGTGCTCCAGCTCTTGTATGCATAATCTTTAAAAAAAAAAAAAAAAAACAACGATGTAAAAAAATAAAACTAAAGTGAATCCATCTATTCAGCAAACATTTCCCAAGAGTCAACGACATGTGGTAAGTACCAGAAATGCAACTAAGAGTCTAGTGCACAGAACCCTGCCCCTGTGGACCATCTACTCCACCAGAGCATGCTCACTTCCTCAACTCGCATCCCTCCCCAAGGCCGTCTGACTTCCGCCTCTGCCCTTCTTTGGAAACTGGTCTCAGCAACATCACCAGTGGTCTCCTCGCTGTAAATCACACGGACATGTGTTAGTGCTCATGCTGGACGCAGCCTTTGCGATGATCACCACCCCTTCTTCAAACCCTGGACCATGAGGTCCACCCCATACAAGCCTCTAATGACTGCCCATCCCTTTATGGATAATGCTGAAGTCTCCGGCAGCGATGAGCCCTTGCTGGGGCTCTCCTGCTTTCCCTCTAGCCTGCACTCCTGCCTCCAGCGGCATCGTTCTGGCATCCTGGACTCCCACCGTCCTGACCCCACACGCTCCTCCTCTTTTCTTCACATGGCTCAAGCTGCAGAGCTCAGCTCTGGTATCCTTTACTGTAAGAGCCCGAGTGCCCAATATTAACTCAAATGTTTTCTTACACACTTCACGGAAGCCGGTAACTCTTCAACTGGCTGTATGTCACCCTCATCAGTTTACCTGTCTGTATCTCCCAGGTGTAAGGACCTCCTTGGTGGCACAAGGAGTTAAAGAGAGCACTGTGAAGCAGCCACAGCCACAGCAGCACAAGTTCGATCCCAGGCCAGGGAGGGGACCCACATGGCGCAGCAGACCTCTCCTGCCTGCCCGCTGCTCCCCTCAGCAGTGTGTTTCAGTCCATCTGCCTGTTCTGCTTCCTGCTCTGTCTCTGGTGACGCCTCTCACAACTCCCCCCCCACACACACACACACCTCTGGCCCGTACCCCAATTCTTGTATGCATAAATAAATCTTTTTAAAAAAAATAACACAGTAAACATTGATTTTTTTAAGATTTATCTATCCATGCATACAAGAGCTGGGGTACAGGCCAGAGTCCAGGGCAGTGAGAGGAGTCACCAGAGACAGAGTGGGGAGCAGAACAGGCAGACTGACTGAAATACGCTGCTGAGGGGAGCAGTGGGTTTGGCAGGAGAGGTCTACAGCACCATGTGGGTCTGGCCAGCACCCTGTATCAAACCTGTGCTGCAGTGGCTGTGGTTTGCTTCACAGTGCGTTGCTTAACCCATTGCACCACCAGGGAGGGCCAACATTGATTTTTTATATTAACATTGCTCTCCGTTCTCAGGTCTCTATTCTTTCTTTTTGTCTAAACATAATTTTTAAGATATAATTATCACAGTCTAGAATATTGTGATTTCAAAGAGGAAAGTAGTCACACCACAGAATGATACAATTATAATTTTTGTCTAGTAACCTACAGTATTTTTTCCAGATCCTTTTGAGATTGTAAGGATGAAGGCTTCAGTATAAATTAAAAAGACTTTCACGCATAAAACTCATGACCTCTTTTAAATGCATTTATGTCATTCTAGTATAGACAGGAGATAAAGCTGTGGGAAATTTTAAAAACAGGTCTCAGAGTTGAGAGAACAGGTTCTTTGTAGTGAGATTTTAACTCAGAGATTAGTTATTCATGAGCCCAGTGAATCTGCCCAATTTCAAAGGATTAGTAACTCTTATTTTATTTAACTATGATATATTATTGTTGGAAGGAAACCGGGAAATAATGTAGTCCAAATTTCTGGGATAAAAGGTTAAGAAATATTACCTTAAGTTAAGATCTGCGCATACAGAGTCCTGAGCAAATGGAAGAAAGGGGAGTTATTTATGTCTGGGAATGACTCATGAGATTCATTGTGGAGGCATACCTATACAAGCCAGTTAGTATAGCACCATTTCCAAGCTATCACCAGCAAGCTAAAGTGAACAGCAAACTGGAAAAAACTGGGAAATCTCGAATTAAATCCAAATACTCTTATTTCTTTTTTAAAAATTGTACTGGGGGGCCTCCCCTGGTGGCGCAGTGGGTTAAGCAACGCACTATGAAGCAAATCGCAGCCACTGCAGCACGAGTTCGATCCCTGCCGCCGGCCAGGGTGGGGACCCACATGGTGCAGCAGACCTCTTCTGCTGTGCCCGCTGCTCCCCTCAGCAGTGTACTTCCCTTGATCTGCCTGTTCTGCTCCCCGCTCTCTGTGGTGAATCCTCTCACCCCCCCACACCTCTGGCCTGTACCCCAGTGCTTGTATGCATAAATAAATAAATCTTTTAAAAAAAAAAAATTGTACTGGGGCCTCGCGGGTGGCACAAGGGGTTGAGCGCCGCACTATGAAGCATCCACAGCCACTGCAGCATGAGTTCGATCCCCACCAGGGATGGAACCCACACGACGCAGCAGACCTCTCCTGCCTCACCCGCTGCCCCCCTCAGCAGTGTGTTTCAGTCCATCTGCCTGTTCTACTCCCCACTGTCTGTGACGAATTCTCTCACCCCCACACTCTGGTTTGTACCCTGGTTCTTGTGTACATAAATAATAACTCTTTAAAAAAATATATTATTCAGCAAGTCACCCTAAGGAGGGACTCCCCTAAGGAGGGGAGAGCCAGAGGATTTATGCAGAGGGCCTCACTAGTGAACAGGAGACTGACTGGTTGGTCTAAATTTCTGCTTTTGGGAGAGACTAAGACCTAAACTAATTGTTGGGGGGCCCGGAAACAACTCCATGTGGGGCCTGCTGTTCATTTCTTTAACAATACCCCTTTTTTAAAAATTTTTTTAAAAATTTATTTACTCATGCAAGAGCTGGGGTACAGGCCAGCGTCATGGGAGGTGAGAGGATTCACCAGAGACAGAGTGGGGAGCAAAACAGGCAGATGGACTGACACACACCGCTAAGGGGAGCAGCGGGCAAGGTCTGCTGTGCCGTGCAGGTCCCCTCCTCAGCCAGGGATCGAACTCATGCACTGCTGTGCCTTGGAGGCTTCATTCACAGTGTGGCACTCAATCCCCAGAGCCACCAGGGAGGCCCAACAATACTGCCTTTGACCACACCCTCAACCTGACAGAGATGTCAGGCTTCCCACCAGCCAATCAGAATGTTAAATATCAGCCAATCAGCATGTCAGGCCTCAACACCACTCCCAGGATTCACTATGAGAAGCTCAGCTTTCAGTGATGCTGTATTCACAGGTCATTTGGAGTACAACTTTAGAAGACTCTGTGAACATGTTTTAAAACCACCACTGAACACCTTCTAATTCATTGCATCCCTCCTATATGCAGCAAGCACTCATTGCTTTCCAAACATCTCATCACATGACAGCATCAGCTCAAAAATCCAGAAACTCATTCTTCTGAGGCAGGTCAGGTACAGAAGAGGAACTTCTGTGTTAGTGTCTTAAAGACAACTTCTAGAGCTCAGTTCCTCTCTACCGAAAAACTGCATTAAAGCAGCCACCTACTGGGGCCTCCCTGGGGGCCTACAAGTTGAGTCTCAGGTCTATCACTGCTGTAGCCAGAGTTTGATCCCCAGCCAGGGAAGGGACCCACAGGGCACGGCAGACCTCTCCTGCCTCGCCTGCTGCTCCCCTCAGCAGTGTATTTCAGTGGATCCACCTGTTCTGCTCTCTACTCTGTCTCTGGTGAATACTCTCACCTACACTCCAGTTATTCTATGGAAAAATTAATTTAAAAAATGTTTAAATAAAAATAAAAGAACCAGCTGCTGTTCCCACCCCACACCCAACATAAAATGGTGAGACAGGCATAGGAGGAAGACCATACTCCTTTTCAGGTTTATAGGTTTTTTCCTCATCAAGTCTCTAAAAGAGATTACTATTCCTACTTTATAAAAGGGTAAACAGATTTACAAAGTCATATTTAGTAACAAAATATTTAGTGATCTAGAAAGAGGACAAAATAAAGAAAAATACACAATCAGGTTACTGGACTCTTGGGCAAAGTTATTAGTTAATATAGTGATGGTGGGAAACCCAGAGTTTAGATTATAAATAAATCTAAAACCCAGAGTTTTATAATATAAAGGAACTAATTCATCTTATTACATCACCACTATGAAAAAAAGGCTTTACAGATGAGAAACTGTGAGCCATAAAAAGATATCTATTTCTTCTTTACTGGTATTACCTGCTACAACAATGTTTTCACAGTATAGAATTTCTGCTTGGAATTCTGCTGAATTCAAAACTATCAACACACCAGGTGTGAAACCAAGGATCATATTTTAAAAATCATGTAGAAAGGCATACCATCTCGAGCACCCACAGTGCAGAAATGGTATGCTGGTAAAGAGGACTTGGAGAAGGACCTGTGAGCATTGGATTCTGCAAAGTAGAGGTTCTATTTACACCAGGAGATAAAAAGGCACAAAAATGTACATCTTAAGTGCCCACAATTCTCCAACTACAAAAATTCTTCCAAATCACATACATGGCATTGCATACAGTCTTAACTGATAAAAACATAATAACTAATCAAGTATATTCACAGAAATGTAAATTTTAAGTAACACCCAAAACAAAACCACCTCTATTTTCCCATTACTTTGGGATTTCTTTTATACTCAATCAATACCAATTCTTCTATTTAAATAACCTACAAAGCCTAAGACCAGCTTAGTGAAAGTTAAGATAATACTCAGGAAAAATGTTGGTAGCCTATGTGACCCAAAACCAGTTAAATCATATTTTCTCTGTAAATAAGAAAAAGGTAAAATTTCAGAAGCCCATATACTGTTTCCATCTCAACTCCACTTTTTTAAATCCCATGAGTGTCCCTTTCATCCGTCCCATCACTTGCCCATCCATCCATCTATCCCTCCAACCATTCCATCCATCCATCCATCCATCCATCCATCCATCCATCCATCCATCCATCCATCCTGTCCAACCACCACATGTATCCAGCCATCCACTCAGCAGGCAATATTTATATAGCCATTCGATCATTTGTGTATTTACTGCATGAATGGGAACCCACTTACCACTTACTTCCGAACTATCTGTATCTTGATATTTCAACCTATCTGTATCTGCAATAAACAGCACAGACTGGGGTCTTCCTTTTTCATCTATTTGGATAATCTCAACATTTTTAAAAAATATTTTTTTTAATTTATAAGTTCAAGAACTGGCCTCCCTGGTGGCGTAGTGGGTTAAGCAGTGCACTATGAAGCAAACCGCAGCCACTACAGCACGAGTTCAATCCCTGCTGCTGGCCAGGGGGGACCCACATGGTGTGGCAGACCTCTCCTGCTGTGCCCGCTGCTCCCCTCAGCAGTGTACTTCTGTTGATCTGCCTGTTCTGCTCTCTGTGGTGAATTCTCTCACCCCCCGACACCTCTGGCCTGTACCCCACTGCTTGTATGCATAAATAAATCTTTAAAAAAATAATAATAAGTTCAAGAACTGGGGTGTAAGCCAGAGTTGCAAGAGTGAGAGGAGTCACCAGAGACAGAGTGGGGAGCAGAACAGGCAGACTGACTGAAACACACTGCTGAGGGGAGCAGCGGGCGAGGCAGGAGAGGTCTGCTGCGCCCTGTGGGTCCCTTCCCTGGCCAGGATTGAACTTGCGCTGCTGTGGCTGTGGATGGTTTGATAGTGCTGAGATTTAACCCCTGTACCATCAGGAGGCCCAATCTCAAGATTTTTACTTGGTATGTTTCGATTATTAGCATTTTATAGTCCTCAACACAGGTAAGTTTAGATAGGCCATTTTACAGTTGTTGCTCTCTTTTTGTTTTATTTTTTGATCATTTTTCTTCTCTTGTTTCTTATGCCTTCTTTTGAATTCTTTTAATATCTTTTAAAATAGCATTTTAGGGCCCGCCTGGTAGTGCAAGGGGTTGCGTCTCGCACTGTGAAGCATCTGCAGAAACTGCAGCACGAGTTCGATCCCTGGCCAGGGAGGGGACCCACATGGCACGGCAGACCTCTCCTTCTGTGCCCGCTGCTCCCCTCAGCAGCGTGTTTCAGTAGATCTGCCTGTTCTGCTCCCCACTCTGTCTCTGGTGACTCCTCTCACACACACCCCTGCATCTCTAGCCAATACCCCAGTCCTTCTATGCAAAAAAAAAAAAAAAAAAAGGAAGAAAGAAAGACATTGTAATAATGATCAAAGCGNATGAAAAAAAAAAAAAAAAAAAAGGAAGAAAGAAAGACATTGTAATAATGATCAAAGCGCTTAGCATCTGAGGAAAAACGAAGACTGCCTTGCAGGACTGAGTCCTTCGCCTGTGGGATCTGGTGGTAAATAGTAGCCAACTGAGTTAAATGGTAGAGCTCTCAGTCAGCGTCCAGAGAAAACCAGCAAATAATTGACTATGGAAAAACTTTCACTTGGTATCAGAAACTAACTGTTCAGAGTACAGAGAAGGGAAAAGTAGTTTCTTCTACAACCTCCCTCCTCCTGACTATATCGCGGCTGCTGTTCAGAGTACAGAGAAGGGAAAAGTAGTTTCTTCTACAACCTCCCTCCTCCTGACTATATCGCGGCTGCATTTAACAGATGGCTTAGTTTAGAGGAGAATGGTCAATGTAGTTCGCAGCTTTCCAGCCTCACGTTTAAGTAAGGTGCTCAGAAACAGAGAGGAATGGAACCTCAGGCTATTCTTTTCATTTTCTAGTTAATCAATGATTTTGTGGCTTGCCTACACAGGTAAATTTATGCCACCAAAGCAGAGGTTGCAAATGACTCAGACTTCCGTTGGGAGGGAGCACATGGTTGGTCTTATAGCAGCAAGTCCACGGGTTCTGGCATCCTTGTCCTTTCTGGCATCTCAAGCCAAGATGCTTGAGAACAACAGTTTTCATGATTAACTGGCAGTGAGATCCGGAGCAAGTCCCTTGACCTGAAGAATTCTCAAGACTTTCTTGCCGGTCACACAATGCGTTTGTGCAACGGTCTGAGTCTCTCAGATCACACTGATTTGCCAGGGACTCAGGCACTCGGCCAGTTGGTAAACCTGCTTCTTCGCATCCCTAGGAGTCAGTTTCAGCCAGGTGGGGACGCTGTGGCGATGGGGCAGAGCCTAGGGGAACAGATCCTCCTGGGAGGAGCCGGCGACCCAAGATGGCGCTGACTGGCAGTGGGAAAAAAAGACTCTTCTCCGCTCTCTGGTGAGACCCTACGTCATGGACCGAATAATTGTATTTGCACCTTGTGACTTTACATGGCGCCAGAAAATATGATGTAAGTTACTCCCCTTGGGAAATAAACTATTTTAAGTAAATCTATTCTATTGAAAGCAAAGGAAATGCAAGTGGTGTTACCTGGCAACTTTGAATATCAATGAAATGATTAAGCACACGCTTTCCATTTATTCATGAGCTTTGGCTACACAATGCCAAATTTCCAACTGTTCGCTATTACAGAGAAGGAAAAGAGATATCTGACAAGTGTAAGGCTCATTTGGTCTTAAAGAAAGTATTTTTGCATCCCCTGCCTTTATTCTCTCTCTCATAGGGAAAATTTTTTTTTTCAGGAAGAAATGCCCTCTGTTGGGTCTCCCTGGTGGCACAAGGGGTTAAGCACCACACTATGAAGCATCCACAGCCACTGCAGCACGAATTCCAGCCAGGGAGGGGACCCACATGGCACAGCAGACCTCTCCTGTCTCCCCGCTGCTCCCCTCAGCAGTGTGTTTCAGTCCATCTGCCTGTTCTGCTCCCCGCTCTGTCTCTGGTGAAGCCTCTCACACACACCCCAACACACACACACATACACACATTTCTGGCCGGCCTATACCCCATTTCTTGTATGAATAAATAAATCTTAAAAGAGAGCTTTACCACCTTTACTCCCTTAACCACCCTTGGGATGGAGGATAGACTTGTTTTGGCTAAATTCTTCACCCTTCCCTTGCTGAAGAAGCTTCTGCCCTTTTCCTAATCAAAGAAGCAATGACTGCTCCCTCTTTCATGAACTGGGAGGATACAGTTTCGGGGGTCTGATGCAGCAGTGGGTTTATCAGTGAGCAGGTCCTCTCCGGGAAACTCACTTTCACTCTCAGAGGCAGGATAAGGGAAGCTGCTCCTACCCGGCTCGTGACTCTCCCCATCTGCCCTTGACATCCCAGGTGGGTCAGGTGAACAGCCCCAATCTGCACCATGATGCGTTAGAGCTACAATCACGTAAATACTCCCTGTGTTTGTTATGAAACTGATTGTTTTTCCTTTGCTCTCCTGTGTACCGCTGCTTTGATGACTCATGTAGCCCAAGAACTCACAGTGGTACGGGATGATCTCCTTTGCACCCCAGCACCAGCTGTCATCAAAGGCTGGAGGAATCCCCGAGGAGTATCCCTCCAGGGACTCCAAAGGAGCACTGCCCTGCTGACACCTTGATTTGGACACAGCGATACCTGTTTTGGATGTGGGGCCTCTAGGCCTATGAGAAGAAATTTCTGTGGTTTGAAGTCACCAAGTTCAAGCTAATTTAGCACTACAGCAGCCACAGGATTCGTACTTCACAAGTACTAAATGTCAGTTGATGGAGGTTATGTCTGTGCACTGACATGTTGCCACAGATTGCAGGGCTATTCCAGAAGAGACAGAGTGGGCAGGAGACAAAAAGAGCACATTGCTTAAGAGAGTGACAAGAGATTGATGCAGCAAGGATCGAGGCTGAGGTTACTCTGGTTCCAGAGCTTGTTTTTTCTCCACTTTACCACACTGCTCCCTAACAGCTGGAACACTGGCTCCCTTGTGTCAGCCAATGTTATTCTCCACTCTGCTCACAGCAGAAACCCTGGTTCCTTTCCTAGTTTCTCCCTCTTCCACACATCCACACACCTATCCAACAATGTGGTCCTTTCTATCTGAACTCAGGTACATTTCTTGAAGTCATTTCCTCCTCCTCCTACCCGCTTGCCTCTGCATTTAGTAGGAAGGCACTATCTTTCCCCAGATCATGGCAACAATTTCCTAATTCTTTCCACTAAATTTCAATAACTGCCTGTTACCTAAGGATTAAAGTCCAGGACCTCAGCATGGCACAAACAAGCCTTGACAATCTGACCTCAAACTACCTCACCAGTTGTGTCTGCCCTCCTCAACCCCATACTCTAATTACACTAGTTTTTTTTTATTCTTCGTCCATGTATTAGCTTTTCCAAATGCCCACTTTTATTTTATTTTTTTTTAAAGATTTATTTATTTATGCATACAAGCACTGGGGTACAGGCCAGAGGTGGGGGGGGGGTGAGAGGATTCACCACAGAGCGCGGGGAGCAGAACAGGCAGATCAACGGAAGTACACTGCTGAGGGGAGCAGCACAAATGCCCACTTTTAAATTCATGCTATTCTTCCTGTATGAAATGAACTTCCTCTTTTCCACTTGCTATCACTCATTCTTTAAGTGCAAATGTCACCTGTCTCATAAAGCCTGTCCTGATTCCTCTAGGCAACCTTAGGTGCTTCCTGACATGACATACACTGCAAAGCATATGCCACTGGATCGTGAATTCCTCAAGAGTAGTGTAGAGATGCTATGGACTTCAGGGCCTCCCTGGTGGCACAGGGGTTAAAGACACAGCACTATCAAGCCATCACCAGCCACTACAACATGAGTTTGATCTCTGGCCAGGGAGGAGACCCACAGGCACAGCTGACCTCTCCTGTCTCACTTGTTGCTCCCCTCAGCTGTAGATTTCAGTCGATCTGCCTGTTCTTCTCCCCACTCTGTCTCTCCATCCACTCCTCTCACCATCCACAACTCCAGCTTATATTCCAATACTTGTATGCATAAATAAATCCTAAAAAAAAAAGGGGGGTCTCCCTGGTGGTGCAAGGGGTAAAGCACCACACCATGAAGCATCCACAGCCACTGCAACAGGAGTTTGATCCCCCGCCAGGGAGGGGACCCACATGGCACAGCAGACCTCTCCCGCTGCTCCCCTCAGCAGTATATTTCAGTTCATCTGCTCCCCTGACTCTGTCTCTGGTGAATCCTCTCATCCCCTGCATCCCTGGGCTGTACCCCAGTTCTTGTAGGCATAAATAAATAAATCTTAAAAAAAAAAATACTATGGGCTTCATATTCTGCTTCATGGTCTCCATAATGGGATATGCAATATCTATTTGATGTGCATGATGAAAATGTTAAAATATAAACATTTTATGTTTACATTTACTTCATTGCTTTAAATTTTGATTTTTTAACGTTTTAAAAATGAACAGGGCCTCCCTGGTGGCGCAGTGGGTTGGGCAACGCACTATGAAGCAAACCACAGCCACTGCAGCACGAGTTCGATCCCTGCTAGGGAGTGGACCCACATGGTACAGAAGACCTCTCCTGCCTAGCCCAATGCTCCCCTCAGCAGTGTGTTTCGGTCAGTCTGCCTGTTCTGCTCCAGGTTCTGTCTCTGGTGAATCTTCTCACCTTCCTGGACTCTGGCCTGTACCCCAGCTCTTGTATGTATAAATAAATAAATCTTAAAAAAAAAATGAACATGCATACAGTTTAAAAAAATGCACATGGGGGAGAATGCACCCTAATTTTTTTTTTTTTCAACTGACAGGGATATACAATTAAGTGTTTGGCATAACTGTTCTGTTGTCCTCCGTTGAGGGGGCTTAATAAGAAATCACTCAGATGCAAGGGATAAAGCTCTCTCTTAAAAACCAGCATCTTAAATAGTCCTGCGCACTTGGTAGATACGTTGTAACCTTTATGCATGAATAAGTGGGTGAGGGTGCATTGTTAGCTTGCATCTGTCCTGGAAGAAATTAGATGACTCTGCTCCTAACAAACTGAAGTTGGAATCCTGAATTGTACTCGGAACCAGCTTGTGTCTTTGGGTAAGTCACTCATCTCTTTGTTATCTATTTCCTCACTTGTGAAGTGCAGCTAATAGACGTGGTTGGAGAAGTAAAGGACAAAGAATGCAAACTGCTCTGCATGGTGCGCGGTAGGCGGTAGGCGGAGAACTCAGGAACTGGAGGTGGGATTGGCCTGAACAGAAGCCCTTGGGGGCCACTTGGTGGCAAAGCCGGGGAGCGCAGCACTGTGGAGCATCCACCACACAGCAGTGAAAGTTCGATCCCCGGCCACGGAGGCGACCCACATGACACAGCAGACCTCTCCTGCCTCACCTGCTGCTCCCCTCAGCAGTGTACTTCCGTCAATTTGCCTGTTTTGCATCCCACTCTGTCTCTGGTGGATCCTCTCACCCCCTCCCCACATCTCTGGCCTGTACCCCAGTTATTGTATGCATAGATAAATAAATCTTTAAAAAAGAACAAAACAGAAGCCCTTGGGCCTGGTAAGTCCTCATTCTACCAACACCACAACTATTCACCTGGATGGAATGTGGGTAATTTTAAACCCATGGAAGAATTTCACAAGGCCACAGGCCATCAGGCGCTTTCTCAGTTGGCCCCAGCGCTCTGAGATGTGCTGGACACTCCAAACCCCTCAGAACAGAAAGAAAAGGAAGTCACCTTGCTTTAGGGCTTATGTCTCCGGGCTTCTCTGAGCTCTTCAGGGCTGACGGGGACATCTTCCCGAGGGGCCTGTGGTCGGTCCAAAGTCACCTGGCAGATTGAGAGCAGGAGGCTAGAAGAGAAAAAATTACGTGAGGCTGGAAAGTTCTGAATGAGTACTGCCCTATCAGGTGCCAGCAGGCACAGACCAAGTTCTCAATGATTCCGGCAGATGGGTAAAGGAGGAGTCCTGGAGCCCTTGGTGGCTTGTTTATGCTTTTATTATCAGAGGCGACAAGGTACATGGCAGGCAGGGGGGCCGGGGGGCCAGGAGGCTGACAGGCCTCAAGCCCCCACGCATCTCACTTGGCTGCTTTCTGCTTCTGCTTGTTCTGCGGGCGTCCTCAGGTGTCCATCATCACACCAGTGGCGGGACAGTGGACAAGCCTAATACTTTTCCATTTACCCTTTCGGGACATGGTTAGTCAAGTGTCACCCTATGGGGTTCAGGAACTGAACTCCTCCAGGGCACCCCAGCTCGAGCAGGAATGGGTGGCAGGGCCGGGGCAGCCCACACGCTCAGCCTGCTGGCTCCGAGTGGCAGAAGGTGAAGCTCAGTGTGGGTTCTTGAGGCCCTCAGGAGCTGGGAGACAAGAAAGGCAGGACGGAGCCCTGCAGGGGAGAAAGCCGAGACCCCAAAGCCTTTGTGGGCTCCCTGCCACTCACCGCCAGCCTCGGGGCGCCTGTGCCCCTTCTAGGCCATACTTCTCCATCCCCTTGGACCGGACTCTCCTGCCTTTGAAAGTTCTCCACGGGCCCTGGGTGTTTGGGTCGCTACCGGAAAGCAGGCGGGAGAGGTGGCGTGTGTGACAGTGTCGCAAAGGACCGAGCACTTTACGGCAGCACAGCCCGGGCGCAGCCGTCAGCCTGGGACGCTGTGCAGCTCGCAGGTACGTCCCAGCCCTCCGGCACCCCTTCAGGTTTTATGTGTTACTTGGTATGACTTGGTGGGCTGCTGGGGGGTCGGGAACCCGCAAATGCTGTTTATGTAAGTGAACGGTCATGGCCTCGTTCTTCTGCCCAGAGGCTTCTGCAAGTTTTCCTGGAACATTCTGCCTTTGTTTGGAGAGAGCCTCATGGAGGAGCTCCAGTTCTGAGCAGTCACCTTTTGCATGGAGGTGCCCTTGGGGTCTGCCCACCCCTCTGCCTTCCCCTGAGGCCCCTGCCGGTTCCCACCTTGGAGTCTGGACACCCTCCAGAGCACAAGCCGGTGGGTGACCCTGGCTCCTCCTTCTGTGGCTGGTGGCTGCCGGGAGACTGCCAAGGAGCTACCTGCATTGGTGAGGCTCATGGCCCATGGCCCCAGGGACAACGCTAAAACCCAGCCGGCCACAGGGTAGTGACAGGAGCTTCCGCAGAAGGGGCTGCACACAGATGGAGCTTCGTCATGTGCTCTCAGCATGGAGGGGCCAGGCCAGCAGGTTTGGGGAGCCAGGGAGCTTGGGGGGTCAGCGGGTTTGGGCCCCAGCGTGCCAATCCTGGAGAAGGCTGTTGCGTCCTAGCAGTTAGGGAGCCGTGTGAGTGAGGCCGTCATCCCACCGCTGCAGCCCATCTGAGAGGCAAAGGTCCCAGGCTTGCCAGCAGCTGAGCGACTGAACTGTTTTCTAGTGGGACCGGCAGGAGGGCGGGAAAGTGGAAGCCGGAGCTGGCATCCTGCTGAGCCGTGTGAGTGTGGCCCCTGGTGGATAGTGTGGGTGCTGCTGTTTGGAGTGTGGCTTCCCTTGTGCTGTGCTGGGGCACCAGCAGCTCCAGGAGCGTCTCCTGTTGCATCCTCTGCTGTCTTTATGTGTTGGAACCCGGCCTAGAGGCCCGTGGCTGTGTGTCGCAGTGGCGGGAAGGTGCCATCTTAGGCATGTGGCCTGTTGTTCACAGAGGAGTTCTGCAGCCTCCGCCGCCCCCGGGGGCAACAACACCCTGTTTTAACTGCCTTTGTGCAGGACTGGGACACACCACACGCACATGGTGAGGGTAAAGGTCAGTTTTGGCCTCGTACCTCATAGTTTTCCCCTGGTTTGTTAAATGCGTCCATTTGATCTTGTTGTATGAGCCTGAGAAGTCTTGCAATTGTAAGTGGGGAAGAACTCAAGACAGTGACGGTAAACTATTGGGGAGTGTCCTGGCCAGTTTTAGTGCCCCTGACTGCCCTGTAGCATTTCCTTTTTTAAAAAAAAGATTTATTTATTTATGCACACAAGAGTTCGGTACAGGCCAGAGTCACTGGAGGTGGGAAGATTCACCAGAGACAGTGTGGGAAGCAGAACAGGCAGTTTGAGAGAAATGCACTGCTGAGGAGAGCAGCGGGCGAGGCTGGAGGGGTCTACTGCGCATGTGGGTCCCCTCCCTGGCTAGGGATCGAATTTAGGCTGTAGGGATGATAACGCTGAGACTTAACCCCTAGGCCTTACCCCAGGGCCATTGTCTTGGTACAGCAAGCACTCTGCGGATGCTTCACAGTACAGCTCAACCCGCTGCGCCACCAGGGAGGCCCCCCTGTAGCATTTCTACTTCCCAAGACTCACAGACTCGAACATTTCACCTCAGACTTTTTTCATGAGTCTATGCTTTCTTCTCCACATTGTCATGACCTCAGATAGCCTTCAACGTTTTTCTCAACTATAAATTCCTTTCTTGGCTGGCTGCAATCTCTAATTTGCTCTTCTCACGGTTTGTTTAGAAATGTAAACCTGACCCCTGCCCCATCCTCCAGGGTTTTGGTGACTTCCTACCTGCACACCTCTGCAAACCAGTGGTTTCTAGGTCAGATAAGGCCACGCCAGCTGCAGCTCCAGTTGGCTGAGGCTGCTGCCTTCCTTCAATGAGGCGTACTTCTCCAGTTTAACACAGTCCCCACCATGCCTTACTGCCTTTCCACATTGAGGCCATGTGTCAGTTTATTATCACTTTTTAAAAAAATATTTTATTTATTGATGCACACAAGACCTGGGGTACAGGCTAGAGTTGGGGGTGTGTGAGAGGATCCACCAGAGACTGACCAGGGAGCAGAATAGGCAGATCAACTGAAATACACTGCTAAAGGGTAAGGCAGGAGAGGTCTGCTGTGCCATGTGGGTCCCCTCCCTGGCCAGGGATCGAACTCATGCTGCAGTGGCTGCAGAAGCCCCACAGTGCAGTGCTCAACCCCTTGTGCTACCAGGGAGGCCCTATTATCACTTTTTTAAAAAAGATTTTATTTGTTTTTCATAGAAGAGATAGAGTGTAGGCCAGAGGTGCAGGAGTGGGGTAAGAGAATTCATCAGAGACAGAGTGGGGAGCAGAAGAAGCAGATCTACTGAAACACACTGCTGAGGGGAGCAGCGGGGAGACAGGAGAGGTCTGCTGCGCCTTGTGGGTCAGCTCCCTGGCAGAGATCGAATTTAGGCTGTAGGGATGATAATGCTGAGACTTAACCCCTAGACCTTACCCCAGGGCCATTGTCTTGGTACAGCACTCTGCCCCAGGGAGGCTCTGCAGTTTATTATCATTTTCATGGTGGTGTTTTCTTAGAATTAAGAGGAAAGTAAATTTTCTTACATCCAGTGTTCAAAATAGAAAATACAAGCCCAAGAGGGAATCTTCATGCCAGGCCACTAGCCATACATTAATACCTATCGCAATTTGAACTTCTCCCAAAAGTATAATCTTACACACATCAATTTGGAATTTCCCAATTAGCACTAGTGAAGTAATTGGGTTTGAAGAGCCCTGCCTTCCCAGACAGAAGGTTACTTTGCCCAAAGTAAACTTTTCTTCTGCCAATACCTTGTCCCACCCTCATTCTGTCACAAGGACACCCAACTCTGTGTGAACTGTTGCAGTTTCTAGAGGATGCACTGCCTGGTCCCCAAGACCCTTCCTTTGTGAGTCTGTTTTTTAACACTGTGTCTGCTAAATCAGGAAAGCAAACAAAAGGACTTGAAGTGGCAGTGTATTTGAGAAAAATTTGAGAAAAAATAGTTTCCTTCAGAAGTGAAGACCATTACAATTTATTTAATACAAGCACAAAGTGTGTCCAGGTTAACATTGTCTAAAATCCCACTTGCTTCATTCAGCGTCACTTAATCCTGGTTCCTGGGGCATTTGAGTCTTTTAACAGAAAGGATGGTACCCTGGCAGGACACAAAACCCTTCACCTTCCCAGCTCTTGTTTTGTCCTGCCTGGTCTCTATCCCATCACTGTCCCCTTAAATCTATTTCTCCCAGATGATTGCTATGCATGAAAGTAATAATAGCAGCCACGACTGAGTCTTTTCTACTTGCTAAAAATAGAAAAGTGTAAAAATAGGTGTGTTGTGAAAGCCATGTGTTTCTTATCCACAAAAGTGTCTCAAAAGCAGAAAGATAGGTTTGAAAGTCTAAGTTGAGGGTGATAAAGAATGTTCGATGCACACTTAAAAATTTGTGCCTGGTTCTGTTCTAAACATTTCATGCAACACCCATAAAAGATATGTCCTTTCCTTGTATTACAGTCGAGGACACCGAGGAGTTTAGAAATTTCAGAGATGCTTATGTTAGTGACAGGTTCTGGCAGGAATAAAATTCAGGTTTATCTTATACCAGTATCTTGACTGCCCCCCAAATCTTGGTACAGCACTCCACCATTGTCTATATTAAACTTAACTGGTGCAGAGTAAGTGAACGAGCAATCTGTTTTATCCACTATTACTTATTTGCACTACATGAAAATTATTTCTAATTATTTTATCTCCGAAGGCACTCGTAATGCTGGAAGGAGAGAAATGTGGTCAAAGATTTCTGGACCCACTGCTGTATAGGACAGTGGAGTTATCCTTCAAATGGGAAAAAATTAACAAGCCAGATGCCCTTTGGGCAGAGTATCAGAGGGTTTCTTCTAGATTTGAACACTAAAGTCCAAACGAATATTGCAATTCTTTGAATTGGGTCATATACTAGAAAAGAACCTGGAGTGGCTATTGGAAACACCCACCTGTTAGAATAGGGAATGAGGAGAGCAATCCCCAAGAAGCGAACAGAGGACAAAATAAAGACACTGTCTTGAGACAGAGTCACATGGAGATAGTGTATCTTAGCAAATGGCAAAGATTTTGGAATCGCAATATCCTAGTCTCGCACTTCTGTCAATTAAAACAAAATCTTAGGGTTTCAGCTAAATTACATGATCTGTAAAAAGCCTCATTTTCTGTCTTTTGAGAGGTTCATCCAAAATGTTGGTTCCCAGCTCCTTAACACCCTACTTTTAAAGATTTATTTATTTATGCATACGAGAATTGGGGTACAGGCCAGAGGTGTGGAGGGTGGTGAGAGGATTCACCAGAGACAGAGTGGGGAGCAGGACAGGCAGATTAACTAAAATACACAGCTGAGGGGAGCAGCGGCTGAGGCAGGAGAGGTCTGCTGCACCATGTGGGTCCCCTCCCTGGCCAGGGATAGCATTCATGCTACAGTGACTGCAGATGCTTCACAGTGTGGTGCTTAACCCCTTGCACCACCAGGGAGGCCCCAACACCCCACTTTTAAATGCTGATATTCAACTTATATATTTTTTCTTTGTTATGATATCTTTATTGAGATAAATTCACCCATAAATTATACAATTTGGTGGCTTTTAGTATATATATTTATAAAATGTTTTCAGTTGTATAATCACACAATCAACTGAACATTTCTTTCACCCCCATAAATAAAACCCATGCCTTTCAGTTGTCACAGTATAAACTTCCCAGCACCATGTACCCACCAATCTAGTTTCTGTCTCTATAGATTTGCCTATCCTAGACATTTTATCTACATAGAATCATCATAGGAGATATTTTGTGACTAGTTTCCTATATTTAATATAATGTCTTTAAGTTTTAGCAGGTATCAGTACTTCATCCTTTGCTCTGATCATATAATATTCCATTGTATGGCTATACTGTCTTTTGTCATCAGCTGATGTGCATTTCTACTGTTTGTACCTTTGGGCTATTGTGAATAACGCTTAAGGCAAGTTTTTGTCTGAACATGTCATTTCATTTCTCTTGGTTATATACTCTGTAACAGTAAATTGCTCTATCAAACCAGCCTATTTTAAAAAAACCATGCTCTGCAGTATAGCTTCAACTTTATAATTGTTCAAAAATGCAAACTGGGCCTCCCTGGTGATTAACCCGCAATTGGTTAATCAACACAACATCAGGGAAAATGCAGTCACTGCAGTACGAGTTCGATCCCTGCCAATGGCCAGGGAGGGGACCCACATGGTGCAGCAGACCTCTCCTGCCTCGCCCGCTGCTCCCCTCAGCAGTGTGTTTCAGTCCATCTGCCTGTTCTGTTCCCTATTCTGTCTCTGATGAATCCTCTCACCTCTTGCACCTCTGGCCTATACCCCAGCTGTCGTATGTATAAGTAAATAAAATCTTAAAAAAAAAATTAAAAAAAAATAAAAACAAAACAAACCATCTTGCCCCTTAGCTGAGCAATTCATATTAACTCCTCATTATTTTCTTTGTCTTTGTAGGTGCTCTTTTTTTTTTAGAACAATTGCCTTTGCAAAAGTCACTCAACCTCTCCATGTGTCAAGAGATTTCCAAGACAGAGGCCTTACTTAGCTCTTCAAATCTCAACTCCTATTACCTCCATTGGGAGCCTTCCCCAAAACTTACAGTCTGCTATATATCCCCTCTCTGTCCTCAAGTAATCTCCATAATACCCCTCTCACCATCTTTGTTCCACTAGCTGTAATAGCCGGAAGAATTGTCCATTTCTCCCTCTGGACTTTGGGTCTTTGAGAATATCTCCAGCGCTTTGCTAGTGTGTAGTGCAGATGCATGAGTGAGTGAATGAGGAATAAATGAAAGGGTGATATTAAGTAGGAAAGCAATTGTAACTCAGAACAGGCCGTCTTCCAAAGGAGAACCAAGAGGTGGTTTCTAAACCTGGCAGCTGTAGCTACGGGTCTAGAAATGAGAAATGAGGTCACACTTTACTTTCCCAGGTTACTAATTTTAAAATAGAAACAATACTGGAGGACAAATTTATGTGCTATTTTGTCATTTCACCACATCAGCTACTTCACATTTCCTTACTCTATTTATGACTAATTTGTACTTCCTCCCCCCTTTTAGTATGGCAGATCTTTCAGGGAAAGAGCTAGGAAATGTGGTCCTTAAAGAGACGGAGAAATCAGACAGATAGAGAGAAAAGCAAGCCCAAGTGCTTCCTCAGGAACCTGGGACTGTTGTCTTGGTCGGAGCCTCAGACTTAGACAAATTCTGGTTGCTGCTTCGCTGCATCTGCTAACCCCACTTTCTTTTCTTTTTCTTTTTTTTAAAGATTTATTTATGCATACAAGAGCTGGGGTATAGGCCAGAGGTACGGGAGGTGAGAAAATTCACCAGAGACAGAGTGGGGAGCAAAACAGGCAGATCAACTGAAACAGACTGCTGAGGGGAGCAGTGGGCGAGGCAGGAGAGGTCTGCTGCGCCATGTGGGTCCCCTCGCTGGCCAGGGATGGAACCCGCGCTGCTGTGCAGTGGGTGCTTCACAATGCCGCACTCAACCCCCTGGGCCACCAGGGAGGCCCTAACCCCACTTTCACTTTATCCAATAACAGTGACAATGAGAGGATTTCTCCAGCTACCTACAGATTTGTCAGTAACCTATGTTCCCATGCCCTGAAAAGACCATCTCAAGAGTGGCTGAGGGGCTTGCTCTTGACTGGCAACCTGAAATTTGATTACCAGTATCTTTTAAAAAAGATTTTTAGGGGCCTCTGTGGTGGCGCAGCAGGTTGAGCACCCGCAAGTTCGATTCCCAGCAGGGGAGGGGACCCACATGACACAGCAGACCTCTCCTGCCTCACCAGCTGCTCCCCTCAGCAGTGTATTTCAGTGGGTCTGCCTGTTCTGCTCCCTGCTCTGTTTCTGGTGAATCCCCTCACCTCAGCGAGTCTGGCCTGTACCCCAGCTCCTGTATACTTAAATAAATAATCTTAAAAAAAAATAGAAGATTTTTATTTATTTATGCACACAAGAGCTGGGGTACAGGCCAGAGGTGCGGGTGTGTGTGTGAAGATTCACCAGAGACAGAGTGGGAACAGAACAGGCAGATGGACTGAAACACACTGCCGAGGGGAGTAGCAGGCAAGGAAGGAGGGGTTTGCTGCGCCCTGTGATCCCTTCCCTGGCCAGGGATGGAACTCGTGCTGCAGTGGCTGTCAATACTTGATAGCGCTGAGGTTAGCCCCTGCGCCTCCAGGGAGGCCCGAATCAGTATTTATTTATTTTTTTGACTGAAGTAATATTAGTTTACAACACTGCATATGGCTTGATATGATCTAGAGGAAACTTAAAGAAGTTTCTTTTGCATTCATCAACATTTCTACTGTGTCTCAAATAGTTCTTTCACTTTTTCTTTCTAACCCCCACAGCTCATCTGTCTTCTATTCCCCCAAGTCTAAGTCATCCTAGTAATCCCTGAGAGACTCATGGGAAGCCTTTAGCCTGATTTAAAAGCTGTGGAATCATTGATCTTAGCTTCAGGGCCAGTTATGAAAGAAAACCTGGTAAAACATCACCCACCTGAGTAGGTTATGAGGGCAGGTCACTGTGGCACTCTCTGAAGATGAGCATTGAGATAGTTAAAACTCGCTGAATCCACTTTATGAGGTAACCCTGGGCCTACGTGGACTGGTTCTGCTGGGCTCGAGTGTCCACCTCCAGAACAACACTCACCCATGAACCAGCGTTAGGCCAGCCTGATCCTCCACTGTGGCTGAGAAGAGGGAGAGAAGGAAGGCAGTCCCATGCCTGCAGGCTCCTCCTGCAAGTCAAAGCTTTCCCAAAGCTCCCCAAGTGGCAGCTGCCTTGGTTTCCAGAAGAGACAAGGTCAAACAGCAATGTCTATCTGCTACAGACAGAAATAAGAACCAAGATGCTGTTTTTCTGAAAATGTTCCTACTGATACTGCAAATTAAACCCCTGTGTCACTGATGTCACTACTTCCCTTATCTCCTCAAATCTTTCTCCGGTTTGAAAAGGTTTATTTTCAATGGTTGCTTCCTTTCAAACCTCTTTTCAGCCAATCTTGCACCTCCTGCCTGTCAAATCTCCTGCCTCTTATTTTCAGTAACCCCATTTGTTTTCCTTTTCCACATCCAGGTTGAAAGGTCAATTTTGAAAACTCCAAATGATCAGAAAATCTCAAACGCATGACATAAATCACAGATGTCCTAAGAGGTATTATATAATATTAATCAAAGAAAGCATGGTTCCTGTCTGCAAAAGCAGCAAGTGCAAGACTTGAGGCAAAGGATAAGACAAGAAAATCAGCATAGAGTAAGAAAATCCACATGGGGGTATTATTCTATTAATTTGGCTCCTCGGGAGCTCTTTATCTTGGGGATGGCATTTTTTTTCAAGGACATCTTATTTTCTAACTTCAAACACCCTCCAATCTCTCCCAGAGCCTTTATTTATTTATTTTATTTATTTATTTATTTATTTATTTATTTATTTATTTATTTATTTATTATTTATTTATTTATTTATTCATTCAAGATGCTTGAGTAAGTTCAAGAGTTTCCACATTGTGCAGTTGAGAAAGGTTCTGGGCTTAAGGTCCAGTAGGCTGTGTGGGGTCTGCTCACATTCCTGCCCATCCCCTGCCCACTACATGGGGCACAGCACCCTCACCCAGGGGCACATGGCCATGACAGGGCATTGGGGCGCCTGTTTGCCAACAGTCCTGTTTGTCTCCAGACGTTTTAAGGACGAAGACATGAATCTCAGTATGCTTAGATCTTCACTTACGTCTTTATATAAGTATTTTGTCTTTCCTTGTGTGTTTATATAGCTTCTTTATTTAACACAATTATTCTTAGTCCTGAGACCAGATGGAAATTCAGAGGTCCCCGACAATAAGTATATTTGAGACCCTTTTTCCCCGCCTAGGTCATCTGGCCTGGAACAGGCTACAAGGGCAGTGTTTAGGAGTTGACTTGGGAGTGGCTCTTTTAAATGGACGTGTCCTCCCACACCTGGTATGGTAGGGACCCACTGAGATGTCCTCTGTAGTCTGGACCAAAACATAGCAGCGGGTACAGCAGAGAGTCTAGGTACTTCTTGGTAATTCAAGGGAATTTGTTCATCTTTGCATTTTTCCCAAGCATTTTCACACAGATACTGAGGAGTAAGTAATTTCCTAAGAGTCAGGCCTTTCATACATGTACATAGAGAGAAGGAGGAAGGAACTTGAGGATTCCTCTCACTTGCAGGCTGCCCGGTTGTGTTCCAGGGATGCTGGAATCTTAATAGAAATGGAGAGAAATCTCATTTTATCATCAATTCGTAGATTTAGGTTTCCATTTATATCTAAAATCAGTTTTTTGTACTACTGAATCACTCTGTGTGTTGATGGATTGGCGGAGGGGTGTATTAGAATACATCTGAAATTAAGACAGCATAAGAGAGACCTCCCTGGTGGCACAGGGGTTAAAGTCTCAGCACTATGAAGCTCTTGGCAGCCACTGCGCAACATCAGGAGTTTGATCCCAGGCCAGGGAGGGACCCACAGGGCGCAGCAGACCTCTCCTGCCTCGCCCGCTGCTCCCCTCAGCAACGTACTTCCGTACTTCCGTTAATCTGCCTATTCTGCTCCCCACTCTGTCCCTGGTGAATCCTCTCACCCTCTGCACCTCTGGCCTGTACCACAGTTCTCTATGCATAAATAAATCCTTTTGGGGCGTGCCTCCCTGGTGGCAGAACGGATTGAGCACCGTGCTGTGAAGCATCTGTGGCTCAGCAGCATGAGTTGGAGCCCCTGGCCAGGGAGGGGCCCCATATGGCACAGCAGACCTCTCCTGCTTCGCCCGCTGTTCCCCTCAGCAGTGTGTTTCAGTCCATCTGCCTGTTCTGCTCCTCACTCTGTCTCTGGTGAATCCTCTCACCTCCACAACACCTCTGGCCTAGACCCCAAGTCGTCTATGCAAAAATAAATTTAAAATATTTTGACATGTCCAGTTGGTTAGCCCTTCCTCAGGGTAAGAGGAGGTGATGAGGGGTAAAAAGAAAAATAGGATCCATCCAGTTCAGTGCCCTACAGTTAAGATCTCTTTGTCTCTTAAAACGAACCCTCTACTATGTTCTGGATTGAGGGCAGGAGGAAAGGGGAGATTGGTCTATGGATCCAGAATATCTGGGTTCATATTCAGGCTTCATAACTAAAGAGGTGAGAGCATTGGTCAGACAACTAAACGGCCATGTGCTCCAACCTGGCTTCAGCAATCTTGCATGATAACAGAATAATGTGTGAGTTGGTTCATGGACACAGGGGTTGCTGGGGAATAGGACTAGCACAGTAGGTGTAATAGTGCACCTCACCCCAGGTTTGTATCAGGGGTGAGACATGTGACGTTATTTATGTTTTTAAAAGATTATTTATGCATACAAGCACTGGGGTGGGGGTGGGGGAGCAGGGGTGAGAGGATTCACCAGACAGAGTGGGGGAACACAACAGGCAGATGAGCCGAAATCAACTGCTGAGGAGAGCAGCGGCAAGGCAGGAGAGGTCTGCTGCGCCATGTGGGTCCTGCCATGTGGGTCCCCTCCCCCACCGGTGGTGGCAGGAATTGAACTTGTGCTACAGTGGCTGCTGCTTTTCTTCATAGTGCGTTGCTTAGTCCATTGCGCCACCAGGGAGGCCCCGTGACATTATTTTGAATAAGGATCTTTGTAGATGTGAGTAAGGTGAGGGTAGAGATCAGAGGCTCCTAGATTAGCGTGAACCCTAAATCACTAAGAATCTCCTTGTGACATAACACCAAAAGCTAGCAAGAGGCAGGGGGTCATTTCTCCCAGAGCATCCTCAAGGAAATGTCTCTGCTGACTCCTGGCCTTCAAACTTGTAGCCTCTAGAACAACAAGAGAAGAAATCGCTTGGTTTGAAGCCTCCACACTGTGGTCGTTTGTTCTAGCAGTCACTAAACACCATTGCAATCAGAAAGTCACCATCCCTGCCCCTAAGGAAATGCCCTTTAAGGTTTCCTACAAGGTGAAGGTGGCTAAGGGTCCTTAGACACAGGTGAATAAGAACTTCAAGAGCTTAGGGGGAAAGAGAGATGTAGTCCTGGGTGGTCCCCAGGAAAAGGGGAAGTTCCAGAATCCGGTTCCCCCCTAAGTGGGTGGAGCTGAGCAGGGATAAGAAGATGCTGGAGAGAGGAGGACAGAAGAAGGAAGGAAGAAGAAAGCAGGGTGGAGAGCAGCAAGGAGACCTGGAGGAGGCATGTGGAGCAGAGGGACATGTGAAGAAACTGCGCTTGCTTTTTGGTCTTGGACTGGTTGGAACAGATGTGGGTGAGAGCCCCGTGGGGAGGTTAACCATGGCAGCTTTCATCTTAATTTTGATTTTGCTCTTTTCCTCCCAGATCTGTCTGACTCTTTCTGACCCTTTTCTATGGGTCTCTACTGAAAGGTCTTTTAGACTTGTGCAGGTTTTTGGGACTTGCTTTGGGCCAATCCTATTTGGCTGGACTTTACCCTCAAGGAGATGGGTAACTTTGGATGCTTAACTTAGTCACTATGTTCTTTGTCCTTTCTGTATTGTACCCTAATTGTATTAAAGTTCCTTTCCATTAAAGGCCTTATATGTCTGTCTTGATGTGGCAGATGGCAGAGCCATTTAGAGAGGGTAGGTTTGGGGGTTCTGGGGTGCCCCTCTCCCTGCCCTGTAACAATCCCTGTGAATAGGAAAGGCCTGGAGTAGGAAGTAGCTGATGAGTATGCAAAGAGTAAGCTCAGTTGGACAGAAGGATTTGGAAGGGAAGGGCATTCCAAGTGGAAGAAATTATGGGGGGAAAGTGGGCAGATTTGCCAAAAGTAAGATGCCCAGAGCATAGCACACAGTTCAGTTTGACTAGAATGTCTATGGGCCAGAGGTGTAGTAAAGCAGATTACTGTTAGAAGGTTCCAGAAACAACATGTGTGCCAGTTTAATGCATTTTTATGTTGGAGACATTATGACCTGGTAGCCAGGTCCTGCAGCTTGGTATGGTGATTTTATATATACAAAAGGAAATGAAAGGATTCATGTACCTGCCTTTCAGCTATTCCTTATTCTCTGGTCTAATTTAATGTTTTTTAACTACTAAATATCAATTAACTGTTCTTTTTTTGAGTCCCAGCTATTTATACTTCGTATTAACCACCTATCTGGTTATAGCTTAAAAACACACAATAAAGCTTTTCATAGACATTCCTCATGTTCTTGCTGGGCACTCTCCCAGGATCCCCTGCATCTTTCTAAACCTCCAACAGCCCCTCCACAGAAAAATATTTAAGCAAATTGCCAGGCCTCAGTGTATGTTTGTGATTTAAAATAAGTTAAGAAAAATTGCTATTTTAAATGTTTTCTTTGTATTTCTTAATGTTTCCAACATGCTACAGATTTTCAGTATGGAAGGTTTTCAATGTGGGAAGTTAAAAATGCAAAAGTAACCCATTATTTCACAACTGGGCTAACCCTTGTTGACATTTTCCTTCAGTGAAGTATATCAAGAAAAATCAAATACTATGAAAAATCAACAGTGTAAATAGCAACAGGGAATTCTTAGTTGGTTTCCAGGTCTTTCTCCATTTACAATGAAATGTGTCATGAAGCAATATTCTTGGTCTGGGAATGTCATAGAGTTCAATTATGCAAAGGTAGACTACATGTCTAGGCTGGACAGTGTAACCTTTGGGACCGTCCATTGTTGACCAAAAAAGCATTGAGAACTGTATGGCTATATGTACATCACCAGCAAATTCTTGTCTGTCTTACCAGAAACTGTAAAAAGTGATTGTGTTTTTTTTTAAAAAAATATGCATACAAGAACTGGGGTGTAGGCCAGAGGTGTGGTGGTGGTGAGGGAATTCATCAGAGACAGAGCGGGCAGCAGAACAGGCAGATCTACTGAAATGCACTGCTGAAGGGAAAGCAGTGGAGAGAGGAGAGGTCTGCTGTGCCATGTGGGTCAGTTCCCTGGCTGGGGATCAAACTCAGGCAGCCATAGTAGCACTGAGACTCAACCCCTAGGTCAGCAGGGGTCCCAGATGTTTTCTTAAATGTAACAGAAAGCACAGTGTCCTGTCTCACTTTTTCCCCCCTTACAAATACAACTGGAATCTCTTTCAATATTGCAATCTATCATAGCATTTCTTTTTTTTTTTTTAAGATTTATTTTTATTTATACACACAAGAGCTGGGGTACAGGCCAGAGTCCAGGGTGGTGAGAGGATTCACCAGAGATAGAGCAGGGAGCAAAAGAGGCAGATTAACTGAAACACCATGCTGAGGGGAGCAGTGGGCAAGGCAGGAGAGGTCTGCCTCACCATGTGGGTTCCCTCCCTGGCCAGAGGCAGGGATTGAACTCATGCTGCAATGGCTGCTGCTTTATAGTGCGTTGCTTAACCCACTGTGCCAACGGGGAGGCCCTATCATAGCATTTCTTTTTAAAAGTCTTCATAAAGTCCATTCTAAGGATGTGCCATCATTTTGTTAGCCAGTCCCCAATTATTTGTAGCGTTCTGTTCAAACGATGCTGAATGAATGTCTCATCTAGAATATTTTTTGTGAGTATACACACACATTTTTAACAGCAGGATTTCTAGGCATTATCAGGCCACTCTCCAGCTAAAAACCCTTTGCTAGTCCCTGCTCTATCCCGTTCAAATCAAGTCCAGAAACTTTACCTTCATTTACCACGGTTGACAAGACCTGGTCCAACCTGGTCGCAGCCTGTCTGTCCAACACGTGAGTTACTACTGTGTTGGAACCTAGAGATACATCAGTCTTTTGTCCTTAATCCTGCAAAGTCTTCCCTTCCCTGGAGCCTTGGTCTGTACTTGTTCTGGCTTCTACTTACACTCTGCTGGAGGTGGCTGCTTCTGCCATTGTGATTTCAACTCAAGTCATCTTCTCAGGGGGCTTCCAGGTTGAAAAGCGCACCTCCCTCCTGTCTCATCCTGCAGTTGGATTTTATCTTTGCTCTTGACCTTATATGCAATCATTCTGACTTCCCTCTGGATGTGTGCTTCAGAAGAGCAGCAGCCCTGTCCCTCTGCCCAGAGTCCCAAGAGCATTAAGAGCCCACGCTCAAGGAATTCTGGGATGAAATAGTCAAGAGGGGTGGCTTTCAGATAATCAGCCGCTAAACTGATTTCCAGTCACCAGTATTACTGCCAATGAGAGTCCCTGTTCTGAAATCTCACAACAGCACTGGGGACTAAACAAGCACTTCCCATTTTTTGGTAATTGTTCACTTTAAAGATTAGGAGATAGGGACTTACCGCTACTTTGGAGGAGTACTTTAGACACTGGTCTGAATAAATCTGGCATTTGTCTATAAACATAACCCAGGATCTGTCTTCAGAAACTAACCAGACAACAGCAGACATTATTTGTATAGAAAACAGTAAGGAAATGAGAATTTCTCATATTCATCTGGAATTAATATGGCTAATTAAAAAAATCAAGTGCTTTATTTTTTTTTAAAAGATTTATTTAATTTATACATACAAGAGCTGGGGTACAGACCAGAGTCCAGGGCGGTGAGAGGACTCCCCAGAGACAGAGCGGGGAGCAGAACAGGCAGATAGACCGAAACACACTGCTGAGGGGAGCAGTGGCCGCAAGAGAGGTCTGCCTCACCATGTGGGTCCCCTCCCTGGCGGGGGGCAGGGATCGAACTCATGCTGCAGTGGCTGTGGTCTGCCTCATAGTGTGTTGCCCAACCCACTGGGTCACCAGGGAGGCCTAAAATCAAGTGCTTTAAAGACAAAAGTAGAACTTAGCCTTGCAACATTCACTGAAACGTTTGCTGGATTTTCTTATAAAAATTCCTTTCTCATGTCCCTCTTTTCTTTTATCGTTTAACCAATCATTCACTATACAAATATTTATTGACTGCTCACAGGGCCCAGGTACTGAGCTACAACCCTTATCTAGCTTTGGACCACGCCCACCTTCTAGTTCAGTCCTGGCAGTTCTTTTGGCCTGGCTTTTACTTTCAAATTCGCTCAGACTTGTTCTGCATAATCCTCTAAAATGATAACGATTAAATGGGGAGATGAGGACAGTACATACGTGGAATCTTTGGGAGCATCACCTTATAAATTAATTTGTTAATTACCAGCCAGTGTAGCCCTTTGATTTATATAACATGGTGCCAGATATTGAAAACATTTTCTTTAGTTCCATGTTATATATTGCTTTTTTCCAGAGATGGTTCTCCTATTTCCCACTTTTCAGTGCTTCCGGGCACCAGACAGTGAATGAAAATACTCTGTGTGGACTTGGGGGTGGGGGTGGGGAGAGATACGCACTGGAGAAAGGGAATTTTCTTCCCGGTCCTAACGTCCACCTAATTGTTGTGGCACTTTGCTGCTTATTAGTTATCATTGTGAAGTTTACAGCCACATCCAGAGATTATCACATGCGTCTATTGCTCATATTTCATTTTTTTTCTAAATCGTGAGGAATCAGTAGAGGAGGAGAAATAGTTTCCCCCCCAGGAACGTAAGAGGGGAAGTTATGGAAGTGAGGTTAAAATATCTGGGGGTTCAGTAGGGGTCAAAATTACGTTTAGCCTTCTCCGCAATTATTTTCTGCCTACACGCACACTATATAAAGAGAACTATCTCAGGTGTACAAATAAAGGTTTTACACCTGGCCAGTGGGTCCAGTTCTCTCGCCAGTCTGCTAACTTCTGCCCCCCACTTGCCTCGCCTCATTCATTCGACCCCTTCCCGAACCCAGACCCACCACCTAAGCTCACTTGCTCTTCTGGCTATTGGTCTCTCTGACTTTCGACCTTTCCTCCTCTTCAGCATCTGCAGCCCGCAGGAGATTGGGGAGCTGTGCGCGACGCCAGTCCCAGGTTTACGCGATTCAAAGTCGTAGCTCGGGGGTGGGGGTGGGGGATCCCGAGGGTACCGTCGGGGGCAGGATAGAGGAGGCGCGTCCCTTCACGTGTGACCTCAGCGCCAATTTGCATGGCGTTCTCCCAGCCGGAGAGCTAGCAGGTTTTACTATTTGGCTGTCGCCTCCTCGCCGAGCTCGTCAGGCCACGCGCCTCGGGGCTGCGCCCCGCACGCTGGAACTTCATCCAGAGGCAAGGCGAGGCTGCCCCGAGGTCGGGAGTGGGGGTTGCGGATGACCTCTAGGCCACTTCCTCCTCGCGGCGCCCTTCCTCCACCCCCCAGGAACCTCCCGAGGACAAATCTGCCCCCCAGGGCAAGAGACGGCTCGCCCTCTCCAGCTCTCAGTCACAAAGGGTTAATTTTTCCGATCGCATGAGGGGGAGGAGATTTCCCTGTAGACAAGTAAAAAGGGTGATGGACAAACGTGCGGGCACTAAGACCGCAAGGCATTCATTTCCTCCTACGGTGGATGCGGACGCCGGGAGGAGGAGAGCCGCAGATCGCCGACCCGGGAGCCGGGAGCCGAGGCACAGGCAATGCTCGCCCCTGGATGTAGCTGAGAGAGGCTGGCAGAGCGCGCCCGCGGGAGAGCCGAGCGGCTAGGGAAGACCGAGGGGGTGGGTGGGGGCGACAGACAGGCGAGCACTCGAAACCAAGCGCTTTACAGATTATTTTATTTTGTGTAGAGAGCACGTAGCGACTCCGAAGATCAGCCCCAATGAACATGTCAGGGTTGACGTTACAAGAATATGAATTCGAAAAGCAGTTCAACGAGAACGAAGCCATCCAATGGATGCAGGAAAACTGGTAGGTGATGCTTTCGCGCGAGCCTGCTCCCGGGAGTCCCGCGCGTCTGCCCCGCGCGCCTTCATGTCGGTATTCCCTGTCTGGGGGCGGGAGTGGAGCGATGGACCGTCGGCAGCCGCCGCCGAGCGCTGCCCTCCCAGGGCTCCATGGAGCGCGCGCGGCTGCGGGTGCCCCCGTGCGAACCGCGGCCACACATGCATCTTGAACATAGGTCATGTAGCAGAACATGGATGTGTGCAGGAGTCAATCCCAGTCTGCGCGACTGGGAGGGTGGGCGATGGCACGCTCCGGGTCCCTTACCTGTGCTGCCTCCGGAATTCCATCTAGATTGGGTTTCTCGCCTGGCCTCCCGCGAGCGGGGCGTGCTGGGCGGTGGAGGAGACCCGGCCTCTGCTCCCTTTAACCCTCTCCGGCTCGCCGCCTTCCGCTCCCCGTCCTCGCCCTCTCCTCATCCCTCGCGCCCTTCCTTTCTCCTTGCAGCTCTCCGACTGCTCTGCCTTCCTCTCTGCCGGCTTCCTTCTTTCCTGGACCCCCTTCCCCACGCCGATCGCTTTCCGGTTTCATAAAGAGACCGGGCGGGAGAGTGGAGCCGGGGGACAATGAGAACGGTGATAAAAATGAATGAACCGGGCGAGGGGAGCCACGCCATTATTAAGTTTCTGTTTTATGGAAACGCCTTTTGGACACGCTCCGCTCCGATTCCGTGGAACGCTGCTCGCTGGGACTCAGACATTAAAAGCCCCTCGGTCCGCAGAGCTTTTCCCCAGACAAACTTCTAACCGGGGGGCGCGTGTTGTTTACCGCGTTCCCTCGGCCAGTCCTTTTGAAACACCCCGTGTGGGAGGCGATCCTGTGTCACCTTGCAATATTTAAACATGGGAGGGTGTGCTCATCTCGCTTCTTCCTTGTGCACAGGGCTGCTCCGGCAGACATTACCTTCCTCCCCTCACCCCTGAGTCTGGCCAAGTGCAAGCCCGGCGCACGGGAGCTGGGCAGTGGCCCGAGCCCCCAGGGGCTCCAGCGGGGGACAGGCCGCGCCGGGGATGGGGGAGGCTGCGGCCGCCGCGTGCGCGATCGCTCGCGCCCCGCGCCCTGGGGACCCGCCGCCCTCCCCCCGCTCATCAATGGGAAACCCGAGACGCGGGCGCGCCGGGGGCCGCCGCGGCTGGGCGCGTTCCGAGGAGGTGCCGGGGCCGGGGCCGGGGCCGGGGGCCGGGGGCCGGGGGGCGCCACTTCCTTTCCTGCGGCCCCCAGGCGTCGCGACTAAGCTCGGCGGGCCAGGCCGCTGCTCCCGCCGTCCGGCCCGCGGGGCACGCTGGCCATTTGGGGCCGCAGCCCGGCCGAGCCCGCCCCTCGCGCCGCGCGCGCCTGCGGGGCCGGGCCTGTTGGGGGCGGGTGCGGCGCGCAGCCACCGGCCGCCGGGCTGCGGCGTGGCAGGGGGCCAAGGGGGCGCGAGGGCCGGCGGGTTGGGTCCTCGGGCCGAGAGGGGGACGTGGGGGCGCGGGGCTGGGCGGCCGGGCAGGGTCTGGAAGGGGGCCGGACGGCGCCCGGGTGCGGACTGGGAAGGGCCGCGGCGCTGCGGGAGCCGAGCCCCCGGGTCTTCGCCACATGCACTTCCTCCTCCTGCGGAGCGGGTGGCGCTGGAGGCGGAGGCGCGCTCCTCCCGCTGCCGGCTGGCCGGGGCCGTCTCCGGGCAGCCCGCGGGGGTTCGGCTGGGCCTCCTGCCTCTCCGCCCCGGCGGGCCCGCGCCCCCTCGCCCGGCGCCAGTGCCCGGGACTTGCTTCGCTCCGCCGCGTCTGCAGCCTGCGGCCGCCGGGCAAGGTCGGCTGCCCCGCGCGCCGCCTGCCCCGCTCGCTGCCAGACCTCCCGCCCCGCCGCGGTCCACGGCTCATATTTACTTGTTGCCTTTCCGCGGAGGCCACGTCCTCCGTTACCATTTCCCGCCTGTTTTCTCGACTCACTCAAGTACACACTGACCCAGGCAGGGCCTCACCCTCCCCGACAGCAGAAGGAAAAAGCACTGGTGTCTTCTCCTTTGCGCCTCTGACCACCGTTTCTAGCCCTTGGGTGGTACCTGCTGGCAGTGCCTTTCCTGGCTTTATTCATGGATATGTGAACGTGTCTGTGCCTCTTGCCAGAGCTGCGGGGATCTTCAGGGCCGGCTTTTTGTCCCATTCCCCTCTAGATGTTCCCCTGAGCGCCTGGAAAAATGCTTTGTGCATGGCTGATGGCTGTGGGGAATGCTCGTCCCACCGGTAAAAGTGATGGCTGCCCATTTTGCCAGCACTACCTGTTAATACCCGAGGCTTAGCACATTTGGGTCTCCCCTGCCTTGTGAGTAAAGTGTCTGCAGTCACCTAGTAGGGTTTTTTCCCCTCCTTGGCTTTTGCTCTTTGTTGATTCGTTTTCTTTGCAATCAGAGAAACCCATCTTTCTAAACCCGCTTGCCCACCTTTCACCCCAGGTAAAATGTGAATGCATTTCCGCCAGTGTCCTGGGGTCTTAAGTTTTATAAGTTCCTCTACTCCCAGCCTTCAAAAAGTCTTGAACCAGGTGCATAAAAAAAGGTTTTCTTGAAAGGCCCCAGTTAACAGGACTGGGAATCTGCATAAGCAAGGGTTAGGCCTAACTTCTGGCCAGGGGAAGTTTGGAAACCACAGATCTTAACCTTTTCTAGACCCATTAGCCTAAAATGGTTTCGAACCGCTTCTGGAGGTTTAAAAACAGTGAAACTTTGCTCTGTCTCTTGAGAAAGCATTTGCAGTTGTCCTCACAGAGCTCTCCACTATTGCCACAAACAAAACTTCTTAGAGGATTATAAATTGCTCTCTGAAAAATAAGCTGTACTGTCTTTTGAAGAATTGAAGGAATAGGGCCTTTCTGCTGGTGCAAGGGGTTACTTCTCAGCATTACGAAGCTGTGGGCAGCCACTATAGCGCAAGTTGGTCACCTGGCGAGGGAGGGGCCCCACAGGGCACAGCAGACCTCTCTTGCCTCGTCTGCTGTTCCCCTCAGCAGTGTATTTCAGTGGATCTGTCTTGTCTGTTCTGCTCCCCACTCTGTTCCTGGTGAATCCTCTCAGCTCAGCAAGTCTGGCCTGTACCTCAGCTCTTGTGTGTATAAATAAAATAAATAAAAGAATCGTAGGAAGGCCAGGGGTGCTGTTTTCTCAGTACACTGCCTGCATTTCAGAACTCCTTAAATAAGTTCTGTTTAATTCACATTCACTGTCTTATTTAATCATAAGCAAAGGGGTTTGTGTAAACACTGAACTACTCCACAGAAACAAGTTTATTGTTTTAATAAATGATTAACCTGTATTCATTATCTTTTATTTATTTTTTTTAAGATTTATTTATGCATACCAGAACTGGGGTACTGGGGGGGGGTGAGAGGATTCACCAGAGACTGAGTTGGGGAGAACAGGCAGATCCACTTAAATATAGTGCTGAGGGGAGCAGTGGGTGAGGCAGGAGAGGTCTGCTGTGCCATGTGGGTCCCCTCCCTGGCCTGCAGCAGAGATTGAACTTGTGCTGCAGTGGCTGTGGATGCTTCACAGTGCACTGTTTAACCCCTTGCCCACCAGGGAGGTACCCTGTATTCATTATTTTAGACGCAGGATAAACACTATCCACCTTTTCCTCTTAAAGCAAATAGTTTCCTATATAACAGATTAGAAAAACAAATAAGTGAAAAACTCCTTTGGAGTATCATCCTCAGCCTCACCTCTGAACTACATGTCAAGTTTAAAGTATCCTATTATTGCTGTTTTATTCTTATATTATAAACTATTCTTATAAACTATTATAAAATAAATATTATAAGCTATCCTATTACTGATATTAGCAATATCTACTAAAGGAGTTATTGCATGCGATAGAGGAAGATTCAGGTTAGTGCCAGTAGTATTTTTGAGTTCCAATCTGGCACTGAAAAAGCCCTTGTGATTTTGCATTAAAAGGAGGGGCACTTTGTTCTTTTATCAGCTCTCAGGTCTATGCCTGTAGCTGACTGCATTTAGAAATGCTGCTAGTTGGGAACAAGCCCGACCAGTGCTCGGGGAGGCTGCCTAACACGCGAGAAGGTTACTGGGCTCTGACTTCCCCTTCAGCTGCCTGCCAGGTCTCTGCTAGCGGCGGTGGATGCTAGTTGCTCCGGTTGTAATTGTCCGGCCAATGATGATTATCTTCTGATGTCGGCTGACTCCCTGTTCACCAATGGGAAGGCAGGAGGCCTGTGCTGACTGCTGTAACATTATGTATGTGGGGTGACGTCATCAGAGGGCTTGCCTGGAACCTCCCGAAGCCCGCCCCCGCCCGTTGGCACCCTTCACTTATCCAGCCTTCCAGTGCTTTGAATATTTTTCTGACTCTCTCCCCT
The DNA here is from genome assembly GCA_019455555.1 of Galemys pyrenaicus. Classification (NCBI taxonomy): domain Eukaryota; kingdom Metazoa; phylum Chordata; class Mammalia; order Eulipotyphla; family Talpidae; genus Galemys; species Galemys pyrenaicus. Next base: position 4,313,462 of record JAGFMF010011608.1, on the reverse strand, counting down.
CCCCCTCTTTTCCCCTGTGGTGATAGTTTCAAAGGCTCCCCCAGTTTTAGTCTCTAAGGGAGGAAAAAAAATGAAAAGAAGCGATTACATCCTCAGGTCAAGTGTGTGGGGTTTAGAAAGTCATGTGTCCATTTTCTGACCATTTAAAGAACATGAAGAGACTATAATTATAAACCTCTGTTACTGAAAATAAACATCATAATGTCTACCAGACTTTTAAATGCAGGCATAGTACATGAGGCTGCTTCTCCTGTAGGGACAGTGAGTTTGCAGTGCTCCTGCAGTGCTTTTGACCTGCTGCATGCACTTGGAAGAAAAATGTTTGGGAAATAGTGCCATGTGTGATCATGAACGGAAAGGCCGGGGTGCCAGCTAATCAATGGTGCTACAGCAAATACACATTTGGTCAGCTCTCTAGGAAAAGACTTTGTCCACATTACATGGCTACTTTTTGGAGAATCGCAACCCATTGCAGTTTTAGGATTGCAAAGTCCTGTAGGTGAGGAATTTAGCATGCCATTCATATTTTAGAAAGCGCTAGGTTAGTGGCCTAAGAGGCACTAGCTTAAGAATGAAAGACTGAGAAAATGTAAGCAGGAAGAAAGGGATGTATGCTTTGGCCCTACAAGGTAATGGGGGTGTGGTATGGCAACTTTGAGTGGCACTTTCAGGTGTCTTGTTTGTTGTGTTTTTTAATGATATATATTTGTGCAACTTGTTTTGTGATTATATTATGCATTTCCATACTTGGCATTAGTTACAATATAAAGAGAAAATATAATAGAGGTTTCACATGAGATCTTGTTATACTAGAAGTGAAAGTTTGTGGTCTAGAGAAGGAAGATTGTTGCTTTTCATGTTCCAAGATCATCATTCTAAAGGTGACAGGATCACATTGGAATTAACTCCAAAGTTAACCCACTCCAAATCTAAGAACTTTTGGGAAGTTCCTGGGAAAACAGCTCTTCCAAGCTGACATAAGAAGCTCTAGAAGGGGATGTAGACTGTGAAGCAGTTGGGAAAGAGTGTAAAATAAGCCTGGTGGATCAGTCTTTACCCAGCTAAGGAGGTGAAGGACTGTAGTAATTCAAGTCATCTCTTGATCTGGATTTTGCAGTTCTGAGTGTTTTCTCAGCTGTGTTATCCAAAAATTAAGACACGTGATTATTCACGTATGGCTGAAAGCGATGAGATGCCCTTTCTTACCTGGATTCAGATGCCAGTGGACAAAATTTTGGTTAGTTCCCTTATATGACTACCTTGTCGACCTTTTCAAAACACATCAGCTTCAAATCTGTCCCCATTCACTTGCCATTTCTCTGTTTAGGAGAGCTTAAACATTTGCTTAGAAAACTTAACCTATGCCACAGATGTTATTGCTATTGATAACCATAGGAAATCTGAGTGCAGGCATCCCCTGGCTTTATTGAAATGTTAAGACTTATGGCATCCTTAAAAGTTGCATTCTCATTATTTATGTTTGTATATACAGGCAGGTATATAAATATATATTAACGGGACTTATTTGAAAAAATGAAGGCTGATACCCCATGAAAGACAATTTCTTGTCTTTTTCTTGTTATAAGGAAGGAAGAGCATCTTGCTGAGCAGAGTAGACTTCTAAAATGCTCTGAAAACCAGGTTCTACTTTGTTGATCATTTTGTGAGCTAATTAACTAGTATGATTTCAGGCAATGTTTTAAAGCTGCAAAAGTTGGAGTTTCAGACTTCCATTAGCCTTGAGGTTTTATTCTTTAAAAATGTTGATTATGGTGAAAGTAACTTGAAATCCTTCTGTTCTCGCGTCTTTTGGACCCATTTCTTTACTTCTTTCTATTATGGGGGTTTGTTAATAAAAAAAAATGAAACATTTTTAAAGCTGTTGGGTAATCGCCTTTTTCAGGTGAAGTGAGTTTGGTGGAATCAAAAAGTTTGCAGTTGAGAATGTCATGGATTTGTTTTAAGAGACCAAAAAGGTTTACCCCTGCTGGAGTTTGTGGGTGCCCCTAGCCCAGCAGTGGTTATCATTACAATGAGAGGAGAAGCCCAGTAAAAGCTACTCTAAAAGATCAAGGTCTGGAGTTTCCTTTCAGTTTTATGACTTTTTGGACAGGGACTCCATGTAAAGAGCCCAGGAAGGAAGGTAGATTTTCTTCATTCCAGAGCAGTGATGCTTAAGTCCATAAGAGGTTGTTTGCTCATCCAGGCATTCTTTTAAATGCTTTACGTAAGCCAACCCTTCAGTCCTCACCACCACTCTTTGATGTTTTATCTTCTCAGGCACCATGTGGTTAAACAAGTTGGGACCCTTGTGGGGACACAAAGACAAGAAATTGGCTGTAGGTCTCCCTGGCTCTGCTCTCCAGAGTTCCACTCATCTCCCTATGTGAAGAAGAATACATATTCAATCAGCAGGACAATGCACCTATAATCATTTAAGGGAACTGTGGTTCCCCTCCCCCCCCCACCAATGAGCTCCCAGGGTCTTCTCAACTTGCAGCCAGATTAGCTACCCACAGCACCTGTTTGCATCACCTTGTCTAAGGGACATTAAACTGTTGATAAATATTTTAATCACTGATAAATAGTTTAATCATTAAGAAATATTACTCTCTGGGTATTCAGTGTCTAGCAACGTAAGTGGAAAAAGCCCATTGTCTACAAGGATGGGTTTTCACCTCACATCTTAAACAAGCTGTGACAGACTTGGGTCATTTCTGACGAAACACACACACACACACACATGACAAAAGAAAAATATGTTTGTTGGGAATGTCCCTATTGTCTCCTACAGTGTGAAAATTTGAGGAGTACTTTTTGGGGTTCTGGCCATCAGTTTTCAATGCTTTTTCTCATTTTAAAATAAAAATATTATTGGAGGGCCTCCCTGGTAGACTTGCGGTTAAGTCCCAGTGCTATCACCACTAGTTCTATCCCCGGCCAGGGAGGGACCCACATGGCGCAGCAGACCTCTCCTGCCTTGCCCGCTGCTCCCCTCGGCAGTGTGTTTTAGTCGATCTGCCTGTTCTGCTCCCCACTCTGCCTCTGGTGACTCCTCCCGCCTCCCCCCTACCTATGGTCTGTACCCCAGTTCTTCAATGCATAAATAAATAGATCTTAAAAAACAAATTAAAAGCATGGCCTTCCTGGTGGCTCAGTAAGTTGCAGCACTGCAGCACAAGTTGATCCTAGGTGGGGGGGGAGGGGACCCACATGGCGCTGCAGACCTCTCCTCCCTCACCGGTCCACTGTTCCCCTTAGCAGTGTGTTTCAGCCTATCAGCCTGTTCTGCTCCCCACTCTGTCTCTGATGAATATTCTCACTTTGGGGGACTCTGGCCTGTACCCCAGCTCTTGTATGCGTAAATAAAAAAAATCTTAAAAAAAAGAAAAGAAAGAAAGCAGATCTATCAGCTACTTGGTGTATGAAATAGAAACGTGTTTCCACCACCATCTACCATAAGAAAAAATGGGTGCTTATCTCTTTAAAAATAACCTTGGGTCAGCAGCCTCAGGAATGATAAGGGAGGGTGGGCTGTTCAAAGAAAGGAGTCTCTTGGACTGCCCCTGAGTTATGGACTCTTACTTGCACTTATTTTTGGTGTCCTAGTGCAGTGATGAATTTTTTTCACTGTGGCATCGTATGTGTGGTTAAGCCCCTGGACTCTGAGGCAGTATGACCGGCCTCTTGCCCTGACTCCGTCACACAGGAACTAGGGACCTTGCCATCACCCCTATGTCTGTTCCCTCCTCTCTAGGTTTGGAGGTGATGGTGCTGGTGATGGTGATGGTGATGGTGTTGCTCTCTAGGCAATTATGAGTGCCCAGCGCATACATTTATATTGTCCGCATGCACCGTAGACTTGTGGGAGCAAATGGGAAAAGGGACACTGTGGAACCGTAATTAAATTCCTGAGATAACCCCAACTGGCCATGTGACCATGTCCATATCTGACATAAAGAGCCCGATTATTCAGGAGCTAGCACCAGAGAGTATGTACTGAGGGGAAGGAAAAGTATGAAGTTAAGTTCACCTTTAAGAAACCTATATTGCACGTTGAAAGATGCTGGTAGGAGACAAGTTGATATAAACATGATTTAATAACAATTGTGGCAGCCAGCTCTATAATGAGTATTTGGAAATGTTTTCAGAAGCTGTGTTTTATCTTCATCACACCAGGAAAAAATGCGTGTAAAGTACCAGCAGTTTTGATAATAGACACTGGCCCCTAATTTATTTCTATCACAGACCCGAGATTATCTCACTTAATCATTTATACAGCATAAGTGTTTTAGTGTCTGTATATTACACACACTAACTCACTATCAATAAGTGAAATGATAGTGGCTAAAAATTTGGAGGTGTGAGCATGCATGTTTCTGTCATTGTTCAAAGATGTGTTTATTTCAGTAAGAGGCAGGACTGTTTCGTTTGTTTTTGTTTTCCCCTGAGAGTTTATTTTATTTATTTATGAGTACAAGAGCTGGAGTGTAGACCAGAGATGTGGGGTAAGGGGTGAGAGGATTCACCACAGCAGAACGGGCAGATCGACTGAAACACACTGCTGAGGGGAACAGCCAGCAAGGCAGGAGAGGTCTACTGCGCCATGTGGGTTCCCTCCCTGGCTGGGAATTGAACACGTGCTGCAGTGGCTGAGGATAACCTCACAGTGAGAGACCCAACCCCTTGCACTACCAAGGAGGTCCTGTTTCATTTCTTTCTTTCTTTTTTAATTTTAAAGATTTATTTACTTATATGTACAAGAACTGGGGTACAGGCCAGAGTCCAGGGCGGTGAGAAGATTCACCAGAGACAGAGCGGGGAACAAAAAAGGCAGATCGACCAAAACACACTGCTGAGGGCAGCAGCGGGCAAGGCAGGAGAGGTCTGCTGTGCCATGTGGGTCAGGGATCCAGCTCGTGCTGCAGTGACTGTGGTTTGCTTCTTAGTGCTTGCTTAACCCACTGCGCCACCAGGGAGGCCCTGTTTCATTTCTTAATGGAATGAAAGGAGATTGTCCCCCATCAGATTTTACGAATGTCTGAACTGTACAGTAGAGCTGTGGAGTCCTTTCTTTGATACTGTTTCTTGAAACAAGAAAGTTCATTAAGGGCTTAGAGGGGGCAGGGGGGATTCTGCCCCCCTCTTGAAATGCCCCCCCAAGCAGGCCTGGATTGGTGTCATATTAGGGTGCTCCTGCCCCTGGGGTGGGAGCCAGGTACAGTGTGCTTTGCATTTTGAGGTATTTTATTTGGCCTGCAGGCTAGTAACACTTAAATCCTAAGTGGATTATCCCACTGGGCCCCTCAACTGCAAACTGATTCCTTTTCAGACCTAGTATTATTGTATATACCTGGTATTTGTGGTTTAAATGCTAGCGCTTTTGGTTTGAAGAATCACCCAAAGGTGGGAATGACACCCTTTTTTTTTTTCCAAAGCTGAGGTCAAATTTGAGAATTGTTCATTGGTCAGATTAGTTAGGTGGCACCTTTTCTTACTGCTCGGAAGTAGAGGCTCTCATGAAAACATGGGACCTAGATGGTCTTGTGAAAAATCCACATTTGTACTGATGATAAAGTAAGATATTCTTAATCAGACATAGTTGATTTTATGGAGGTTTCTACAGTAAAGGTGTGTTAATCAAACTCTTTTGCTTGCATCTTCCAAAAAGAAGTTTGAAAACCTGTGTTTACTCACATGAAAAATTTTCCACCACAATTTGAAACCTGTATTAAAGACACACTCAGTAAGATGAAATCTGGCTAGCTACCGTAAATATATCGTGACATTATAAGATAGGTGTTCCCACTTTATTGAATGTACACAGTGAATCTGAAGCCATCCAACCTCTTTATCCGTGGCTTAACTCAGTTGGTAGTTCCAAAAAACCTTCCACATGGACACACATTTGAATATACATCTGTAGGCAACACCTATTTTGCTTGGCTTGTTCTGAATTCAGAACCCCAACTTTGAGAATGTAGAAGGTCTCATCAACAGGGGAGAGGAATGAAGGTTGTTATTTTGTCATTGCTTATTTTTATCTTGCATGGGAAACTAGAAGGACAGACATGGGTGAGCTACCAAGCATCCTAAGCTCTGTGCGTGTGTGCGTGTGTGTGCTTATGTGTATTTTAACTGCAGACATTATAGTTAACATTGTCGCATGTCCACATGTGGTCATTAGACTATTCCGCTACTTGGGTAAGGTGATTCCTTGTCTTTGACTTGGCCATCCATTGGCAGAACCTGCAGACTTCCTTAAGTCACCCCTTTGATCTTCTCTTCCTGGGGAGTCACACCCCACTCTGCATACTGACCTGTTGGCTGTGAGTCCTGAGTCTTCCATCATTCCTAGCTCGACCTCTGTACTTTATGTCCATGTCATGACCATCTTGTATGCATTCAAAAATGATGCTCACGTGTCTTCCAGGCTTGCATCCCCAAGCCATTTCTCAGATTTTTTTTTAAAGATTTATTTATTTATGCATACAAGCACTGGGGTACAGGCCAGAGGTGTGGGGGGGGGTGAGAGGATTCACCACAGAGAGCAGGGAGTAGAACAGGCAGATCAAAAGAAGTACACTGCTGAGGGGAGCAGCGGGCGAGGCAGGAGAGGTCTGCGGCGCCATGTGGGTCCCCTCCCTTGCTGGCCTCAGGGACCGAACTCGTGCTACAGTGGCTGCGGTTTTGCTTCATAGTGCGTTGGTTAACTCACTGCGCCACCAGGGAAGCCCCATTTCTCAGATTTTCTACTTTGTCATTGTCATTTGAAGTGTGCTGGATATCCACATGGGTACTTCCAAAAAGCTTGGACTCCTCCGTCTTTGGTTTGAACAATTAAATTTGCCTACTGGGAGATCACTGACATTTCACTATATTAGAGAATAGTGGGGGAGGGTTGAGTTCTATTGAGTATTCTGCTAAGAAGCCTGCCACTGGGTGCTTTGGAACATCACAAAGGTCCTATTGTCCCTAACATTCTGGAAATTGTAAGGACTCTGTTAACAGAGAGCCACCAGGATTGTCTTGAGTTGCATTTGGTTCTCAGAGGCTCTTCCTACACCCCTATTGCAGGAATACTTTTTGGAGCAGGTTTTTTGTGATTGCCCTTTGCTGGGTTTTTGTCCTATTTTTTGGTAATTTCTGAGGTCTTCTACTGCAAGAGGATAATTTGGAGTTAAAAAAAAAAAAGTTTGAGAACCACATCCTCTCCATCCTTGCTGGGAACTTGGGTCAGATTCACCTGGACAGTTTGTTTCTCCCCAGAGGACATGTGCGTGGACAGGCTCAATCGAGAGATTCAGAGTCAGCAGAGTCACCAGCAGCTGTGAACCTTTCCCCTGCTTGCCCCAGTCTTGCACTTGCTTTAGGCAGAAGAGCTGCCCCAGCAGATGCTGATTCTGTCCCAGTGCCTTTGGGTCTGTCTTCTCTCCAGGCTCACTGATTTCCCCAACCGAATTCCTCTGCCAAGTTGTTCTACCCCCTTTCTCATTTATTGGGACCAGGACTTTGCCCAGCACCCAGCTCCCCTCCCCTCCCAACTCTGAACTTGGACTTGCCAGCAAGTCCTGTGTGATCCACCTCCCAGGTCCATTTCTGTGGTCCACTCCCACTGCTGCTGATCTTCAGACCCCCACCCCATGCCCCACCACTGTTTCTTGTCTCCTCACTTTCCTACCTCCATTCTTTTCCAAAGCTGACAGCATTATCTAAGTCACAGATCTTGTCATTCTGGTGGTAAAAACCTTCTGTGGTTTCCCATTGTCAAGACAAATCCAAATTCTTTTGATTAGTTTGAAAGGCCATTCAAAATCCAGCTCCAAATTACCTCCCCAGTGTTACCTATCCTAGCAGCTCTTCAACCCACGCCCACCTATTCAAATGTAAATTCCAAGGCCTTTCTCCCCACCCTGCAAAATCCTTCACTCCTTCCTTTATGGTTTTGCTGGCATTTGGTTCTTAAATAGATTAGTATTTTCTCTTCTGGCTTTGAAACCTGTGCCTCTCACAGAATTTGGCATGTACTAAACTCAGCGTGTGTTGAATAGATGAATGGTGCATATTCGAGACTGCTCATTCACTTTCAGATGTACCTGATTTATTAGCCCATAGATCATTATATTGCCCTTAAGTGGATGGTGGAAGACTTCAGTGCCTCAGTGAAACAACAATGAACATTCTTCCTTGATTCTCTGCACCTAGTTTTACTTGTAAGAGGAAATGGTAGTATACTTTAGTATGACTAATTCTTCAGGAACCCTTGCTAATTGTTGAGGATTACTAAGCCTTTCTAGAACTCAGTTCCCCTACAATAATCTGAAAGATAAAGGACTTTACTGACATGAGGGGAAAAGGGAGGAGTCAGGAAGAAAATAACAAAATAGATGTGAAAAAGCAACAAAGAGATGGTTATTACTTCTCCTTTTGCTCTTCCAGTTTCATCTTTCTATATTATATCCTGGTAATGTAGGGGTTAGTCTGATATGTGTAGTCTTATTTTGGGGGGGGGGGTGGGGGGAGGNTTGGGGGGGGGGGTGTGGGGAGGTTTTTTTTTTTTTTTTTGCATTAACTGGGTTGCAAATCAGTTTCATTTTATAGGGCCGTATTAGCTGGTATCAGATATTTTCAAATAAACATGAAAATAACACAGTTAAACATAAAGGCAGTTTCTTAACCAGATGCCTATGCTTTTTCAGATTAAGGTCGAGAAGAGCCAAGTTACTGTCACAATAAATTTCCTTTTCCAATAATAAATTCCACAGCCTGATTCTTTTTCAGGAGGAAAGAGTCACTCACGCTTTAAGGAAGGGTGAGAATAGACATTCGTCTGACTTGAGTATTATAAGTTTTACACACAGGCTTCAGGGATGTGTCTAATAGAGCAAAGGTTCCCTCAGAGACCACACCACAGTCCTCTAATCTAATAGAGATAAAAGATTAAACATAAACCAGTCCCTAGAGAGAAAGAAATGAATAGGATAATTGGCTCAGGGACCTTGTGGCACCTGGAAAAAGGTGCTGCACGCCTACCTGGAACCCATCATTAAGGCAGTGAGAGTCACAGGACATGCCTGCAGGGCTGTGACAGAGAGCTGCTACCAGAATTGGGTTTCTCCCTGGAATGAATGGGAAGGACCAGTCTACTGCAGAGGGCTGATGTGTGAAGTCTCTGGTCTGGCTGGCACAGTGAGGGGAGACGCCTTATCAGTCCTGGACATTGCTTTGGACTTTGCTTTTTCTGGACTTCCTCTTATGCGAAAGTGAGATGGGGTGGCCTTTTAGTGGAGAAAAAGGCAGGTTCATGCCTGGGGTGGGAAAGGCTGGCAAGGTTCCTGGTTGTCTCAGCTCAGGGCACAGGGAAGGGAGGTTGGAGGAGCAAGTCTGTAAGCCACAGGGGATACGATTCCTTTTTTTTTTTCCTTTTATGCATACAAGAGCTGGGGTACAGGCTGGAGAGGTGGGGTGTGGGGTGAGAGGATTCACCAGAACAGAGTGGGGAGCAGGCCAGGCAGACCCACTGGGATACACTGCTGAGGGGAGCAGCGGGCGAGGCAGGCGAGGTCTGCTGCGCCACGTGGGTCCCCTCCCTGGACGGAATCGAACTCACGCTGCAGTGGCTGCAGAAGCCCCACAGTGCGGTGCTCAACCCCTTGCCCACCAGGGAGGCCCTTCTTTGAATCATTTTATGATGATGATCTTTTGGGTCTGTTCTTACTGTAAGTGTAGAAAAAAGTCTGCCCTTAAACTCTAGACTACTCAAATATGTATTCTTTCTGGATGTAAGAAAATAAATGATAGATCAGAAAATAATACTGGAGGAGCAAAAAAAAAAGTCAGTGCTAAGAAAATTGTTGCATATTTAACCCTAAGTCTTAGATACATTAGACTTGGTACTTGTATAGGAGCACTACAATACCCTTTCCTAAAGAAATACATGTTCTTGAAATAAGTTTAATCCTCTGAACATTTATAACTTCGTTCTGCAACTCCAGAAGAAAAAGCGTAGTTGTCTTTTAAGGTAATTTTATTTAATGGAAATCCTGTATTGTCAAAATATTGAGAAGGATGTAAAACAATGGCACTTCGTTGAAAGATAATTTTTTTTAATTCAGTGTAAAGAATATATAGGCTTCCTATTATTTTTATAGCCTGTCACATCTAAACATGCTGTGATACTCCTAAACTGTATCCTCAGCAGTCCTTTCAGCTTAACAGCACCAAGTGTCTTCTTAGGTGCAGAGTCTGGGACATTTGTAATGTATATTTTGACCATAAATTAAACTGTTTTCATTTATGTCGGGCCAAACCAACAGCTTACCAATTGTTTTCAGTACTTAAAATAAGTGAAATTTCATTTTTGTGAAGATTAAAATAATACTCCTGTTGTTTTATTATTTCAGCTGGGTTTAAAGGTTTAATATTTTCACCTATTTTCTGAAATTTATATATACATTATTTTGCTTCCTCAGTTACATCGCATATACCTGGAGGCCTAGCATTATAGTGCTAGACATAGAATCTTTATTTTTCCTAAAAGTTTTACTTAATGTAGAGAAGTATGAGGATTCATTTCATTAAAGCAAAGACATGTCAAAAATTTTTTTTAAGGGAATACATTTCTACCAGTTGTGGTTTCTGCTTTCAATGAACAGGCCTGGTGCATATAATTTTAAGTAACACATTGTAGCAAATTTAGGAAACACAAAGAAACAAAAATAAGAAAAGAAATGTTACTTTGAGATAAATACTGACATTTTGTGCAAATCTTTTTGCATTTATCTTCCCTTCTGTCCTTTTCCAGTTTTCTCTTTAACAATATTATCATCAACTGCATGATGTATTATGTACCCTGACTTTTTCTTAATATAGAATGGACACAATTTCCTGCATCATAAGTTCCTTCCTTCATCAAACGTATGTGGGAGAACTAGATTTCTAAGGTTTGCTGCACAGAATCTACCCACCTATGAAAGAATTATGTAGAGATGGCTTCTACTGCAAGTCAGATTATAACTGACTTTGGCTTAAAACATAAAGTTGTTAAATTAAATAAGGTAACCGGAAGCCTCTGTACTTGTTCAGGAATTTAGTCCTGTCAGTGATCTGGGTTCTCTCTGAGCTTGTCTTGGCCGTAATTAATGTGGTTACGAGATGGCTGCCATATTACATCTGTCCTTATTCCAGCTTCTCCAACAGAAGGGCAAGGGCAGCAGCAAGAAGACTTCTGTTCTTGTGGAGAGGGGTCCAAGCCAAGTTGCTCTTCCTAAGCTTATAGAAGAATTTGCTCCTATTTTGCTGCAACCTCATCTCACTGACCAGGCCTGGGTCCCCTGCTGCTCAGACCCTTCACTGGTAAAGAAGACTGCAGTTGCTTTGCCTACTGTTGACAAAGAGGTTGCCTTCAAATGCTTCTCCCTGGGCCTCCCTGGTGGTGCAGCTGGTTGAGCACTGCACTTGAAGCATCCTTGGCACACCAGGGTGAATTAGATACCCGGCACTGGGAGTTCGATCCCCGGCCAGGGATGGGACCCATATGGCGCAGCAGACCTCGCCTGCCTCGCCCGCTGCTCCCCTCAGCAGTGTGTTTCAGTCAGTCTGCCTGTTCTGTTCCCCACTCTGACTCTGGTGAATCTTCTCACCGTCAGGACTCTGGCCTGTACCCCAGGTCTAGTATGCATAAATAACCCTTGGGGAAAAAAAATGTGTCTGCCTGTCTTCCTTGTTTCTCAGGGTAGGACACACGACCCTCCAAGGAATCTATTTTCATGTTTTCTTTTAGCAAGTGGGGTGGAGGGAATTGTTGGATTAGAGTTTGACTGGCCAGATTATCTTCCGCCATACTAGTATGAAACCATGCAATCTAAGAAGGAAGAAAAGACTTAAGGCTGCAGAAAAAATTCCTTTTGATACTTTTTTTTTTTTAAAGATTTATTTATTTATGCATACAAGCACTGGGGCACAGGCCAGAGGTGTGGGGGGGTGAGAGGATTCACCACAGAGAGCAGGGAGCAGAACAGGCAGATCAACAGAAGTACACTGCTGAGGGGAGCAGCGGGCACAGCAGGAGAGGTCTGCCACACCATGTGGGTCTGCCACACCATGTGGGTCCCCCTCCCTGGCCGGCAGCAGGGATCGAACTTGTGCTGCAGTGGCTGCGATTTGCTTCGTAGTGCGTTGCTTAACCCACTGCGCCACCAGGGGAGCCCCCCTTTCGATACTTTTTACAAGACCAAATGTTCTTGTTAAAGGTAGAAACACTGATTTATCCAAGAAGATGTTCAGTGTAAATTGCTCTGTGAATAATTCCTGAACCTCTAAGCATCTCAGAATACTAACATAATGGAAACGGAATAATTCTGCAGCAAATAAATGATTAAAAAGTAATAGTTCCTTGTATCACGCGACATAAGCACCCTAACTCTTGACCTGATACTGACAAAGCCTGGGGTCCCTGTCGGATGGGACCATCATAATAGGCGAAATTCAGCGCCTCCCTAAGCAAGGCCACACTTTAGAATTAGTAGCCTCGATGTCGCTGTTGAATCGAACAACCTATATTAATAACCTCGTATGGAAGGATGAGACAATGTGACTCTAGATCCAGAGGGCCAGGGTCCCCCTCCTTCACAACCTGGGGGAGGTTAACTTGTCTTCTCTGGGCCTTGGTCTCCTTATCTGTAAAATGAGGAAAATCATTCTCACCCCATCGTGTTGTTTTCTTGAGTAAAGGAGTTCGTGTGTATGAAGCATTTGCTAGCACTATGCAAATTTTAGTTGTCTTAATATTGATGTTAAATGCATCCATAGTTCAGGTTTACTTAGTGTGTTTACATTTTTACCATTAGTGAGAATGCTCACTGCAACCTTGAGCTAGGAGTTTCACCCTTATTTTATAGGCTAGAACATTATACTTTATTGTTTTTTAGAGATTTATTTATTTACGCATGCAAGAACTCAGGTAGAGGCCAGAGGTGTGTGTGGGGGTGGTGAGATAGTTCACACACACGGAGCAGAACAGGTAGATCGATTCAAATACACTGCTTTTTAATAAAGTGATAATCACTTGTTTAAAAAAAAAAAAACAAATACACTGCTGAGGGGCAGGCAGGAGAGGTCTGCTGCACCATGTGGGTCCCCTCCCTGGCTGGGGATTGAACTCATTTGCAGTGGCTGTGGATGTTCAGTGTGGTGCTTAACCTCTTGAACCACCAGGGAGGCCCCAAGATTTATTTATGCATGCACTTATTTTAAAATTTATACATTTACTATATATGTATATTATTATGTATATATGCATATTATACACACATGCATGTATAAATGCATATATGATATGTATATTATATGCATTTATTGTTATTTATGCATACATCTATTTATGCTGAGGTGTACGCCAGGGGTGCGAGAGGTGAGAGGATTCACCAGAGACAGAGTGGGGAGCAGAGCAGGCAGATATCCAGATACACACTGCTGAGGGGAGCAGCGGGCAGGACAGGAGAGGTCTGCTGTGCTTTGTGGGTCAAATGCCTGGCTAGGGGTCAAACTTATGCTGTGGTGGCTGTGATAGCTTCATAGTCTTGAGACTCAACCCCTTGTGCAACCAGGGAGGCCCAAGAACATTATACTTTAATGCCCTTCTTGTGTGAGTCCAACAGTTTTTTTTTTATTTACAGCATATTCAGAAATTATATGTGGAATGTATGCATTCCTGGATTATGTGATCTGTAAGATCACATTAGGAAGTACAAAGAAAAGGGAATGATGGGTTAATAGATAACAAGTATCCCAGGAGTTAATTGCACTCAGGAGTAATTATGTTCATTCACTGCATTACATTTTTGGGGTAGCTCTCAAGGCAGAACGAGGACAACTCCAGGGGGAGACTGGAGATGTTGGTGAAGGTCATGTTATGTTAAGTCACGGTTTCCTGTCCTAATGTATCTTCTAATCCTGGGGTTTTGCTTCTGTAACTGAGGTCTGAGGGGACAGATTCAGTCTGGTGAATGTGTGTTGACACTGAGAATGTCAAGGTCAGTGCAAGAGTGAACTCAAGGTCAGTAGAAAGTTCTCAGTCCAGTCTGTTTGAATAGGACCAGAGGCCAAAACAGATAGCATATGTACTTTAATGTTTTTTTAAATTTAAGTTCCAAAGTAACAGCATTAATCATTATGAAAATATGTATTTGAAGTGGCTAAGTGGTGTTACAACCTGATCTTTCAAATCTCTCCAGCTTGCATTGAGTAATGTCATTTCATCCAATTGTTTGCCTAAGTCTCTTGCAGAATGACCATCAGTTACCAGGGAATTTTTTCCCAGTTCCAGCAGAATGTAGCCATAGACCACTGACATGGTCTATTTTACAGGCTAGTCATGGGACTGTTTTTTTTTGTTTTTAAGATTTATTTATTTATGCACACAAGAGCTGAGGTACAGGGCAGAGTTGCAGGAGGTGAGAAGATTCACTAGAGACAGAGTGGGGAGCAGAACAGGCAGACTGACCAAAGTACACTGCTTGAGGGGAGCAGCGGGTGAGGCAGGAGAGGTCCGCTGCGCCATGTGGGTCCTTTCCCTGGCAGGGGATCGAACTCACAGCAGAGTGTGGCGCTCAACCCGCTGCACCACCAGGAAGGCCCAAGGGGGCTGTTTTTAACAGCAGGGTAAATTACATCACTGTGGCCTCCTGGTGTCTAGAAACCAGGTAAAGCTATGTCCTCATCAGTTTCACATCAAGATCTGGGTTTTTTGAAATGTTTTAGACATGGACGCTCTGGGCTGCGAAATGACTGGTGGGGGAGCATCCCTGGGGCACAAGGGAAGTTGGCTGGTTGTTACTGTCCCGGGACCACTGCTACGAGAACACCGGGTCCCCCGATACATCCTGTCCGCTCCTGTAACCGCCTGTTGTCCGTAGGGCTGCCTGAGACCTATTTCCCGTTGGTGTTCATTCCCACGATTTGACAGAAGTCCCACCCAGTCATTTATGTTTGGGCAGAGAAGCAAGTCAGAGGTGCTATTTGGCTAAATAGATAAGCGGATAAAGTCAGTGGATGAAATTATATACTATTATGGTGATGGAGGATGTGCCTTTTGTACTTCCTCACACGCCCCGTAGGCTCAGCACCAACCTGATGAACTGTGGTCACAAAACATGCATGGAGGAATCGCTGTAGCTCTGACCACTGCTTTTCCTCTGTTTCTTTTCTTTCTTTATTTCCTTTTTGTAAGATTTATTTCCGCATACAAGAGCTGGGGAACAGGCCAGAGCCGCGGGAGGTGAGAGGATTCACCAGAGACAGAGTGGGGAGCAGAACAGGCAGATGGACTGAAACACTGCTGAAGGGAGCAGCGGGCGAGGCAGGAGAGGTCTGCTGCGCCATGTGGGTCCCCTCACTGGCCGGGGATCGAACTCGCGCTACTGTGCGGCGGATGCTTCACAGTGCGGTGCTCAACCCGCTGTCCCACCAGGGAGGTTCTACAAGCATTTATTTTAAATTAAGATCACATTTCTCACAAAGAAAGATCATCACTCAAATAAGCAACTAGTGGATTCTATTCTAGAATGTTGTTTTATTTATTTTTTTTAGAATGTTGTTTTAAAAAAAGATTTACTTACTTGCGGTATACAAGAAGTGGGGTACAAGCCAGAGGTGTGTGTGTGGAGGGGGAAGAGGGCGGTGAGAGGATTTACCAGAGACAGAGTGGGGAACAGAACAGGCAGATGGACTGAAATCCACTGCTGAGGGGAGCAGCGGGAAGGGAGGAGAGGTCTGCTGTGCCATGTGGGTCCTCTCCCTGGTGCAGGGGGTGGGGGGTATCGACTTCTGCTGCAGTGGCTGCCCCACAGTGCAATGGGGCGCTCAGCCCGCTGTGCCACAAGGGAGGCCCTAGAGCGCTCTTTTTCCTGAGGTCTAATCTATGTTCCTCATAGGGCATAGAGTTGATTGGCATCATCATTTGCAGCATTTATAGGTGTGACCTATAAAGCCCCCCCCCCTCCCCACACACACCATTTTAACAAAATTCTGCCCCACTGGTGCTAGGGGAAATACAGGGCGAGCTTCCCAAGAGCTCTGGGCTCCACCTTTGTGTGAATCAGTCAGTCTCTAGCCCCTTTCAAATGTGCCTTTGTGTTTAAAGACACCTTGTTTCACATATTGTTGAACTGTTAACGCTGAAGCCACTGCCCACAGCCCCACAACTAGCCTGCCTGGAAGACACAGACCCAGATTGGCTGTGTCTGTGAGGCCCATCAAGCTGAGGTATGCTACTCAGCTTTTTGGCACGGAGGGGGGCATTTTAAATGTTAAATCATCAGAAAGACCAAAAAATGCAAAAAAAAAAAAAAATTGGCAACAAGGAGACATTGTCTCCAGGCTGAGATTTGCCTTGAGGCAGGAAGCAGAGGCTTATCGGGTTCCACCTGAGCTGGGACTGTGCACCCGCATCTCTGGCTTCCTCCATGGGTTGCCTGGAAGTGCTGTGAGTATAGATTTGGGATGACAAATGAATTTTAATGAGCAGGCACCTCCTGACCCTGAGTCGACTGTGTTCAGCCCCCAAACGAGTGGCACCACACGCACCCATGAATGGCACCATGCGGTTAAGGCATTTGCACAGATGGCTGAAGAGGCAGTTTCTGGACAAACTTGTCTTCTCAAACTTATGTCATAAAGCATGCCTTTAAAGCGGGTGACTAGGGCGTCCCTGATGGTACAAGGGGTTGGGTCTCGCACTATGAAGCTATCAGCAGACACTGCAGCATGAGTTCGCCCCCAGTCAAGGAGAGGACCCACATGGCACAGTAGACCTCTCCTGCCTCTTCCCCCTGCTCCCCTCAGCAGTGTGTTTCAGTTGATCTGCCTGTGCTGCTCCCCACTCTGTCTCTGGTGGATCCTCTCACCCCCTGCACCTCTGCCCTTCACCCCAGCTCTTGTATGCATAAGTAAATATATTTTTTTTAAACTGGCAACTAAAATTTTTATTAAAGGAGATAGAAATTAGGTCAAAAAATGGTTGTGATTCCTAAGGGAAAAGTGAAAGCGAGTTAGGGAGAAGTGTGGATTATTCCAAGCACACACACACACACACACACATGGATGTGAATGGAGATGTTTGGGATACATTTACTGCAAGTGTGAATAATGCCAGTGTCACTACCTGGATTGGTGGTTTAATGATATTCGCTAACAGTTACCGAGAGCCGGCTTGTGCCTTGGGAGGACTTGACGGGACATTGGCCAACCCAGCTTTGTGGCCGGGTGTGTTCTGTGGGTGAGGAACCGGCTCCCACAGCAGGCAGGTTTCTGGCTCCGATTCAAACCCCTTGCAGAGGCCACAGCTGGAAACCCGCAGGGATGGGCTTCAAACCCTCACAGGCTGGGTCTGCCCATTCGCTTCACTCCTTCGCCCTGTGACTTGTTGGCCTAGCACTTGCTTGGAAAATTCCAGGAACTTTTCTAAGACGGTATTTCCAAAGGTCACGTGTAGGTGAGAGAGAGGGGTTCACTTTCTTGAGGAAGCCCAGATCACTGGGAATATAATGTGATACAGCAGTTTCTTAAGAAGTTCTGATTATATCTTTTGAATTACCCTGTGACTCAAATAATTTACAGCAGCACAAGCTCCCAAAACAAGCTAAAAATAGCTGCAAATGCTGATTCACTTTTGAAGATTTATAATTTTTTTCTCTGGGTAATCTTGTTTCATTCAGTTACATGCTGGACTCTATTCATAAAGAGACGCAAAGGCAGTTTCTACTAAAACCTTCATCTTGACTAATGAACACTAATGGGCTTTCCAATTAGAATCAAGCACTCAGAATTTCAGACCACAAATACAGAAAAGAACTTCTTGAATTGGCCTGACAGTCTTTCACGAAGGTCTGATGTTCTCACGAGGTTTATATTCCCACTAGAACAGCTTTGAACATTGAGGCAGGCATTTTGTCCTGCCTCTACAAGCAACACATTTTTTTTAAAAGATTTATTTATTTATGCATACAAGAGCTGGGATATAGGCCAAAGGTGTGGGCAGTGAGAGGATCCACCAGAGACAGTGCAGAGAGCAGAACAGGCAGATCGACGGAAATACACTGCTGAGGGGAGCAGCGGGCGAGGCAGGAGAGGTCTGCTGTGCCCTGTGGGTCCCCTCCCTGGCTGGGGGCTGCACCCACACCGCAGCAGCTGTGGGAGCCCCACTGTGCTGTGCTCAACCCCTTGCACCACCAAGGAGTCACACACATGTATTTTTTTTAATGATTATTCAAGTTATTAGTTTATTCTTGAAAAAAATTTTAGTCTAGAATATTATGATGAAAATTTGTGATCCCTCCATAAGAGCATTTACCCCCCTGGAAGTCTTTAGTCATCTGCAGGAGACCCATTAAGATGATACTAGGGAAGGCAAAGCAGCAGCATCTTTGTGCCCAGCTGTGTAAATGCAGAGGCCTCTTTCATTCCTGCTCCTTTTCCTAATTAACCTGTCTTTTTAAAATGTAGGAGGGAATCACCCTATTAAATATATCCTGGCACAAAATAGATGTTATATATTCCTAAGGGAGGTGAGATGGAATCCCTCCTACGAACCTGGCTGTTCAGTTTGTAAAACACTCACATGTGATACAGGGGCCTACACAGACACATAGGACAGTTTTAATTGTATCAAAATTCTCATCATGATTATCTTTTTAAAAAAGATTTATTTATTTATGCATACAAGAACTGGGGCACAGGCAACAGGTGTGCGGAGAGCGAGGGCTTACCAGCGACAGAGCTGGGAGCAGAACAGGCAGATTGACTTAAACACACTGCTGAGGGGAGCCGCGGGCGAGGCAGGAGAGGTCTGCTGTGCCACGTGGGTCCCCTCCCTGGCCAGGGATCAAATTTGTGCTGCAGTGGCTGCAGCTGCTTCATACTGTGGTTTTTAACCCCTTGTGCCACCAGGGAGGCCCCCTGATTATCTTTCAAGAATGGGATTTTTACTGTATAGAACCTAAAGTGTATGTCGGTGTACCTCATATTTTGTTAGTGGAGCTGTGGGGCACATGGTCTTAAGCAGCCCTTGTGTACATCTGGAGCAGGGGTGTCAGTGTGTACCTGGGGTAAGTCACGCAGCCATCACTGAGGACCGGAGTGTGCCTGGCATGCAGGAGACGGGCAAGAAGGCAAGGAAGCTGTGCCCAAGGGCTGGTGGACAGAACCTCTGAACATCCCCCAGTCTTTTCAGATTCTAGTCCATCGGGATGGCAGATGTACATGCAAAATACAGGCCGGGTGCCAATTGCGACCCAAGAAGGAAAATCACCATCATTGGAATGTGGAGAGACACCACTAAAGAGGCAGGGACCTTGCAAAGACCAGGAGAACTGGGGCGTTACTTGGAAGGGGGTAGCAAGACTGTTACTGCACGCCCCTCCTCCCATGCCAGCCTTGCCCCTGATTCACAGCAAGCAGAAATTATTAAGCTGTGCTGTTCCCTGCCTCTGTCGATCAGGGAAAAAGGAGAGACACAAGAACTTCAGGGCGTTCTTGTTATCTTGTGATGTGAAAAGAAAGGCAGATGTCTAATGAGTGCTCGAGAGTACAAGCTGATTTTTCATGCAGTAAATCAAGGACAAGCCAAGATCTTGGACCAAAAACCTAACGACCTTCGGGAGAAAGTCGGTTTATGTGAAAAAAAGACTTCAACCCAAGGGCCAATGACCTGGGGCTGGCGGCTCCCCCGAGGCCCGCAGGCCAGCATTGATGTACCCCAGGAATCGAGGATGCTCACAGTATGTCCCCTGCAGCTGAGCCCTGAGCTGGCTTCTGTTGCTGGAGAGTCCCCGGCACTGGCATCGGTGTCACCATCACAGGAGGCGCGGGCTGTGTTGAGACCAGGTCCCCAGCGGGTCGTCTGTTAGGAACAGAGAGAAGCCTGATCAGCCTTCTTGCTGGGAGGAGACCACCCCTCTCCCTCTGATCTCTCCAAGGGGCCAGAGGGGGTAAGAATAGAGGCTTGTCCTTGAGAGCTTGTCTTGGATTTGCTCCAATGCATGGGGAAATGTTTGGTTTTTCAAAGTAGGTATTACCTGGCAACCTCCACATACCTTATTTCCTAAATCCTCCAGATAACCCTGATAGGAATGCATTATATTTCACAGTGAGGTGTGGCCCAAGGGTTAACAAGGCACAGCACTATGAAGCATCTGCAGCCACTGCAGCGGGAGTTCCATCCCCAGCCAGGGAGGGTCCCACATGGCGCAGCAGACCTCTCCTGTCTCGCCGGCTGCTCCCCTCAGCAGTGTATTTCCGTCGATCTGCCTGTTCTGCTCCCCACTCTGTCTCTGGTGAATCCTCTCACTCCCCGCCCCCACCACCACACACCTCTGGCCTGTACCCCAGCTCTTGTGTGCATAAATAAATAAATCTTTAAAAATAAAAAACTCACTCCAGTAGCAGCTCTCAAAGCCAGCGCCCCAGCCCCAGGCCACCACAGTGCCCCTTGTCAAAGTGGACGGCACCACAGTAGGTCTCAGAGCCAGACGAGCTGAGCATGTGGGTATCAGCCCTGTGTCTTGTGGTGCTATTAAAACACAAGGTTTGATGAGCCTCAGCAGCTGAGCGGAAACTCAACCCAGCCTGACAACGGTTGCCGGGGGCAGTTGCCGGGAGTGAGGTTGGCTGCTTGAGCGAAGCTTGACAGCATGGGGACCAGACCGTGGAACTGGAGAAGGAAGCTCTGGTGGGCTGGGAGGCAGCACATTGATAGGGTGGAGCAGGTACTCTCTTCCGTAGCTCCAAGCAGGATCTAGTATGAACTCCATGAGATTGCCGATGCTTAACTAATTGGATGTGTGAAACAACAGCATCGTTCGGGTTCAACGAAAAGAGATCCCGGGTGTTGTTATGATCCTGCTCTTATTTCACATCCACTTTCCCTGGGAGCCTGCTGGGAGGGTTGCCCTTGGGAGCTGGTGGTGGTTTGCAGACTCCAAACAGTCTGCACTGTTGGCCCAGCAAAGTGGAAGCCGGTTCTCTCCTTGCAGAAAGAGGTTGAGGCTGCTGCATGGTGGGCTACCAGTTAGATGCACAGGAAACCCCAGGCTGCTTTGCTTCTTAGTCCACCCTCATCAGAACAGGCAGCCCGCCAGCCTTCGCTCTGGCCTGCTCTCCTTGAGCAAGTCTTCACGGCGCTTCTACGGCGAGTTGTTGAATGTTGTGAAAGTGCTTCCCGCGTGCCTGGCCTGCACACTCATGCCGCAAGTGAAGTCTCCTTTCTAAGTCGTGGCCTTGTCTCCTTGCCCTGCCCCGTTGCCAGAGAAGCTGTGAACATCCGTTTTCTGTGTGAACCCTGAGTCCCTGTTGCATTTTGCCACTTAGTGCTTTGGTGCACTTGAGCACGTTCATTAGCCACCCTCCACCTCCAAGGCTAAGTGTGAAATTGGGGTAATCAAATTGAACTGTCTTAAGCATCAAATCAGATAAGGGGTGCAAGTTGGTTACTAAATGCCCAGCCCTGAAAAAGGTGTCCGTCAAGGGTGGGTTTTCCTGGCATGGCTGAGGGTGGGTGGCCGCTTGAGCTTTGCCTTTGCACAGAACAAAGTTCCTGATCAGCGATAACGACTTTCCATGGCCCATCACATTGACTTGTTTCCCAGCCGGACATGCAGGATTCTTTGCGGTGTGCCCTGGACGCCCCAGCCCTGTCTCCTCCCCTTTCCCTCTTCCTGTGTAGACTCAGCTGTGAGCCTGGCCCACGGGACCTGCTTCTTTTCCTTTCGTCACTGTCACCTGGAATAGCTGTTCCTTTCCTTGCAAAATTTCTCTGGAAAGTCCAACCATGAATGTTTTTCTAACTGATTTCGATATTGGCATTTACAGCCACCAACTCTTCTTTTTAGCTACGGTAGGTTCCTCATCATAAAGTTAGCCATGACTTCTCCCCTTTATAGCTCTCTCTGCTCCTTGGTAAGGCTTGGCTTTCAGCCAGCCTGCTACAATGTACAACTGATTGCAGAGTTTTATTTCATTTGCATCAGTGTTCTTGGAGGATGGGTATTTGCCTGGCACTAACCCCTGTGCTCATGGACCTCCCATGCCTCTAGGGCAGAGAGGTCCTAAACATGTAAACACAAACACAACACCATTAGGCGTCTGTCAGTACTGTAATGAAAGTAAACTAGCAGTGGAATAGGAGGTGACCTGCATTCCAAGAAAGCTTTACCTAAGAGGTGTGTTTCTGTATCATTGCAACTCACTCCAGTGATTCAGCATTCATTGTCGCAGAAGCAACTTCCACCCCTGCTAAAAGCAGAAAACAAACAGTTTCATTGGGCAATTTAAAAATGGGGCAGAAAAGAGACAGAGGGAGCCACGTTTTCCCAAGAAAAGAGATGGCCAACAGGCACGTAAAAAAGTGCTTGCTGTCCCGTGGACCTCCAGGGAAATGCACAGCAAAACCACAGAGGGCTCACCTCGCGTCTGCAAGGGTGATGAGGACCCAACAGACAAGGCAGGGCACCCGTTGGTGAGAGTGGAGACAGAAGGAACTGCAAGACGATGTGGACTCCCCCAGAAATCAGAGCTAAAACTAGCAACTCCCGGGGGGCTAGTAACTCCAAGGCTGGGTATAGATCCATAGACAATGAAAACAGTAACTTTAAAAAGATACCTGCGCCCACCTGTTCATTTGTAACTGTTGATAAAAGCCAGGCAATGGAAACAATGTAGTGTCTTACCATGGAAGAATGGAGAAAGGAGATGTGATACATTCATTCAGCCATAAACAACGAATGAAATCTACCACTTCATTCTTGAAGGGCATTATGCTAAGTAAAATAAAGTCAGACAGAAAAAGACAAATACTGTATGATGTTACTTGTGTGTGGAATCTAAAACAGGAATAAAAATGAACTCATGGACACAGAGACTAGATTGATGGCTACCAGAGTCGGGGAGCAAGGGACTGGGTTGTGGGGGTTAATGAGAGGATTAAAAAGTAAAAGCGGGGCCTCCCTGGTGGCGCAGTGGGTTAAGCAATGCACTATGAAGCAAACCGCAGCCACTGCAGCATGATCCCTGCTGCTGGCCAGGAAGGGGACCCACATGGCGCAGCAGACCTCTCCTGCCTCGCCCGCTGCTCCCCTCAGCAGTGTATCTCAGTCCATCTGCCTGTTCTGCTCCCCACTCTGTCTCTGGTGACTCCTCTCACCTCCCATGACTCTGGTCTGTACCCCAGCTCTTGTATGCATAAATAAATAAATCTTTAAAAAGTAAAAGCGTCCAACTATCAAATACGTCATGGGGTATGGTGTCAGCGACGGGACTACAGTTATAAGATACCCTGGATCTGGTCACAGTACTGAGTGACTAGATCTTAAAAGTCGTCAGCAGAAGAAAAAAATTGCCTTAACGTGTGGAGATGGATGTTAAACCTACTGTGGTGATCCTTTGGCAAAATATACAATAATCAAATCAGTATGTTTTATACCTGAAATGAATATAATATTATCTATGGATTCTATCTTAAGTTTTTTTTTTCAAAAGTTCTCAGCTTTTTCTTTTTTCTTTTTTTTTTTTTTAAAGATTTATTTATTTATGCATACAAGCACTGGGATACAGGCCAGAGGTGTGGTGGGGTGAGAGGATTCACCACAGAGAGCGGGGAGCAGAACAGGCAGATCAACAGAGGTACACTGCTGAGGGGAGCAGTGGGCACAACAGGAGAGGTCTGCTGTGCCATGTGTGTCCCCTCCCTGGCCGGCAGCAGGGATCGAACTCGTGCTGCAGTTGTTGCGGTTTGCTTCATAGTGCGTTGCTTAACCCACTGCGCCACCAGGGAGGCCCACTATCTAAGTTTTTTTAAAAGGAAGAAATTAAGTAATGATGACAAAATGGTGTCACAAAAACGGTGACAAAAGAATGCAGGGATCTGCTGAAACAGTCACAGCTGGGACAATTTGAGTCCCAAAAGAGAGTGACAATAGCATCTTATAAACCACTGAATATGGGGAGGCCTCCCTGGTGGCGCAAGGGTAAGTCTCATGGCGCAGCAGACCTCTCCTGCCTCCCCGGCTGCTCCCCTCAGCAGTGTATTTCAGTGGATCCCCTATTTTGCTCCCCAATCTGTCTCTGGGGAATCCTCTCACCACCACCATCCCCACTCTGCACCCCTAGCATACAACCCAGTTCTTCTATCCATAAATTATAAATAAATCTTAAAAAATATATAGTAAGCTACTGAGTAGAATAGGAATCCATCAATATAGGCTACTATAAATATGTGAAGGAAAAAATGAGTGAAGGAAGAAAGTTCTCCCTTCTAATCCTTCTATATAGATTTTGAAATGCCAGACAGAGAAAAGAGCCATAAAGAAGAGGAGGAAAAGAGTCTTGATAAAGAGTTGGCTAGATTGTGAATTTTGTTACCATCAGTGAAATAAGAGTATGCGGGAACAGTCAGTCACGAGCCTTATTGGAACAAACAGTGCCTACAGTCTTGGAGAACTTTGGGCATCTCTGTCCAAAATTTTTTATAGCCAGGCCTCCCTGGTGGCACAGCGGTTTGAGCGCCGCACTATGAAGCATCCACAGCACAGCAGCACCAGTTCGATCCCTGGCCAGGGAGGGGACCCACATGGCGCAGCAGACCTCTCCTGCCTTGCCCGCTGCTGCCCTTGGCAGTGTATTTCAGTTGATCTGGCTATTCCATTCCCTGCTCTGTCTGTGGTGACTCCTCTCACCTCCTGTGTCTCTGCCTGTGCCCCAGCTCTTGTATGCATAAATAAATAAATCTTTAAAACAAAACCGAATTTTTTTTATAGCACAGAGGTGATTTTCCCCCAGAGGTGTTTTGTTTTATCATGCTGTGCATTCACAGGGAGTGAGTCCTCCACAGTGAACTTCTCTGGGTGAGATGCTGGTGTTTCAGCTGAACCCAAGCACCTTTCTCTCTGGCTTCTTTTTTTTCTGATCATTTTCTCTACATTTTAGGAAGGTATTTCGGCTCATCGAGTGCTCAATATCCTCACTGTTGGTAGAAATATAAATTCCTTGTCTTTTTATAGTCATTTGGGAGAGCCATTTTGCATTCTCTCCTGTTAAATAGACCGAGGTTAAAGAGACTTGAGTTAATGTGAGTAGATCTCAAAGATACGTTATCAAAGTAGAAGGTATCAGATAGCAATAGCATTTAAAATATGGCTTCAGCAAGTATAAGTGGGTATGCTAACACGCATAAAATACATGAAAGCCAGGAGTGGAATTGGAGACACTGAAAGGGAATGAGTTGGGTTTTATTTTGTAGTTTTTCTATATTACTTGACTTTTTTTTTTTTAATGTGTATTTATTTATGCATACAAGAGCTGGGGTACAGACCAGAGTCATGGGAGGTGAGAGGATTCACCAGAGACAGAGTGGGGAGCAGAACAGGCAGATGGACTGAAACACACTGCTGAGGGGAGCAGCGGGCGAGGCAAGAGAGGTCTGCTGTGCCATGTGGGTCCCCTCCCTGGCCGGGGATGGAACTCCCGCTGCTGTGCTATGGATTCTTCACAGTGGGACGCTCAACCCACTGAGCCACCAGGGAGGCCCCCTACTTGACTTTGCATTGTAAAAATTTAAATCTTTCTAAATTGAAAGACATTTCTTTTTCTTTCTGTGATGACCATATATATTCTATTTAACTGCCAGGGCTTCTGTATTATAAATCCCATGACAGTAAGTGATTTTGTGTCTCCTTACCCTGGGTGTGTCCTGGTACTTTGGTACTTGGTATTTGTTTATATTTGATTACTTAATCACATTTTGCTGATTCATTGGCTAAAAGAATGGCATTTTTAAAGCGTCTAGCATTTGAATGCAACCATCCTACTGTGCATTGTGTTGTTGGCTCTGCTTTATACAGATGAAAGAGAAAAAACTGCAAATCCCAATGTCAGTGTAGAAGGGATTAGAATGAAAAATAAAGCAACAGCTATAAAGTTGAGTTTGGTATTTGAGTCGAGGCTGACATGGGGAGGCAGGACTGTTTAACCTGTCATATTATCCAGCTTCTCAGTTCCTGGCTTGGAGAATGCTTGTTGCCTTTGGTCCTGGTTTTGGATAGATATGAAAAAAGGTTAAGGAGTGTGGCATTTTCACCAGAGCTGTGTTCCTCTCTCAGTAGACAGATTGCACCTCAGGTGGATCCCAGAATGATCCATGTAGGTGGATCCCAGAAGTGAGTGACACAGAATTAATTACATTGTGTTGCATTTAAATTTTTTGTGATCTGTAAAAATGGGACCAATTGATTTATAGACTATTATAGACTATTTTGTGGAGTTCAGTGAGTTGGTATTGACATGGAAGGATGCAAACTAACATCACAGAAAACAAAACAGGAAGGTAAGCTCATTTGGAGTTTCATAATTAAATGTTAATAAATGTCCCAGGTTGTAAATAAGTCCAAAGAAAAACAATGGTTGTTTTAAACATTGGATTTAATTTACTATTGAATTATATTTAATTTAATTTAACTTAATTACTTGAGATGTATTTGTTTCATTCTTCCTGTTCCTGGAAAAGGACTTGCTACTGGATGTGAAAATATTAAGTCCAGGTCTCTAGTGCTCTTTGTCTGTTTGTGGGCCAGTGACTAAATTTTCTGCTTCCCCTCCTTTTAAGGAGGTACTAAATACAACAAAGTAGTATCTTGTAGACCAAATTCAACTAGTGTAACGCCTCCACCCTGTCTTCATTCTTCATGTCAGTCACAATTCCTTGAAGTATTTGGCACCCAGTAAATGTGTATTCAGTTGCTGTTGGTTTTCTTTTTAAAGAAAGGTGAGATAATATTTCTTTGAAAACGCTTGACAGGTTATTTGGTGACCCTTTTTCAGCCAGATACTGTGTAATACTAAGCCTCTGACCTACGCCAAGGAGACCGGACATATTCTGGCTGTAAACTGCATAATCCAAATTGTGTCCTTCTTGCATTTCCCTTTGCAGCAACCTGTGGAGGAAGCGAGTGAAGCTGCTTATCTGTCTGAGGGGTAAATGCAGGATCTTGAGCCTTTCTCTCCAGTGCCTTTAACTTCTTACTTACTCTTGGATCTTCCCATCTGCCGAAAAATAGATGCTGGGCCAGTTTGCAGATTGTTACAAAGCGGAGGAGGGAGGAACAGGCATCTTTTATCAGCCGTTCCTCAGTGCCACAGTGCCCTTCGGCCACAAATATGATTCAGGAGCTGCCACCTGAAACTGTCTTCAGAAATGATGTGTTTTGGGGTAGATGCTGTCTTTAGTTTCAGGATATATTTTGTTCTAAGGCAGACGTTCGTTCATTCATCCGATGTTCATTGAATTAGCTAAGGAAGCAAAAAACTAACTGCTTAATGAAATAATTCAATCCTCCTGTCCCTTCTTGTCTGAGGAGGAAGACTGTGCTTCCTCTCTCAGGGAGCCCTTTTGTCTCTGGTCACATGCTAAGATTTTAAAGAGTGCAGGAAGGCCTGGAGTGTCCTGGGAGGGAGAAACCCTTCCCTTTCACTGTCTTTTCCACAGCAGTCCTTCAGGGAGAACCACATCCTGATTCTAGGTCACCGGTTACCTAATCCTCTTGCTTGCTCTTGCTCGACGTGCCTCCCACTCCTGAACACAGTGCGGCTCCCTCAGTATCTAGACAGACGTAACTGAGCTGGGCAGCTTCCCTACCTACCAGTCTCTTGCATTTTCAAGGTGACTGGT
Source organism: Galemys pyrenaicus (assembly GCA_019455555.1). Lineage (NCBI taxonomy): Eukaryota > Metazoa > Chordata > Mammalia > Eulipotyphla > Talpidae > Galemys > Galemys pyrenaicus. Next base: position 4,285,750 of record JAGFMF010011608.1, on the reverse strand, counting down.
AAAATCTGACTCTTCCAGCCGCTTCTGGTTTTCTTTTGTCTCCTTCCTCTTTTCTTTTCCTTTGTCCCTTGAAGAGATATTTTAAGCAAGGAAAACTGGTATCTCTGGAGGTATATCCTCAAAGGCACTCTTTCTCCAAGAATGTGTGGGTTTGTTTTTCAACCTGTGCCTGCTTTATTCGACACTGCGTTGTGGCTCATCATTCAGACTGTGACTGGTGTGTTTGTCACAGGACTTGTACCCCATACTGTAGCCACCTGGGAAGATTTTGCAGCCACTAATGCTCACCTGTGCCTCTCCGGAGGCGTGAGATCAGGGATTGAGATCAATCTCCTGATTTCCTTATCTTCAATGTATAATGGGTCCCCTCCCTGGCCGGGGATCGAACTCCTGCTGTAGTGGCTGCTGATAGCTTCATAGTGTTGTGTATCCTCTTACGCCACCAGGGAGGCCCAATATTCCCTTCTGATGTCAATACATAGTTAAATCCTGGTATTTGATGTACATTTTTAAACTTTGATTTGTAATAGACTGCATTTAAATATTTTTGGAGAATTTTATAGTTACTATTTTTTTCTGACTTAAAATTTGTTTTTTCTCTACTGATCAGATAGCTTCTCATTCTCTCAGACCCCAGAGCTAATCATTTTAACTGTATTCTAAGATAATGTGATGACATGTCAGTAACACCAATTACTATGTGACTTGGATACAATACAAGGAAATTCTAGAGCCACAGTCACTAATAAATATATTAGTTTTATGGTTTAATTCTAAAAGAGTTATTACAGTGATTGTTACCTCACAGCTTTAAGCGCTGAAAGTTTTTTCTGTGTCATCGGGGTCAATATACCCTTCAGAATTCTGTTTTTGTAGAGTTTAAAAATGTTATCAGTTATGGTCAAAATTAGCTAATAATTTCTTGGTTAAAAGTATATTCCGTATCTTTCATCTACTTAAAATACGTCACTCATTGAGTTCTCATAATGCTACAGGGAAGATAATTACTTTTTTTAACAAGTGAGGACATTGAGGTTCAGTCACACAATTAGTAAGCGTTAAAACAGTAGGGTTTGGACTCAGTTTTTCTGGAAAGCTCTTGTCTTTTCCACTTGGTCACATTTTTACCTTCCTGGAGCCAGAGTAGGATTTCACCCTCAAGTTCATTACTGAACACTGCACAGAATGACTGTGATGCTCTATCTCAGACACCCCACAGCTGCACGCAGCCACCCTTCACCCAGTAGTGACAGTGTAAGACAGATGTTGGCAGCTGATAAGGAATTCTGAGGGCTTGGGTTTCATGATAGAGAAAGCCTAAAAGAGTAATAGTAGAAACGAAAACCAATGTTAGACTTTACATTCAGAAATGAATATTGGTGACACAGAGTCTGGTACTTTTCACATCCCTTAATTTTTTCAAGTCACAAAGAATTGGTGTTTTAATTGTGGTTGGAGAGAAAACTCTGTTTTCATTGCAAATGAGGTAAAGAATGCTGCCAGGTCAGTGGAGACAGCTAAGCCCTGGAAAGCTGCTTACTTTGCATTAAGAAACGACAAAGTCAGAAGCAGCTCTTTATTCCATCTCTAGAGTTATTCCAGGAATGGCACTGCAAAGTTCAGTCATCCCATTTTAAACAAAGATCTGTTAGCTTTGTTTAAATCTGTAAAGCCATCCTTCAAAACTTTAAGATTGTAAGACTTTTCACTTCCTTTGTTACATGGAAGCACAAACAGAAAGTTTTCAATTTCAAAACACCCCAAAAAAATATTTTAGGATGAGATTTGCATGAAGAATACAATGTACCAGCAGTTCATTTGTTGTAAAGGAGCTTTTATTATACTTTGGCACTTACTTACTTCTTACTTGGCACTTTGCATTTCTCCAATCTATGGATTTTATAACAAAATAAATTTATCAAGAATTGCCACTTAATGAAAAGAAGAAACTGACTCTGTAAATGTAGGCATTCTTAACTTGGCCCATTAGCAGTCAAATGCTAACCCACTGTCTAGCAACTATTAAATCATGCCACTATCCATTAAGGTTTAAAGCCTTCAAAAGAGAGAGGTAGAGATGCTGTCATTCTGTTTTGAAGATAAAAATTTTGTGTAAGAGATTAACAACTTAGAAGTAGCACTGGCTGCCAATTTCCCACAATTTTACAGTAGTGAGACTTTATTATTATTATTATTAAACTTAAAATCTTATCCATGACATCAGGCTACTTTCATAATAGGCTTCTACTTATCATTGTTTCTTCATCTTTGTCAGCATCCAGATACCCCCTGAAACCCGCCCAGGCTGATCTGAGATTACAGTGGCAGGGTCTTGCTCCTCACCTACCTGCGGGGTCCTTCCTGCGCTCTCACCAGCCACTCTCTCATAGCGGGGTCCCCAGGTCTGATGACCTCATTTGGAGAATCGAAAAATCTCCTTTGCCAGCTTGAAACAGCAAAATTTAAAAGAACTCAGTGTTCACTTTGAAATAAGGTTTCTAGGACAGTGCAGTAGGCGCCTCACCATGCTAATATTTCTGAAATATTTTTATCCATCACATGTGCACACATGCAGATACGTGCACACACGTGCCCTAGTTGTTCCATCCTCGCCGTTTCTCACTGTGATCTATGTGTGGGCCTGCAACATTTCTGGAGCTTTCTAGAAATGCAGCATCTCTGTTCTCACTCAGACAGAACCCAAACTGGCATTTTGACAAGAACTCCAGATGTTTCATATGTTCAGAAACATCCCAAATTTCAGAAGCTGGAATCTGGAACTTCAGCCTGGCAGCGGGACCGAGTGTGGTGCTATTAGCATTGTCACTGACTAAATTTTCTCTCAATAAATTCTGGAGAGAATCCTTGACTTTTCCAAATAAGGGAGATTCTGAACTGGGTGGTACAGAGGTGAGAGGTGAAATTGGGCAGATAAAAGTTTTATTTTCATTCATTTATTAATTTGTTTGTTTATGGAATTATTCACTTTATTGTTAAATATGCTTTTACAAAACTAGAACCCCAGATTTAAAAAAAAAATTTTTTTAAGATTTATTTGTGTGTACAAGATCTGGGGTCTAGGCCAGAGGTGGGGGTGAGAGGATGCACCAGAGACAGAGTGGGGAGCAGAACAGGCAGATCTACTGAAATACACTGCTGAAATCAAAAAAGATAGACTGATGCCGTTTGCAGCAACATGGATAGAGCTAGGGAATTATGCTCAGTGAAATAACTCAGAAGGAAAAAGAAAAATATTGGATGGCTTCACTTACCGGAGGAAAAGAGGGGAACCAAGTAAGGCATGGGGGAAAAATAATAATATAAAACACAACAAAATGAAACAAAACACACAATTATAAACCAGAGACACATCCTGCAGGGGAGGGAGAGGGCGAGTGTTCGGAAAGAGGGAGGAGCACAGGACACTGTGTGTTGGTGCCCGGGTGAATTGGTGGTGGAAAGTTTATGGGGATTACACTTGAGAAAAAACAGCAAACATTGTTTAAAAATGAATAACGATGTAAAATATGTATAAATTTTAAAAAAAGAAATGTCCAGAAATTGATTGATAACTTGTCGTAAAATTTTGTCTGGACGAGAAACCGTCAGATATCAATAATAAAACTAATTTAGAAACAAAAGAAAATAACAAAAAAGAAATATGCTGCTGAGGGGAGAGTGGGCAAGACAGGAGGGTCTGCTGCACCATGTGGGTCCCCTCCCTGGCTGGGCACTGAACTCCTGCTGCAGTGGCTGCAGATAGCTCTGTGGATAGCTTGAATGCACTGTGCCTTTAACCCCTGCACCACCAGGGAGGCTTAGTAAAGGTTTTAAAGCCATAACAGTGTAGTACTGTAACAATAATGATACAATAATAGTGTGAAATAATTCCAGGGTAATAATGCTTCACTATGACACATGAGTATTTCTCAATATTTTTCATTGATGGTGGCTTACTTAGCCATTGGCAGAGAAGGCTCCATGATGGAAAGAGGGATGAGGAAAGACCCTGGTCTCCAACAAAACTTGTTCCTTGGGATAGTGTGATCCAACCAGTAGTAACCTTTAAAAACACTTGGGGGTTGGGAGTGGAAATGCCCAAGAGCTAAATCAACAAGTCTATAGTTTACAAGTGAATACTGATACCCTGTGTTAGACAAACTTCCCACTAGCATTTCCATTCAGTTAGATTTTCCTAGTTTGTATTTTCAGGCAGTGACTTCTTGTTTACTGCTACCATTTCTCTAATGACTTTAATATTTATTGGCTAATTCTAAGTGTCCTGTTCAATTCATTAAGTCCAGGATATAACAGGGCACAAGAGACTCCTCCTCACTGATGAAGAAACTGAGAAACCACAATAAGTACTTTTAAAAAAATTGTACATCTGGTGAGTCGTAGAGGCAGGTATTAAATCCAGGATCTCCCATTCCAGAGATCCTTTTTTTTTTTTTTAAGATTTATTTATTTATGCATACAAGCACTGGGGTACAGGCCAGAGGTGTGGGGGGTGAGAGGATTCACCACAGACAGAGTGGGG
>JAGFMF010011608.1:4250031-4281160 GCA_019455555.1 Galemys pyrenaicus | reverse complement strand
GCACAGCAGGAGAGGTCTGCTGCACCATGTGGGTCCCCTCTCTGGCCGGCAGCAGGGATCGAACTCGTGCTGCAGTGGCTGTGGTCTGCTTCATAGTGCATTGCTTAACCCACTGCGCCACCAGGGAGGCCCACCAGAGATCCTTTAATTATGGTGACTGTGTTCTATACATCCTTATGGCCCAGGAGTGGGCCATAAATGGATAAGTGAAGTGAAGATCGCTTTTGCTTTAATTAGTAAGAACCTTTTCATAAATAATTACTTATAAATCTCTGACTCACCCAAGAACCTATGGGTCACACCCAAATACTGATCTTATTGGTAACTCATTAATATAATAATGGTATTATATTATCTCTTTCATGTAGAACTTAAGCAATTAAAATGTATAAATATTTAATTTTAAAAAATTTTTCATAGAAGAACCGGGGATATAGGCCAGAGGTGGGGTGGTGGTGGTTTGAAAGGATTCACCAGAGACAGAGTTGGGAGCAGAACAGGCAGAAGGACTGAAACACACTGCTGAGGGGAGCAGCGGGTGAGGCAGGAGAGGTCTGCTGTACTATGTGGGTCCCCTCCCTGGCTGGAGATAGAACTCAAGTGGATACTTCGCAGTGGGGCATTCAACCTGCTGTGCCACCGGGGAGGCCCTGAAGTTAGATATTTTTAAAACATATATATTATTACCAAATAAAAAGATATAAAAAGTATAAAATCAAGGATCATGCAATGAACAACATCAAAGTCATTTAAATAGTATCATGAAAAGTGTTTTAACATTCTTAACATTTGCCAATTTCTTTTGACATGTTTAGATTTTTGGAATATAAATTTTGGAGGCTTTAAATTTCCTTGCCTTCAATTATTTTTAAATTGGCTGTTGAGGTTGGTAAGGAATCTGAGATTCACTTTGGCCAGACAAAATCATAGTAATATACAAAAATCTGTGCTGGGATGTTTGTAGGAAAACGTCAAAAAACAAATCTTGTAAACAAAAACTTAGAAGAGTCTGGTTTTGCTACCTGTGTGTTCCAGTTTGCTGGTTCAAACAATAATGAGTCTGAGTGTGGGTAATTTGATTTGGGAATTGTATTGAACATAATGCAGAAAAGAAGGTTCCACTTAGATTTCTGCATCTAAATGACACCATCCTGTATTTGTCCTGCTCCTTCTGTTTTATTTCACTTAGCATAATCCCTCCCACCCTTCCAGATCCTTGTTTGCTGCAGGTAAGGAGAGTTTACCTTTTGATAGCTTTATCTTTTGATAGCTGAGTGGTATTCCATTTTGCACATCTTGATCCACTCATTTGTATTTGGCACTTAGGTTGTTTCCATAGTTTGGCTACTGTAAATAGTGCTGCTGTGAACACGGGTGTGCATGTTTTCTTTTGAATTACTGTCTTGTGTTCTTTGGGTAGATACCGAGGAGTGGAATCACTGGGTTGTATGATAGATCCATTTTACACCAGCCCCTTGTCTGATGTATGGTGTGCAAGTCTCTTCTCCCATTCATTAGCTTGTCTTTGTTTTTAGCAAGTTTTCTTTTTAAAAACCCATTCATTTATGCATACAAGAACATTTATGCCAGAATTATAGGGGTAAGAAGACTCACCAGAGACAGAGCTGGGAGCAGAACAGGCTGGTCTACCAAAATACACTGCTGAGGGGAGCAGCAGGCGAGGCAGAGGCAGGAGAGGTCTGCTGCGCCACGTGGGTCCCCTCGCTGGCCAGGGATCAAACTCGTGCTGCAGTGGCTGTGGTCTGCTTCATAGTGCGTTGCTTAACCCATCGCACCACCAGGAAGTTTTCTTTTGCTGGACTTTCTAGTTTATATAGTCCCAGTTGAAAAAACAAGTTATTAACTTTCCGTGGTAGATTTAATGATCTGTAGAATTTGACAAAGGAGTTGGGTAAGCTGGGGGTGGGGGAGAGTTATATAAATGGAGGGTAATTGCAAAGTGGTAGCTGTTTTTCAGGAGCTTTTGCCTTGGGATAATAAATCACTATGTTTCTTCAAAGGGAAGCCACAATTTAAAGATGGGTTATATTGAAGAATTGGTATGTTGTAGGAGTGGCAATAACTAGAAAAACTGGCAATACAGCCAACAGAGCCACCAGCCAACTGATATGAGAAGGAATTAACTACAGGTCAGTAATTATGTCATTTACTTCTTCAGTATGAGTGAGGACATGCCTCGTTCTCCCCAGAGGATGAAGGAAGGACCAGTTTGATGATCAAGAGAATCAACGTTTATTGTTAACACCGGAGCTTTGAAAATCCTGCTGATTATATTAATTTATCTCACGATTTGTCCGTAATGTCCTTCAGCAGACTAATAAACAAGTAGACTGATTACATCAAATGGCAGCCATTGCACAGTTTGGGAGGCATAGATTGGAATGCCAGCAATGGTTGTAAATTTAGTTAGAAAAGTGCAAGATTAATCCTGTTAAGATCCTGTTAGGCAGGTCAGGTAGATTCCGATAACACAAGACATTACTCAAAGGTAGAAAAGGGCAGATGAGGAGATGAAGTCCCTAGGTCTGTGGAGTTCAGAAACGAAGGACGTCCACCTTGAGGCAGGGCCGGCCTTCAGACACCACACCACCCCTCCCTGCATCTCAGTTCCAGCTTCAGTTCCAGCTCCTGAGAGGAACGGAATGTCAGTCATGTGATGCCAGAGTGACAGTCCCCAGTAGGATTTACTAAATAATCTGCATTACAGAGGGGAAAAATAAGCAAAACCCCCAGCATACATGCCTTTTTACCAGAAGTCAAATCTGCAAATGCAGTTGACACACTTAAGTCATATACAAGGGAATCAAAACTTTTTTTTGTTTTGGAAGTTCCGTCTGATGCTATTAAACACAATCCTGGGAGATAACAGAAGCACTTAAGGTAACCGTGAAGAATGCACAATCACCTGCAATTTGTCTGTCTGTCTCTAGCAATATCTCTAGTTCTCTGTCTCACAAGCATAAGATCTAAGCCTGGTCTCTCCTGTAAAACTGGTATGATAACACTTGAGTTGTTGTGGTCTTATAATATAATACATTACGTGAAAGCACCTTGGATGCAGTGCACATGTAAGCGACCTGAAGATCTTAAGCTCACAGTAAACGATTTGCATGCAACGATTTTTTAAAAAGATTTATTTGTGCATACAAGAGCTGGGGTATAGGTCAGAAGCACTGGGGGGTGGTGGTGAGAGGAGTAACCAGAGACAGAACGGGGAGCAGAACAGGCAGATGGATTGAAACACACTGCTGAGGGGAGCAGCGGGCGAGGCAGGAGGGGTGTGCTGCACCATGTGGGTCCCCTCCCTGGCCAGGGGTCAAACTTGTGCTTGCTGTGCCACGGATGTTCAACCTGCACCACCAGGGAGGCCCACATGCAACGATTTGCATGCAAGGACTTACTGTTTGTCTGGGGGTGAAATTCTCCAGCCTGAGTGAGCTTCTTCCCAGGTAGTCAGTGTGGCCATTCTGGGCGCACAATGTTTCAATGCACCCCTCCCCCTTTTATGGCAGAAGGGTAGCTCCAAGGACGTGATAACTTATTTTGTGATGGGAAGTTTTTTTTTTTTTAAGATTTATTTATTTATGCATACAAGAGCTGGGGTACAGGCCAGAGGTGTGGGGGATGAGAAGATTGACCACAGAGAGCGGGGAGCAGAACAGGCAGATCAGCTGAAGTACACTGCTGAGGGGAGCAGCGGGCACAGCAGGAGAGGTCTGCTCCACCAAGTGGGTCCCCTCCCTGGCCAGCAGCAGGGATTGAACTCTTGCTGCAGTGGCTGAGGTTTGCTTCGTAGTGTGTTGCTTAACCCACTGCGCCACCACGGAGGCCCGAGAAGTTTTTGTTTTTGTTTTTGTTTTTTTAAAAAAAGCCGTTCATTTTGAAGTGATAATGTAAAATTGGGGGAATTGGATCACGAAATATTCCCTTGAATATCAAAAATTCTTTCTATTAAAGAGATGACCACGCCTTTCAGAATAGAAAATCATCCCACTAGTGAGGAGGAAATTGAATAAGAAGCAAAGTTCTTGTCTAATCATATCAAGTTCTTTTTGGTTATCAGACGACCTCTCCACGGCGTGCTAGCACAGAGGGCGCTGGCACTTGGCTGAGCTGTGACTTGCCACCACCAGCAAGTGGCGAGATGAGGATGGTGACAATCGTGGTTTCCCGGGACTTTCCATTATCCCCTCCGCCACTGCGGCTCTGAGTCACAGAAGAAATGTGGGCATTTTTTGGGTATCATGGTTGTTCAGAAGTGGGGGTGCAGGGAAGGAGATCAGAGGAGCCCCACTGCCCAGGTGGTGGGGACCCTCTATCTTGGATTCCTTGTAGACTTAAATTTTGGGGGGCTTCACTGGTGGTGTAGCTGGTTGAGCGCTGCACTGTGAAGCATCCGTGGCACAGCAGCACCAGTTCATTCCCTGGTCAGGGAGGGGACCCATGTGGCGCAGCAGACCTCTCCTGCCTTGCCTACTGTTCCCCTCAGCAGTGTATTTCAGTTGATCTGCCTGTTCTGCTCCCTGTTTGGTCTCGGGTGAATTCTCTCACCCCCTGCACCTCTGGCCTACACCCTAGTTCTTGTATGCACAAATAAGTAATTTTTAAAAATCATAATAAACGTGGTTCTCTTAGAAACATTGGGAAAACTGGACTTTTGCAAGAATTTACTGTCGTATTTTTATGATGCCCAAGAAGTGGTCATTACTGGGTAATAAATGGATATGTATAGTATTATTTATGGCTTGTTCAACTTGGGGACTTTCATAGAGTCATTTAAAATAGTAGCCTGCACTTGCTCTCAGTATCATTCAGACATTGCTAAAACTTTGAGTATCTGTTGATAACCTTAAGAATCCACATAAAAGATATCTCTTGATTGCAATTAAGAATTGCAATTGGGCCTCCCTGGTGGCACAGTGAGTTGAGCAAAGCACTATGAAGCGGATCGCAGCCACTGTAGGGTGAGTTCGATCCCTGCCACCAGCCAGGGAGGGGACCCTACTTGGTGTAGTGGACCTTTCCTGCTTCGCAGGTGCTCCCCTCAGCAGTGTGTTTTCGTCCAGTCTGCCTGTTTTGCTCCCCGCTCTGTCTCTGGTGAGTCCTCTCACCTCCCGCGACTCTGGCCTGTACCCCAGCTCTTGTATGCATCAATAAATAAATCTTTAAAAAAAAAAGAGAGAAATGCTTAGATTGAAGGCAGAGAGGCATCCAAAAATATTAATGAGAACTAGAGCCTCAGCCAAAACTTGTTTTTGTTTTTGTTTGCATAATCAGTGATAGAAATTGGTTGGAATTTGGTACTCCAGAGCCCCCAAATTTAGACGCCACAGGAAGCAGCTGATCATTGCTGGTGCAGAAATAGACTGAGTGCAGGCTTCCTTGGGCTTTCTCCCTGCGGAGAGAAAAGGAAAATACAGCATTTTTTTCCACCTTTCTATGAAGCGCAAGAAAGTTTGGGCTCCTACAGAGGGCTAGCGCTACCTGCCTGTCCGACCCTGAAGGATGCACCTGGCGAATGAGCATGTGACTCAGCCCCGTGCGGTGGCACAGATGAGCAGTCGTCACCGAAACCCGGCAAAGTGCTTAATGACTAACTTAAGGGCAGGTTGCTGAGGACTCCTAGTATGGACGGGAAGGAGCAAGATAGTCACATCACACTCTCAGATAATTACAAAATAATTTAAGAGCGATTGATAAGCTTTGACATTCTTCGCTCTGAAATGTCAGTGGAGATTGTTTCAGTTACCTTAGGAATCCTTACCTGCTGAAGGATGGGTGTGGCCAAACTTGACTTGAAAAGGAGAGCAAAGTTAGTTTAAGAACCTGAAAAAAAAAATTAGACAAAGTTCATTTTGAAACTATGTTAAAACAGTCCCTTGCGAGGGAGGGGAAGGAAGGGCTGGTTGACCAGTTAGCTGGTCCCTTTTTTCTTTCCAGATCACTTCCAAGAAAAGATGAGAGCAGACATGTAAGAGAAAAAGTCCAGGTCCAGCAGAGAAGTGGAAAATTTTTGTGCATGGTTATTCTCTAAAAACATAACTGAAAGCCAAAATAATTTTTATCTAAATAGGCATAAATACTGTGGAAAGAAAATAGATATGAATAATAAAATAGTGTGCAGAGGGTAAGTGTCTGCTTCTCTGTAAAGTAAAATATTGACAACCCAGAGTCCCAAGGGGATAAAAATATGTATTGAATTTCTCACCCAAATATGAGTGTATTGAGCTCAGTTTCAGAAAGCATTTTTGGAGTGTTGTTTTTTTTTTTTTTAAACTTCCAAGATTTAACAACTTGAATTCTTTAAAAACCAGGCTTCATATAAACAAAAAAGGCTTTCTTCACTTTGTTACTTGTTTTCTTAGTTAAAAAATGCACTCACCAGAGGTGCAGTGGGTTAAGCAACGCACTATGAAGCAAACCACAGCCACTGCAGCACGAGTTCGATCCCTGCTGCCGCCCAGGGAGGGGACCCACATGGTGCAGCAGACCTCTCCTGCCTCACCCGCTGACACCCTGAGCAGTGTGTTTCAGTCAGTCTGCCTGTTCTGCTCCCCACTCTGTCTGGTGAATTCTCTCATTGCCCTGGACTCTGGCCTGTACCCCAGCTCTTATGTATAAATAAACCTTTAAAATAAATAAACAAACAAACAAATAAACTCTTTAAAAAAATGTACTCACCAAAAAGTACTTTTAACTTCAGGGTTTTCCCTAAATGTTATAAGCAGTGGAAGTTCTGCTTACACTTTAACCTTGACATTTTCCTTTTTTCTAGAATACTAAAGATCTATATATGTATATCTACACATTGATGTATTTCAATCAGTATCTGTAACTACAATGATGTAACTGACTGCAAACATTTAAAACATGGAAAACTGCCCTAGGTTTGGTAGTTTATTGATGGGGTTATACTGTTAGTTTTCCAAGTCTAAGAGTTCCAGGGTTACAGCACGGCTGAAGTCATGGTGGTGGGAGATACTGGAGTAAGTGGGAAGCCGAGACCTTGGGGCACAGCTTAGACTGTCTGTGTTCAGGACTCTCCATTCTTTTTTTGTTGTTTTTTTTATAAAGACTTTGTTTTTATTTATTTATGCATACAAAAACTGGGGTACAAACCAGATGTGCAATAAGTGAGAGGATTCACCAGAGACAGAGTGGGGAGCAGAACAGGCGGATCTACTGAAATAAGCTGCTGAGGCGAGAGTGGGCGAGGCAGGAGAGGTCTGCCACGCCATGTGGGTCCCCTCTCTGGCCGGGATCAAACTCATGCTACACTGGCTGTGGACAGTTTGATAGCACTGAGACTTTAATGACCACTGTGTCACCAGGGAGGCCCTACTCTCCATTCTTGCCTCATACCTTCCTCCACCCATGACCTATGCACTGACCACTTCTCAGTTCCTTCCACAAACCAGTCTTAGTCTTCAGATTTTTCTGGATGCTCTTCCTTCTCCCTGGAAGTTTCTTCCACTCTTTACAAGGCCCCTTTCTCTCTCTTTTTTTTTTTTTTTGTGCTCTCAACTTATTTGCCAATTTTTTAAGGAGTCATTCTTATTCTTGATCTAAAATAGCTCTTCACTTACAGGGTACCTCTTGCCTAGTCCTCTGTTTAGTTTCCTTTCAAAAACACATGGTGTTTGTTGGTAGTTTGTTTGGTTAGTGTCTTTCTCTCTGTCATCAATAAATCCAACTCTGTGGGCTCAGGGCCCCTCCATCCTTATCAGTGCTGTGTACCCAGGATCTATGGTAGGGTTTGGCAAATAATAGGGGGCCAGTAAGTATTTGTGGAATGGATGAGGTATATACATCATTAGCTCAAATTTGCAGACATTACAAGTTTGCTTTACAATCATGAGACCATGAAGAAAGAGGATGTCGTTCTTTGATTGGATTTTTGTTATATTTTACTGAATTAGAAGTTACATAGCTATGTCAGTTGTAAATTGTTGTATTGCTAAACTGGGTTAATGCTGTTGAGAAGGCACAGCAATAGGGGAGGAACAATTTCCGTATACACTTCAGTGATGACATGAACAGACAAGCTATGGTGTGGAAGAAAGAATGTGACTCTTTGATCCTAAATCTTTTTTTTTTTTTTGTCATTTATTAGTAAGTTATTCTAGTAATTAAGAGTCTCAGCTTTCTTATCTGTAAAAGTCAATAATACTTTCATAGGAATAATGTAGTTATACATGAGGTACATTTTTATGCATGACATTATTATATAAATGATTGCACACATAATTTATTTTTATTAAATATCGATTTATGCATACAAGAACTGGGGTACAGGCCAAAGGAATAGGGGGTGAGAGGATTCACCAGAGATAGAGTGGGGAGCAGAACATGCTGATAGACTGAAATACACTGCTGAGGGGAGCAGCAGGGAGACAGGAGAGGTCTGCTGGGCCATGTGGGTCTCCTTCCCTGGCTGAGGTTCGAACTCATGCTGCAGTGGTTTCAGATGCTTCATAGTGCAGTGCTTAACCCCTTGGGCCACCAGGGAGGCCCTGCAAACATACTTTATTTTGATATTAATCAAGGGGAGGAGCCCGTACAACTAGCTTCAGGGCAATTCTGGATATGTTTGTTTTGTGAACTGTAAAAGCCATGGAAAGTTATGGTCTTACTACTTATGATTGAAAGCACAATAGATTCTATTAATAACAGAAATGTCTTAATATGATAATTAGCTTTTCCTTTTGAATTTAGATAGACTTAATAGAAGCATAAGTTTAACTGCCATGAATGTAATAACAACTGCAGTGAAGTCAAACAAAGTAAGTCGTGGAACCTTGGACAGTGCTGTTGCTTCATAGTGAAAATGTCGCCATCCTCACATTATAGAGTTGAGCTTGCTTGTTTCTGATCGACTTCAACCCCTGCTTCCAAGGCAGTCCGTCACAACAGTGAGCCTCTTAGGAGGCAATGGTCATAAAGTGGAACGTTACTAAAGGCAACTAACTAGACACTGACCATGGTAGATTAATTCAGGCTTGGAGTCAAGAATCCTACTGTAGTGCTGCAGGGAATTAAAATTTACTCTTTAACCCGAAAGTCCAGCCTAAAGTTCTCTTGATTTCCAGCCTTCTAAGGAAACAAAAAAATTAGTTTTATTGGGCCTCCCCCGTGGCACAGGGGGTCAAGCATCGAGCTATGAAGCATCTGCAGCTACTGCAGTGTGAGTTCGATCCCCAGCCAGGGAGGTGACCCACATGGTACAGCAGACCTCTCCTGCTGCTCCCCTCAGCAGTGTACTTCAATAGATCCACCAGTTCTGCTCCCAGCTCTGTTTCTGGTGACTCCTCTCACCCACCCACCGCTCAGTACCTCTGACCTATACCCCAATTTTTGTATGCATAAATAAATCTTTAAAAAAAAAGTTAGTTTTATTAATCCTTAACCCATATATAATCGCCAACTGTGCACTCTTCAGAGGTGCCCTTTTCTCTGAGCATCTCTCTGTGTGTGCTTGTAACCATTGGCCCATCACCTTCCAATGGAGAAGGAAGGGAGTGATTCTGCATTTGCTACGCAAGGCTCTTAATTGGCAATGTCAGAAGACATCTGGATGTTTCTGTAAGATTTTCTTTTCAGGCCTCTATTCCTTTTTGTCCTTCCCTCCTTTTCTGCCCCTCCCAGGATTTTTCTGCGCTTCCTCTTAGCTTAGGAGGTGGGCCTGGTGCAACTGCCTGTTAGCTGCTGGTTCCATCAGCTCACCCTCAAACAGCAGCTTTGCATGTAAATTAACATCTGAGCACCTGGAACACAAGACGATACGAAACCCACAAAATGACAGTGGACCTTGAACCAGCTACTCAGAGGACAAAAGAATGTTTTTCAGAGGATGAACAGATATTGTTCAATGTGACTGCTGGGTGCAGTGGTATGATTCAAGGTCACTGGCGGACCCCACAGAATTATTCTGGGTAAATAAGAAAATATTCATCAACTGTTGTGATGAAGACTACATCTGCAGTATTTAATTCTGTTTAAGGGGAAGGGTTGATTGCTCCAAATTTAGGTGATTGTATCTGTCAATCACAGGAATACATAATCAGTCCTAGCTTTGCTTATAGCGGGGCTGACTCTTCTTTATTACACTCATGTATCTCTGATGTCTTCAGTGAGGCATTCAATGTAGAATGAAGGTTTTATGAGAGACAAATCTTAGTTATGGGGATTCTACAATGACCTTAACTTTCTGGTCTGTTGATAATTGCACATGAATTTTCCTCAAAGTCATTATGACGTTGGTGAGAATAGAAATCCCAACAGCCACTGTCAGTTTCCCAGAGCCATCTTAAGTTGAAGACTTAGTATAGTTATGTGTCTATTTCTAATGTAGGACACCCAGCTCAGATAAAACATCACAGGATATTCACAATACATCAAAACATAAAATGGACATTTGAGATAACTAGAGTCTTAGGAAAAACCATTAATCGAGAAACAAGATTGCCAAGATTGTGTGGAGGCAGTTTTGGGGTTTCATCTCAGTATTGGGATGGGTGGTGTCTGTAATCAATGCTTTTGTAGGCACACTATCGATATCCATCATATTAACCCAGACTCACCGTTACGTTAGCAGAGTAGACCTGGGTTCTTGGGGCTTCTTGGCTTCAAAAAGCCAATGAGCAGAGACAGGGGTTGAATCTACAAGAGCTTTTATTTTTCAGGTCGTTGGGCAGCGATCTGAGAGAAGGGTGGGCATAGCACACTGAGGAGACTGTTTGGCAGCTCCCCTCATGGGTTAGACAGCCATCACAGTCGATGTTCCAGGTGTTCATCACGGCCAGTCCCCAGAGCTTGCCATCAGCTGCCTGGTTATCTTAACCCGGCAGGTCTGATGACACCTGTCCAGCCAGCACTCATTCCGGCATCATTGGGACAGGAGTCTCAGTTCAGAGGTTCATCATTGTAGTGTGTGTGTGTGTGTAGCCTATGCCGTGTGTGTGGTGTCCCTCTGCTACAGGGCAGAGAGAGGAGTACCTCAGAACCCCCAAACCTGCCTGCTCTAAATGGGTTCTGCTGCATTAAGACAAACATATAAGACCTCTAATGGAAAGGAACTTTAATACAATTCAGGAACGATACAGAAAAGACAAAGAATATAGTTACCCAAAACCCCCTGGGCGATTTTTACGAAGGTATTCAGTGAATAAGCAAATCTGCTGGAGACTTTGAGCTTATGTTTTGAATTTCTCTACACTGCACTAACTTGGATGTGTTACTGATAGCTCTATAAATACTAATCTTGTTTATAAAAGGGAATTTAAATTTTTAGAGAAAAGATTACTTTATATGTCATGAAATAAACCGGGGAGTTGGAAATCCTTTGGCAGTTATAACCAACAGAAAAAATTTTGAGCAATTCAGATTTAAAGTATCCACACTATTAGGTCGAAGCAGCCCAGACTCTTCTCTAGGTCTTCAGTTGAGCTTCTCATTTCCCAGCTCTGCTCTGGAACTCACTCCCCACGAAAAGCCTGGTCATGGAGCTTAACCCCAGGCAGTCTAAGAGACGCAAATTATGTAAATGTGTCATTATTTTCAGTTCAAGCTGTAGACCCTATACATAATCTAAGAATTAATGATTTCAGAGACTTCCTTAACTCTAAAAGATGCTATTGCATACAATACAAATGAACCAACAGGGCTGTCAGGACCCGATAGGAGGGAGGGTGAGCTGTGTGTCTCCTCATCTTTATACCTCAACTCACACCCTGTCCCCTTGTACAGACGTACATGCCTACCTATGTTGATATGCAACCGAATACCAATATAAATCCACACTCACACACAAATGTAGTTTGCTATCTTTGATATCCTAGAGTGACTTCTAGCCATGTCCACATAAACGGTTCTTAAAACCCTAGAGCCTGGGCCTCCCTGGTGGCGCAGCAGGTTGAACGCCACACTGCAAAGCATCCACTGCACTGCAGTACAAGTTCGATCCCCAGCCAGGGAGGGGACCCACATGGCGCAGCAGACCCCTCCTGTCTTGCCCGCTGCTCCCTTGGCAGTGTGTTTCGGTCCATCTGCCTGTTCTGTTCCCCATTCTGTCTTTGGTGAAGCCTCTCATCTCCCGCCACTTTGGCCTGTACCCGGACTCTTGTGTGCATAAATAAATAAATCTTAAAGAAAAAATAAATCCTAGAGCCTGTCAGACAGGTTGTGCCTTGGGATAAGCAGAGGTGTTGTAACCACCAGCCTAAATAGTACTCTTTTTTTTGCATAGAAGAAATGGGGTGTAGGCCAGAAGTATGGGGGGTTGAGAGAATTCACCAGAGAGAGAGAAGAGAGAAGGGGACAGAACAGGCAGATCGACCAAAATACACTGCTGAGGGGAGCAGCGGGCGAGGCAGGAGAGGTCTGCGGGACCATGTGGGTCCCCTCCCTGGCCAGAGACGGAACTCTGGTGCAAGGTGGTAGTGCTGAGACTCAGCCCCTGGGCCACCAGGGAGCTCCCACGTGACCCTTTTGCTTGGCCATCCCATCCCAACTGGCTTGCACTTCTGCCTGCTTTGTGCAGCGCTTAGTAGTGTGTAACTCTAATGTGTCTAAAATCGTCTGAAACTAATGTATCCTGTTACTCTCTGAGAAGTTACCATTCCTTGGGCCATCAGGTCAGTTCTGCTTCAGCATCCAAGTGCCAGTCATGTTTAATACTTGACCCATCAAGCTCGACTAGATGAAAGTAATTGTGGTTAAAATACAGGTATTGCTTCAGAGCATGTCGGGCTAGAAATACCAGAAAAATCAACCAACAGAACCTAAGCGAAGTGTGGCGGTTTCCCTGTCATACTCAACCAAAGCCCAGAGCGTACAGTCTTGAGCTGATGGGGAAGTTCATGATGCCTTCTGAACAGAAAGCGCGTGCCATCTGCCCGCACCGCTGTCTGTCCTTCCCCTGGCGGTGAGATAGCTGCTCTCAGACGGCAGGCTGGCGACCAGGCAGGAAAGAGAATGCATGGGCACAAAACTCCCAAGGGCCTTGTCAGCTGGTTCCTCATGTCCCCAGGAGTGCGGTTCAGCTGTTTCCATACCCTTGCCTGAAGCCCATGCCTGGCTGCCCCTGCACCAGCTAGGGAGAGAAGGGTGTGTGGCACTTCAGCTACCTGCCTTCTTCCCACCGTCCCTAAAGAGCCAGTCCATTGAAACGAGGGTTCCAGTCAAAGGACCTCCCCGGTGCACATCACTTAGTATGTCTGCCCAGCTGTGGGTGTTTCTTGAGACTCAGGGCGTTCTGGCCTTGGGCACTGAGGATATCCTGTCCTTTCCACCAGTGAGTAAAGAGAACCAGGGCCTCCCTGGTGGCGCAGAGGGCTGAGCACCGCACTATGAAGCATCCGCGGCACAGCAGCGTGAGCTCGATCCCCGGCCAGGGAGGGGACCCACATGAGGCTGCAGACCTCTCCAGCCTCGCCCGCTGCTCCCCTTAGCAGTGTGTTTCCATTGCTCTGCCTGTTCTGCTCCCCACTGTGTCTCTCACCTCCCCGTGACACTGGCCCCGTGATGCTCCCTGTGACGCTGTACCCCACCTCTTGCATGTGCAAATAAATAAATCTTTAAAAAAGTAAAATAAAGAAAAGAGAACCATCCCGTAGAGACATGCCTCACTTGAAAATCTATCAGGCAGTAACAGTGTTTGATCTTTATACATAATCATTCAATTTCTCTTGAGTAGGGGAGCGCCACAGATGTTTTCAAAATAAGCTGTTGTTTAAAATATGGATGTATATATACACACACACAGTTTTCCTGGGGTAGATCTGTTGCATAAAGCAATATAAACCTGTACTTTAAAAGGCTGATTTTACCTTTGAGGCAAGACTATAAAACCTCAGTGGCTCAGACACGCTTATCCTGATCACAACAGCCTTTCTGGAATCTGCAAGAACATGTTTCACGTGAGCCGAGAACTTTCCTTGACAAGTCCTGTCTTGTTGGTCTGGTATGTGGATGAACATTTTCTTAACCCTGAAACTGACATTGCTTACTGGGAGTTGACACGTGATGGGAGAGAACATGGATTTTTACCGATGTGTGAAGACATGATAAGCTCCAGAGCCAATGAGGAAATGTCACCCTTTGCTGTATGAGCTGGGGTGAAATCATTTGCACAAGGTTCTTGACAAGCCTCATGCACCCCCCATGCATGGAGCATTTGGCTGTATGTGACCAACTGTGCTGCAGTTCCCTTCCCCCAGAGTGCGGCCTGGGGACCTCGGCAGCCACATGGCCAGGGGCTAGCTTATCCTTTTTAAAAAAAAAAAGATTATCTTTTATTTATTCAAGAGCTGGGGTACAGGTCAGAAGCATAGGGGGTGAGAGGATTCACCAGAGAGAGAGTGGGAAGCAGACCAGCAGATCTACTGAAACACACTGCTGAGGGGGGCAGTGGGTGAAGCAGGAGAGGTCTGCTGCGCCATGTTGGTCAGTTCCCTTCAGCTCCGTAGCCAGAGATCGAAGTCCTGCTGCAGTGGCTGCAGAAGCCCCACAGTGCGGGACTCAACCCCTTGTGCCACCAGGGAGGCCCTCTCTTAGATTTTATTTAAGTAGCAAACTATGTGGCACAATTAAAAATATGTCAATTTCATTTTAAGTCTTTGGCAACTTCCCATTCCCATAGGATTCAAAGGAAACGTTTAACAAGGTCTGTAAAAGCCCTGGTGCCCTTGTTTCCAGCTCAAGACTCTCAACCAACATAGGACTTGAAGCGGGTCAAGCACTCTGCATGTACACTGTTCGAATGTACTTGCTCTCTTGCCCATCTCGTTCCCACTCATCTTTTCATCTTACCTGAGTCTGGCTTAACAGCACCCTTACAACTGGAGTATTTCCTTATCACCCGTATACTTTTCTATACACTTGTTTATTACCCCAAAAGGCTATAAAAACCCCAGGGGGCAGGATATGTACCTGCTCTGTTAACTCAATGCGTTGCACATTCTTGGAATTCAGTAAATATTTGTGGAATAGCAGTATGAGTCATGATTACAGTCGGAACGCTCCTCACTCTTAGCCCGGATAAGCTCTTAAGTAACACTGAATTGGCAACATTTTGTACCATAAGCCCTAACGCCCTGCCAACTTTTATTAACAGGGAAATAGGCTATGTTCGACCCGGTATTAGACCAAGTCATCCCCTTCAAAGTAGTGCCTGGAGAATTTTATTTTCACCTGAGGCAGCTTGTGTCTTATTAGGAATATTTCCATTTTCTGTTTAAAGGGGCAGTTGAATCTTTTGTTAAATTCTCATATGCGACCTCCCTGGTGGCGCAAAGGGTTGAGCGCCGCACTGTGGGACTTCCGTAGTTGCTGCAGCGCGAGTTCGATCCCCGGCCAGGGAGGGGACCCACAGGGCGCCGCAAACCTCTCTTGCCTCGCCCAATGCTCCCCTCAGCGGTATATTTAGGTCGATCTGCCTGTTCTGCTCCCTGCTCTGTCTCTGGTGAATCCTCTCCCCCCGCCCCGCACCTCTGGCCTGTACCCCAGCTCTTGTATGCATAAATAAAAAATCTTTTAAAAAATTCTCACATCAATGAGATGCTTCTTAGACACGGGCGTCCCTTCTCATGGACTTGGGTCTGAGGCAACCGTGCCTGTGTCCTCAATCTGTTAAGACAGATTACAGCCACGCATCACTTAATGACAGGATCTGCTCTGAGGAATCTGTCATTAGGCAATGTCCTCGTTGTGCAAGCACAGTATACTGTACTGACACAGACCCAGACGGCCCTGTTTATGGCCCACTCTGGAGACAAATGCCGTTGAGCAACTAACTGGTGTCTGGAGTCCGTAGATCTCTCTTCCTGTATTTAGTTTTCCTTTCTCTAAATCTGTTAGTTGTAATTCACTGATTTGGGGGTAAATAAGCTATTCGACATTTATTTGATTGTAGGATGTAATTGATTTTGATGTGTGTGATCTTTGAGGTAGGGAGCAAGGAATCCGGGGCAAGGGTGATGGTGACTGAGGATACAAAGCTTGAGAATCACGATGCTCTTGAAGGAGATGGAGCTCAAGGCTGTTTGTCTCCCAAGAGCCATGTTTAATGCAGACTTGTAGGGTCACTCTTGGGGTTCTTATGCTGCTAGGACTGCTGGAATGAAATACCACAGCCTGAGTTGCTTATGGAATAAAAGTGCGTAGATTGGGAAGTCCAAGATCCAGATGTTGGTGGATGCCGTGCCTGGAAGGAACCCCCCCAGATGGCTGCCTCTCTCCACTAACCTCATGTAGAGCTTTCTTGGACTCCTTTTATGAGGTATCGTTCTGCTCTGGAGGGTTCCACCCATAGGAAGTATCGTCCCAGAGGCTCCACCTCCTAACACTGTCGCCTTCCAGGTTAGGAGGATTTCAACCTAAGTTGTGAAAGGGATGCAAATATTCAGCCACAGCCTCTTCCAGATTCAAGCATCAGAGAGAGCGAATCTGCCTCCTTAAAGAGTACCCAGAGTTTCTGATACTGTTGTTGGTGGACCACGTTGACGAGTACTTCAGATTAGCTGGTAAAGTGCTTAGCTTATTCTTGTGACCGCGTAGATGTCAGAGGACCAGAAGCGTGTCACCTCCTAACATCGCCCCGTGAGAACGTAGGACGTTCTCATCTCCCACCTCATCTCCTAATCCCCACCAACACCACTAAATTCCACAGGCGCCTCCACAGCCACCAAGGACACAATGGAGTTGAGGGTTTTCCATTGTGCGCCCTCCCCGCCTCCACTCATGGTAGGAGCTGACTTTTTTCTTTTTTAAGATTTTATTTATTTATACACACAAAGACCGGGATACAGGCCAGAGACATGGGAGGTGAGAGGATTCACCAGAGACAGAGTGGGGAGCAGAGCAGGCAGATGGACTGAAAAACGCTGCTGAGGGGAGCAGCGGATGAAGCAGGAGAGGTCTGCTGCACCATGTGGGTCTCCTCCCTGGCCTGGGATCGAACTCGCTGCAGTGGCTGCAGAAGGCCCACAGTGCGGTGCTCAACCCTTTGAGCCACCAGGGAGGCCCTGACATTTTTCTTTAGATTTCTGGGGACCAGTTTCTTTCAATCTCTAATTTTCACTCCCAATCTTGGTTCTCTCACTCAGACAAAAACATCTGTTGTGTTCATTTGTTATTTTAAAAGTCATAAATAGATCCCCTTTTTAAATCTATCAATTGCATAAACATAAGTAAAAAAATAAAAATTACCCATAAGCCAACCATCTCACTCTCTCTCTTTAATAAAGGGATCAAGGAAATTCATTTTTATAAAGATAGATTCTTCACCTCTCATTTGCTGAGATATCTTGTAAGGATTTAAAGATACCTTTTTGTGACTTCAGAAAGGATGAACTAGGGACATGTAGAGTTTTGTTTTTAAGGATTTTTATTTTATTTTTATGCATACACGAGCTGGGGTACAAAAGCCAGAGTCGCAGGAGGTGAGAGGATTCACCAGAGGCAGAGTGGGGAGCAGAACAGGCAGATGAACCGAAATACATTGCTGAGGGGAGGGAGCAGTGGGCGAGGCAGGAGAGGTCTGCTGCACCATGTGGGTCCCCTCCCTGTCGGGCAGCTGTGAAGCTGTGAAGCTGTGAAGCGCTGGTGATTCACAGTGCAGAGCTCAACCCTCTGGCCACCAGGGAGGCCCCACAGTTTTGTTTTTTTAAAGTGGTAAGTCAATTTTAAAGAAATTATATCTTAGAATTACTGATTCCTTTTAATGATAACTCCATAAACTTAGTATCAGTATATAGTGTGTGTAGTGTTATTATATGCTTGAAAATTGAAAATATCACCTCAACTCATTTAAGTCCTAGAGTGAAAGGTACAACTTTTTCTTTCTTACACATGTAGTTGCTATGGTATATTTGAAAAGAAAGGCACTTTGTACTCTTTTTAGTTCAAAAACCATACTGTAGTCATTTTCATTTGCTGTTGTCCCAAAAGTCTAATTTCCATGGTACCGTTAGGCTTTGCTTCTTCATATGTACATTTAGAGAAACATATATATTAAAAGTGACTTTAGTACCCTGCAGTCCCCTGCTGACTCAGGAAGAAATGTGAAAACCTATTTCCTTGCCCTTGGCAGGGATTGTTATTCATCGTCACCACTAACCCCCTCCCTTTTTTGGGGACAACTTAGTCCTAAAGCCAGTTTGCCAGTGAAGCAGAATTAATGTGCTTACAGAAAATCGAATTCTGTCTCTAGATGGGGAATGAGATTTTGTGTTTGTAGATCCAGGTTCGGGTGAGCAAGAAAAGACCCTGAATGAACAATACATGCCTTTTTTAGGGGGAAAGATTAGATAAATTGATCTCTAGTGGCAAGCCACTAAGGATCAGTCTTAATTATAGATTCTACGATGGTGCCTCATAATCTGTCCATGGACTAACTTAATTGACCAGAGGTGGGATTTCTTGTAACTCAGATGGATCATTATACTTATTCCCTAAACAGGGTTTTTGTTACTTATACAAATGAGTAAACTTTCTTAACCATAGTTTAGATATCTTCATGCTTATAGTTAGGACTCTGCAAACGTGTGACTTTGGAATTAACTGAAAGAATGAGACACAAACTCATACATACTGCCTAAAGAATCTTAGTAGGCCGAATTTTAAAAAAAATATTTATTTATTTATGCATACAAGAACTGGAGTACAGGCCAGAGGTGTCGGGGGTGAGAGGATTCACCAATACAGAGCGGGGTACAGAATAGGCGGATTGACTGAAGCACACTGCTGAGGGGAGCAGCGGGCAAGGCAGGAGAGGTCTGCTGCGCCATGTGGGTCTCCTCCCTGGCCAGGGATGGAACTCAGGCTGCAGATACTTCACAGTGCGGTGCTTAACCCCTTGAGCCCCAGGGAGGGCCTGAGATTTCTAAAGACAAAATTGGCAATATGTTCCCAGAGTATTTGTAATCTTCAGAGCTATCATTTTTACCTTGAGTCTGCAGACTTGTTGCCTCCATGAGAGCAGCTGTTCTTGTCATCCTCGTTTGCAGATGATTATCAGAGAGGCACCTGGGCTTAGCATGCAGTCTGCTAAATAAAGTATCAGGAGGCTCAACTGTAGTGGAAAGGATGAGAAAAGTGTATTTTTCTATGTAGTTATTTTGCTGTCAAAACACACCGTTCTTTGGGGCAGCTATGGAGACGCATGACTGATGTTTGCAATGAACAGCTACCATGTGAATTTCTACATGACAGCTACCATGTGACTACAGCTACCATGTGACTACTACATGACAAAATGGTTGGACTCAGTCAAGTCCTGCCCTTACCATCACCACTAAATTCATCAATTTAATGGACGAAAGTAGTTTTGTTCTCATTTACCATCATGCGTTATGGATAAGAATTCTTGCCATAATGTCCGTGTCCTTCAGCCAAGACTGATTTTGCTTATTGTCTCATCTGTGCCACCTCTTGAATGAGAATTTTATAGACTGACGCTCCTCACAATGGACCTAGCCAAAGAGTCTGTAAGCGTCTATAAATTAACTCAGAAACTAGAGATGAGGAAGACTAACACAACACTAGTTTGAAAAGGCACTTGAACCCTGTGTTCATGGCAGCATTTTCACAATAGCCAAGACAGGAAACTAAATGTCCATCTACAGATGACTGGATGAAAGTTCTGGGGTCTGTGTATTAAGTGGAATACTGCTCAGCTATTTAAAAAGATGAAATCTTCCTTTTTGCAACATGGATAAAACTCGAGGTGCTCATGCTAAGGGAAACAAGTCAGGAGAAAGACAGTCACCGCATGCTTTCTCTCCTTTGTGGACTGCAAATAACCAAAGCAAATAACTAACAAATCAATGCAAAAAATATGCGTAGACCCTGCGAAGAATATGATGGTTGGGGTGGGAGGGAAGAGTAGAGGGGAGGTCAGTGTAATAGTGGGGAGGGCACTAGAATTTTGTTGGATGAGCTGAGTCATACCCACACAGAGATGTGACTCTGTACCCTGAAACTTACATAGTGCTGCAAATCAATGGTGATTCAACACCATCTTATGAAAGTAAAAATAGATACTAGCTGTTGGGATCGTGTTGCTCCTAGTGGGGCAACTTCATCCTGAGAATTGCCACATCCCGTGACAGTTTGGGTGAGTAGAGCTCCAGTTTGACTGAAAAGGTTGGGTTTAGGCCTTGCTGCACACTTCTCTGTCTTTAGCAGCCAATAGGGGCCCTATAAAGATACTGATGAGGTTCATAATCTCAGCCCTTCTTGACTTTTGCATCGATTCCCTTGGAAGATCAACAGTTGTCACCCCCAGGAGAAAGCTTTGCGGCTGCCAGCTCACAGCTGGTAGATTGCTCATGGGTCACTCACCCCAGAGTGTGGCGTTGAAGGCAGATGCTTGGCCAGTAGCTGGCTCAGCGTAGTCAGGGTGCCCTGTCTTTCTTACCAGAATGTCTGCTGAGATGCCAGCATCTCATCATCTGGATGAGATTTGCCT
Source organism: Galemys pyrenaicus (assembly GCA_019455555.1). NCBI lineage: Eukaryota > Metazoa > Chordata > Mammalia > Eulipotyphla > Talpidae > Galemys > Galemys pyrenaicus. The sequence goes on along the minus strand of JAGFMF010011608.1, from coordinate 4,260,672 downwards.
TTTGCTTTGTGACCAGGTGTGCCTTTTACCTGCAAGGCAGAGCAAAGAGCTCACAATACGGTGTGTTCTCCCAGGAGGCTGCATGGCCTTATGATTTCAGTTCCCTTTTGCTGCAGTAAAGAGGTTTGACTGTAAAACACTGTTAGTCATGAAAAGGAGAAGTGTCCAACATTAATGTCGGAGCACTCCATGAACTTGAATTGCAGCAAGAGGGAGCCAAGTGTTTGGATATAATTTCCTTTCTTTACTGCAACACTGATACTGAAATAACTCTAAGTAGATCAGTCGAAAAGGCGATTGACCCATAGCGTTTTCGGTTTAGGTGTTTTGAAACACCTAATGTAGAAGGCATGTGCATATCTCTTTTTAATTGTTGCAATTCTTCAACAGAGCACTTTTAGTTAAACCAGCGTTGTTTTAATTCAGTTGTAGAATGATCTGCCATCTAAGAAATCCATGTCCTGCTTCCTGTGTTGGAATTTTTATAAGAATAAGGTGTTCAGATCATTGTTTGACAATGCTCCTTCTGTCTACCTTTCAATTGAGGTATCTATTCCCGATGACTTGTTTTCATAGAAGTTCATGTTTCCTTACAAATTTGGATTGTGCTGTTTTGCTCGAGATTGCTTTTTGAGTATTCCCCAAAGAGCAATATCAAATTCACAGGAATTCTAGTGTCACATAGACCTTTACAGTCATCCAGCAAGACTTGAAATGCCTTTGGTCATGGAAAACCCACACAGCCTGATTTTTGCATTCGATTCTAGTAAGTCTCTTTAGTTTGCTCCCACACAAGCAACAGCAGACACTACTCTAGATTGAGTCCCTGTGATATGCCAGCTTCAGTATTTTGATGGTTTACAATAAGCCTAACCTTCCGGTGTTTGGAAGAGCACCCTGAGGCAGATGAAAATGTGAACTAACATTACTCACGATCACAGAGCCCACTACAACAACCCCGGCTCTTTGTGATTCTAGTGGGTACGATGATGGCAAGTGACTCTGCAGCATCTTATGTCCAGAATATGTGGGTGTTTCTATGCAACTACCACTGAAGTGGAAAATGTCAGGCCGACCTGCTGTTTAGCTGAAGTTGGGACATAGTCTATAGACTGAAAGTTTCAGGGAACATCTGATAACCCTCAAGGCCACATGCACCCTGATTCATACTTACCACTTGCTTTAGTCAATATATACTCTGTGACCTACTTGCTCGGGGCTGCCTGCTGGTGTGAAACCCACCCGTGTATATAAAGAGCTTCCCTCCTCATCTCTGAGTGATGCCTGCTCCCCTGATAGAATTATGCTGTAACACCACCAAAATGTCTGCTGTGGTTACCATATTGTAGTCTTAAAACAAAAAAATTTAGGGACCTCCTGGTGGCGCAGTGGGTTAAGCAACGCACTATGAAGCAAACCACAGCCACTGCAGCATAAGTTCAATCCCTGCCACCGGCCAGGGAGGGGACCCACATGGCGCAGCTGACCTCTCCTGCCTCGCCTGCAGCTCCCCTCAGCAGTGTATTTCAGTCAGTCTGCCTGTTCTGCTCCCCACTGTCTCTGGTGAATCCTCTCACCTCCCGTGACTCTGGCCTGTACCCCAGTGCTTGTATGCATCAATAAATAAAATCTTAAAAAAAAAATTTAAAGTTTAGTTTGATGATATAAAACCTTCAGTTTGTAGCATTAAAGTAGTGGGGGAAAAAATTCTAGCATAAAGAGGAGGAGCTTGGACGACCTTGCCACCTGCTATAAATGACAATAGTTTTTAGGGTGCTGGAGGTATTTCTTTTCCCTGTTTTTAATTATGCCACATTATGGTTTTTTTCTCCCATGGCTAGAATTATGTACATTTTATGTAACTTTAATTGCTGTAGGATGGTCTTTTGTGTGGCTGTACCATAGTGTATCCTGAGTCTTAGAGATTTGGGCTACACTTTCACTGTTTAAGAGCATGGTTTGCTTTAGACAGATTCCTTAAAGTGGAATTGTAGATTTTAAAGGTACTAAAACTTGACAAATTGTTTTTCCAAGAGATCTGTCATTTTACCTGCTCACCAGGAAAACATGAGTTACTACTTCCTCACCTGAATCAGGGACCATCCCTCTCCTCTTTACCTGTTGATAGACATCAAAGAGTGAGTACCTTTGGGCTTTTCATAATAATTCTTATCCAAATAAACATGTTGTACCTGTTATCAAAGAAGTGTGATGTTGTTGGCATTCTTTTGATTTCAGATAAGGCTTGACCTTTCACATATTCTGTGGAAATGAATCAGGGAGGAACAGAGATTATTGATTGTGGAGGGCAGCTACCAGGAGGAAATGTGATATGCCATTGCAGTGCGGTCTTACTCTTAATTCTTGGATGCCAACAGTTGTTTTGAGAAAGTTTACCGTGGTCTCTGGCCAGCAGAAACTACAGAAATGGGAATGCTTTCTAACATTCCTGAGTGGTATTGCTAGATCCACCTCAGCAGACGCAATCATCACAGTTCAGAAAGAGGTTTTTAAACAATTCAGTAGAATTACATTTAGGTTAACTTTTAGGATTCTTTGCACTCCTGAGAAAAAAACAATAAAATGTAATTTGTACTGGCACTTCAAGCAAAGGTTCATAGATGACCTGAGTATTGGTTATCCTATTCAGGGTCCCAGAAATAAGACTTTTATTCTTTTCCCTTAAAGTAGTCTCAAGTTGGAAAGATTTTTATAAGTGGCCACTGTATCATGTATGGGGAGAGCCAGCAGTGTGTATAAATCCATGGACACCCCAGGTCTGGCACTCAGGGTATTGGGAATTGTGTGTGCAGAGGTGAGCTGGAACCACGGGTGTGGTGTGTTTGCAAGAGCAGGGTGTAACTGTAGCCTAGAGTGTCGGGGAGGGGGTTACAAGGAATGATTCCAGGAAAGGTATAAAGTTATTTGAGTCCTGTAAAAGCCTTGGACAGCCTGACAGAGCATGTCAAATCTGCTCACTTTTAGAGGACCCATAACCCACCCCGTGCCACTGACTTTCCTATTTCAACAAACAGGTTAGTGAGACCATATCAAGTGCTTGCCTTTGTATGATTTAACGCTCACATTCTCTTGTTGGTAGCCGTATACATGTTCTCAGTGATGTCCAGTATAAATTTACAAGCGTAGCAGTAGTGTGAATACATTTGGACAGCTATAACTGCAGGATAAATCTAAGTAGGAAGACACTGGGAGAAACCTGTATAATGGCAAAGATCTTCCAGCACATTCCACCATAGCAATCCAGGGAGTAGGAGCATCAGCATATAAAAAGAAGCAAATATCAGCTTGGGAAAAAGATGGCAGTCAACTCAAGTGTGCAGTGGCTTTAGGGGAAATAGTCTCTGGAAGCTTTGACCTCTTAAGCTAGGGCTTAAACTGGGGCAGTGTTGTATTTTATCTTCTTCAAGTGATTTCTCCTTAATAAAATAAATAGCTTTATGAATATGACTTAAACACTTTGTTGGAAAAAAATGGATTTCAAATGTGATTTTTTTTTTTAACAGTTTTGAATTTCACAGCAATAGGGTATGAGAGGGAGTTGGGAAATGTGATGATATAAACCCCTCCCGTTGGAAGGATGGTGTGAGTGATAACCTCGTCCCAGATGAGAATTCACTGTGATGGTTGAGCGCACAGTTCTGGCCCTCCACTGCCTAAGTGTAAATCCCAGCAATCTCACTTCCAAGCTCTGCCTTCTTGTATAAGTCACTAACTTGTTCCTTAGAGTGCCTGCGGAAGGGGACGCTGGTGGGTTCTTGGACCCACCAATGAGCCATTGGAACGCGAGGAACACTGCCTGCAGAACAGCAAGTGCTCAGTTTGAAAAGTTATGAGTCCTTTGACCAAACTAAAGCACTTTCTATTTTGGTAGTCTGGAGCAAGGCACAACTGCACATTCCAAGCTCACCTTCGATTTTGTTTCTCCAACAGAGCAGTAAATTCCTGTGGCAGAGATTTACTTGGAGAACCACAGCCTGCCGGGTTCAGTAAACACTTTCCAATGTTGCTGGGGCATCTCGGCATCTAGACTTTCCCTACTGGGCTCCATAAGGGCCTAGACTAAAGACTGCATCCTGAATAAACTACTGGTCAAGTCCTTTTTGGCTATAATTTTCTTTTGGAGAGGCACCTTTCCATGTCAGCTCAGCTAAGCAAAGGATATTCTTCCTCTCAAATCCCGTTGTCTAGTAAGTCTGTCTTGACAACGAACTAAGTAGAACAGTAGCTGCCTGCGGGGCTTACTGCACTGAGAGATTCCTGCCTGCCTGCAGCTGTGGCTGCACATGACTCAGCAGAGCGTTCCCTGCTCCTGTACATCTATCCCCAGGGCAGTGCCTGGGGGCTCCAACCTGGCTTTCAAAGAAACCCTGAGAGGATGTACATTCTCTCCTTAATCATCTCGCTTCCTCCCAGTGCGGTCTGGTTGAAGGATGCAATCTGGGTTGTCATGGTTTTGAGAATCTTTCCTCAAAACCTTCACTGGATTAATCCCAGCCAGACCTTCGTCATGTCCCAGAAATGACCCGACATGGAAGTGCAGAAATTATTCCTGCCTCTCACCCTAGTAGTAAAAAGAAAGTTTCAAAAATAAAATCAATGTCCCTGCCAGTCTCTGAGGGAATGGGAGTTATGCTCTTAGTTTCCATCTTTTCGATACACCTTGAGATTTTTCTGTCAAACTCCACTCCTCACCCCACCCCACCCCCCAAAAAAAGGACTTTTATCATTTTTCCTGGACAGAGCAGCTTGGGATACAAATCAGAAGGAGAACGGGTGTTTCCAAACATGGGGAAATATGGGAGCACAGAGGACCGAGAGTAGCTAATATATATGTATATATATGTTCAAAGGTTTTGAAAACAGTGGGATGGATTGTTCACTGACATTGGCATACTTTATCCTATAATGGCACCTATTTTCTTACAAAATCCTAAGAAAGAGCTAGTCCTATTAGTAATTGTTAAAAAAAAAAACTTCATTGTAAGGATATAGAAGGTCAGGAAGAACTGCAAATTCTGATGGCTTGTGTGTTTTCCGGCATTGTCTAAGGGGCCTGGGTCAGGATGGGCTGCCGGGAGCTCGACGGCACTCTGAGGTGTGCCACTAAAGAGATGCAGCAGCCACTGGAATTCTACTTCAAGGACCGTCTGTGTGGGGGTGGAAGGAGTGGTGTGGTCCATTTCAATTTCTTTCTCTTGCCTGGAGAGATGTAAAGCTGGACCCTGGCGTCACTGCAGGCAGCTCTGGAACTAACCCTAGAATACTGAAGGGCAAAATGGATCTGAATTAGCTGTTTTGCTTGTTTTCCATTTTCTTTTCAAATATTTATTTTTATTTATGCATACAAGAACTGGGGTAAAGGCCAGAGGTGTGGGGGATGAGAGGGCTCACCAGAGACAGAGTGGGGAGCAGAACAGGCAGATCCACTGAAACACACTGCTGAGGGGAGCAGTGGGCAGACAGGAGAGGTCTGCTGCGCCATTTGGGTCACCTCCGTGGCCGGGGATCGAACTCAGGCTGCTTTGCTACAGGAGGGCCATGGTAGTGATAGCTCTGAAGCTAAACCCCTAGGCCACCAGAGAGGTCACCAGGGAGGCCTGGGTTGCTTTCTTGGTTTTACTAGAAATTCTACTCTTGGGTGTCTAGTCTGTTGTAATGTGTGCTAAGTCCTGTGTTATCCCAGGAGCTCAAGTATTGGTATCTGTGAGTTTATGCTTTTGAGCTACTCCAGGACATGACGTTCTGACTCTCAGCCGGCACTGGACAGTGTGACTGTGCTTCTCGGATTCAAAACCAAAAATGAACAGACAACTATAAGTCAGAGACATTCTGCAGGGGATGGGGGTGTATTGGGGAGGGAAGAGCACAGGAGACTATAGTGATGGTGCACGGGTGAACTGGTATGAAAATTCTATGGGGACTACACCTGAGAAAAAGCAAGCATTGTAAGAAAATGCAATTGAGTTGGAGGAAATCAGCTGGCTTTGCAGCAAGCAAACTGAGACCAGAGATGAAAGGTTTGCTACCTGTACAGCACTCCTCTATGTGTTACAGAAGAAAGGTGGTGTTCAAACTTAATATTATTTAGATGAGTCCATACAATACACTGAATAATTGCGCGTCCCCCCCGCCCAGATTTCCATGTCCCTGGAATTTGTGAATTTCACCTTACATAGTATAAGACTTGCAAGTGTCAGTGGGTTAAGGAATTTGGGGTAAGATTCTGGAGTATTTGGGTGGGCCAACCGAATCACATGGGTCTTAAAAGTGTTCATTCAGGCTGTGGTCTTAGAGTCACTCAGGGCAAGTGAGAACAGGCCCAGAAGGGTCCCAAGTCAGGGCATGTGGTGTGATGATAAAAGCAGCCAGCATGGTCAGAGACATAGACTGGAGCAGTCCATCTGAAGAGGGAGCCAGCGGCTACCAGCTAAGAATGCAGGCAGACTCCAGGTGCTGGAACAGGCCAGGCGACACCTGCCCTAGAACCTGCAAAAGGAATATAGGCCAGGCATCTCAGAGACTCATCTTCAGACTTCTGACCTCCAGAATTGGAAGAGAATAGATGGCGTGGTTTAAGCCGCTGACTTTGTGGCAGTTTGTTAGAGCAGCTTGGGAAGATCAGACAGAACAGGGTGCTCCCAGCTCTGTCCACGGGGCTCGCTGTCTGATGTCGCTGAATGAACGTTCAGACATTGAACATGAAGCATGAGTATCCTACTCAGAATTTTGACATGTTGTTTTCAGGAGCAAAATGCAATCACTAGTTCTTTCTTGAATAACTGGATGACATCTCATGGGTGAAAAATGTCCGTCGTTTTCACTGCCTTGGTCCAATATTCTTGTCACTGTTAGTTTTTACTCAGTCTTAATTTTTCATGTAAGTTTCATTTGAGTAACAGAAAGGTTTCCATGAGCTATACCCTGAAATAATCTCTAGCCCTGCTGGGCTGTCTTCTCCCTAATCCTGAAATAGCATTTGGGGAATATTTTCTCATTGCTCTCCCAATATACATTCAAAATTTATATCCAGTAGACAGTTCCTGACAACAGTTTATTGAATCACCCACAGCTGATAGGAAAACATGTAATTATTCCTTGATGGTATTTCCTAGCTGCTGTACACTTGTCGGGAGAAATTAGGGTAAACAAAATCTCATTATAAATATAGGGTGGTAGTAAAATGCAACAGAAATGGATAATTTTAGCCTTCAGTATAAAGTACTTGCCTATCTGGACTTGTATATGTCTGACACATAGTTGTTCGTGTATCTGTTCAAGTCTGGGAAGATTCCATGTCTGAAGTGGAATTGATCTTGTAAACCTGATACCCGGTTCCCATTTCTTAGAAATTTGGTGAGATGAACTATCAAAATTATATAAATATAAATAGTGGATGAGGGCCCGCCCTGGTGGCGCAGTGTGTTGAGCAATGAGTATTATGAAGCAAACCGCAGCCACTGCAGCATGAGTTCGGTCCCTGCCACCAGCCAGGGAGGGGACCCACATGGCGTAGCAGAGCTCTCTTGCCTCACCCGCTGCTCCCCTCGGCAGTGTGTTTCTGTCAATCTGCCTGTTCTGCATCCTGCTCTGTCTGGTGGATTGTCTCACCACCCCCCGCGCTTCTGGCCTGTGCCCCAGTGCTTGTATGCATGAATAAATAAATCTTTAAAAACAAACAAACAAATAAATAAATAGTGGATGATGACAAGCAGGAGACAGATTTTCATACTTCACTATTTATATTTATATAATTTTGATAGTTCATCTCACCAAATTTCTATCTTACAGTTCTTGGTCAGCAAGCCGTTAAAGTGGATTAGGCAACTATTTCTTCTTTGCAACTTTTTTTTTTTTTTTTTTTTTTTATGCACACAAGACCTGGGATACAGGCCAGAGCCACAGGAGGTGAGAGGATTCTGCAGAGACAGAGCAGGGAGCAGAACAGGCAGATCGACTGAAATACACTGCAGAGGGGAGCAGCGGCCGAGGCAGGAGAGGTCCGCTGCACCATGTGGGTCACCTCCCTGGTTACCTCCATTAGGTCACCTCCCTGGCCATGGATGGAACTCCTTCTGCAGTGACTGCAGATGGCTTCATAATGCTGTGACTTAACCCTCTGTGCCACCAGGGAGGCCTCAACTTTGCAACTTTGACTCATGTTTGACAGTTTCTGTTGCAAGAAAATTTCATATGGTGAGGGGGGGAATCAGTAATAATTCACTTACGTTACACAATAGACATTTAAGACTGTAAGTTGTGAAGCTTTAAACTGGTGACAAGGAATCACTCAAGTTTTTAATTACGTGGGGGCCATTTCAGAATTATACTATGCTTTCTGTATTATGATTACTATCACTATGGTTTTTTTTTTTTTTGCTTTAGCAACCAGGATAATTGTATCTGTTTTATTTTTTTAATTAACTTTTTAAAATTTATATATATTTGACATCAATTGTAATCCCCATGTACTCCCCATCACCGTAACACCAGTGCGCCATCACCTCAGTCCCCCGTGCTCCCGTCTTCCCTCAACCCTCCCTCTCTTCCCTCCTCAGCAAATGTCCCCAGTTTGTCCTTGTCTTTTCATTTTAGTTTTTGTGTCTTTATTGTTATTATTGTTCTTATTCCTTTCCTTGAACCTTATTTGGTTCCCTTATATTCCTCCTAGGGGAAGAACCATCTGGTATTTTTCTTTTCCTTCTGACTTACTTCGCTGAGCATCATCCCTTCCAGTTCCATCCATGTTCCTACAAATGTGTCTAGTTTTTCATTTTTGATAGCTGAGTAGTATTTCATCATGTATATGTACCACAGCTTCCCGATCCACTCATCTGTTTTTGGGCATTTAGGCTATTTCCAGGTCTTACCTATTGTAAAGAGTGCTGCTATAAATATAGGGGTGCAGGTATTCTTTTGAATGAGTGTATTTGTGTCTTGGGTATATTCCTAGGAGTGGGATTGCTGGATCTTATCGAAGTTCCATTCTTAGTAGATTGAGGAACCGCCATACTGCTTTCCATAATGGTTGGACCAGCTTGCATTCCCACCAGCAGTATCAATATATTTTAAAACTCTTACCAAGGGAGCATCTCTTCTCAGGAAATTCAGATGAAAACTTTCTATGTCTTATAACAAAGGACATTTCTGTAGAATAATTAGCACAATGATTGAATTGTTAATGAAACCACTTTCTGGGTTCTATATGCTGCCTCTCCTATGGAGAATTGATTGTTTTTTGAATGGTCAAAGAGTTTCTGTTTTAGCATGGCAGGTGTCCTCAGATAAGATTAACTACTTTGAAATTCTAACGTGAATTACCTGAGAAGCAAGATAGGGGCATTGAGAACAATGCTTTCAAACAGAGCAGAAAATTACATTGTTTTATCAAGTTAGAGCTCATTATTAGTCTGCTTTGGGGCGGGCCATTTGTCTAATAAGGCCATTGATACATTTTTGGTTAAATTTTTATCAAAGCTTTGTTCTCTTTGTAAGGAGATAAGGAAGAATGGAGTCTTAATTCTCTCCTGGATTAGGATCTACTAAAATGTTTGATTCTAACCTTGAAGTTAGTTCTTCCCAACTAGTCTTGTCAAACCATGTCTTTCAAAACAAAAAAAAAAATATATTTTTGCATCTCTAAGATGTAATAATTTCGGATTAGAATGGACATTTACTCTATATGACAACTCAGGACACTGAGTCAGCCATCAGCTTTATTGAGAGAACACCAGCACTACATTACCAATTTCCTATACTTTTCTCAGAACAGAATATTAATTCTTAAATAAATGAGATTGTATAGGTGGTGCCTAGTGATAATTCCTCTCTCTCTTTTTTTTTTAATATTTACTTACTTATGCATACAAGGCCTGGGATACAGGCCAGAGGGGAGATGACAGCATTCACCAGAGACAGAGTGGGGAGCAGAACAGGAAGACAGACTGAAATACACTGCTGAGGGGAGCAGCGGGTGAGGCAAGAGGGGTTTGCTGTGCCATGTGGGTCCCCTCTCTGGTTGTGGATTGAACTGGCTGTGCACAGATGCTTCACAGTGGGGTGCTCAACCTGCTGTACCACCTGGTTGGCCCCAATTTCTCTTTTTAAAGATTTTTATTTGTGCATAGAAGAACTAGGAGGTGCAGGCAGTGAGAGGATTCACCAGAGACAGAGTGGGGAGCAGAACAGACAGACCGACTGAAATACACTGCTGAGGGGGTCAGCAGGGAGATAGGAGAGGTCTGCAGCGCCATGTGGTTCCCCTCCCTGGCTAGGGATCGAATTCAGGCCACAGGGGTGATAGTGCTTAGACTTAACCCCTATGGGACCAGGCAGGCCTGCCATGTGATAATTTCTAGGAAGCTCAGCAGTTCCCTGAAGAAGTCTCTCCCCCCAGGTCATACACATGCACTTCTGCAGCTGCTTTCCCTGGCAGCTGAGCTGTGGGGAAGACAAAGAATATCCCCACTTAGTGATGTAGGTAGGATCTGACTTCAGCGGTGTCTGCAGCCACAGTGCAGGTAACTAGTGCCCGGTTGCTCTGGAGCACGCCTTTTTTTTTTTTTTTTTTTTTAAAGATTTATTTATTTATGCATACAAGCACTGGGGCACAGACCAGAGGTG
>JAGFMF010011608.1:4125909-4249981 GCA_019455555.1 Galemys pyrenaicus | reverse complement strand
CCCTGGCCGGCAGCAGGGATCGAACTCGTGCTGCAGTGGCTGCGGTTTGCTTCGTAGTGCGTTGCTTAACCCACTGCGCCACCAGGGGAGGCCCTGGAGCACGCCTTTTATCCCACCCTCCAAGCTCAAGGCTTTGCCTGGTGTGCACAGCTTCAACCAGTAGTTCTCCATCTGCCTTCCTGTGGGTTGCTAGTGGTAATTCTTCCCTCTCTCTCACCTAAGGCCCATGGTAGTATAAACATGAGTGGATGTATTCTTTATTAAAAAGCAGGAAGGAAAAGAAAAGTGAGCTACAGACTTCAGTTCTGTGAAGTTTAATTAACTTTAATGATTACTAGTCACAAATTACTGGCCATATACATACTTCACAAATTACTGCAAGCAACCCCAGCTTTGCCACACAGCTCCTGAGCTCACAGACTTGAGCCTGCCTTACCATACTGACTTTTAAAAAAAAATTTTGATTTATTTATACATACAAGAGCTGGGGTACAGGCCAGAGGTGCGGGGGCAGGGTGAGGGTTCACCAGAGACAGAGCGTGGAAATAGAACAGGCAGATGTACTGAAATGCACTGCTGAGGGGAACAGCAGGTGAGGCAGGAGAGGTCTGCTGCGCTATGCGTGGGTCACCTCCCTGGCCCGGGATCGAATTCATGCTGTAGTGACTGCGGATGCTTCACAGTGTGGCGCTCAACCCCTTGCACTGCACCACCAAGGAGGTCCCCATACTGACCCTTTTCCATCGCAACCCAAAGCATCAAGTCCTCCCCTCTCAGCCAAAGCCTAATGCCATATGCCCTTCCCCTGCCAAATTACAAATTGTCTCTGTCTGTTTGTAGAAAGCTTTAAGAGTCCACCTTTCATAGAGCATTTTCTCATGACAACAATCTGCCTAACAATTTAAAAACACAATTTTCCTGTCTTTCAAACTAGATTAGAATTGACTCCTACATAGGGGTTGGTCTGTTACTCATCCTCTCGCATAATAACCAGACAACAAATGAAAATGATAAGTTTGTTACATTTTGAATGGGTGGATGTCACCATTTTTCATAAGCAAGTGAATGTATGTAAGGAAACAAAAATCAGGAATTGATAACCTTGCCAATTTAAGGATTAGAATGGTGGCAATTTTAAGGTCTGCCTGTGTGTGTAACATCTTGAAATATTTTCTTCCCAAAGATCCTATTTCCAGTTGCAAAAAGAAAACTAGCAGGAACACAGAATTCATCAAGACTTTTTTAAAAGGTGACAAGGGGGTGCAAGCAACCTCCTATGACCAGTCTATCCCAGAGGGTTGCGGTTTCCTGAAAAGGGATCTGGAAGCCTGTTCTGGAAGCTGCTGTTCAGTCCATTGCACTAGATGCCACCCCACTTTGAGGATCCCCACTTCATCCAGAAAAACTAGATGACAAAAGAATGGTTTTCTCTCCTTAAAATAAAAAGAGAAAACCTGTGATGTTTAAATTAGCATCTGAGAGGAACACACAATGAGAAGAAAGAGGCGTTTGCAAGTCAAAGAAACTCAGGAATCTCACCTTTGGTTTCCTGGGTTAAACTTTACATATTCGAATAACACCTTTTTCTTTAGGCTCAGTTTTATGGGGCAATCTTAGAGGTATGGGTACATTTCCATCATTACTCACCGATTATTCTTGTCAAAATTTCAGGGCACAGATTGAATTTCTACTTACAGTTGTGGGAAAAAACTGCTGGAAAATAATACTCCCTTATTTTTAATATAGAAAAATACCTTGTTCTTGAAGTCTTTTTTTTTTTTAAGATTTATGTATTTATGCATACAAGTACTGGCTAGAGGGGTGGGTGGTGAGAAGATTCACCAGAGACTGGGGAGTAGAACAGGCAGATTGACTAAACACACTACTGAGGGGAACAGCAGGCAGGTCAGGAGAAGTCTGCTGTGCTATGTGGGTCCCCTCCTGGGCCGGGGATCGAACTCGCGCTGCAGTGGTCACGGAAGCCCCACAGCATGGCGCTCAACCCCTTGCGCCACCAGGGTGGCCCCCATTCTTGAAGTCTAAATAAAGGGCCAGAATCCAGACCTGACTGGACCTCCAAGAACACAAATTAGAAAACCTACCCAAGAAAGCATTCCTTTATATACTTGATCAAATCTTAGCCACCATAGACAGCCACTGGATGGATGGTGGCAGAATTCAGCGTGCCATTTCCTTCAGCCTCTCCCTTAAAATTACTTTCAGAACCTTCTATTGTTTTCTGACTTGACTCTACAACTCAGCTAAAAGAGAACTCTTAAAAGACATGTGCCTTACCAGTGGGCATTTTTGTGTGAGCTTCAGACTCTTGGATCTGGAACTTTCCATATGCCAGGTAGATGTTTGTCAAAGCAAAAGCTGCTTCTAGGTCTTCTTGATTCCTCATAGCTTAATTTTCACTACAACAACTCCTTGAAACTTACACCTCACAGAAGCCAGAAAACAAGGTCACTTGGACATGAAGGAGCCAAGCCATCTTCGTGAGTGTAATGAGCAATTATCCCATGTTGAAATGCTACCCACATGAAAGTTTCGCCATTTTCAATAAACTTGTTTTGGCTCTTGAAGAAGGAGTCTAAGTTAGCTTGGCACAGACCTTTAATGTTCAAGAGAGTCAAGCTAAGTACTGATCTCAGGGGAATCCCATGGCTTGAAAAAAAAGCATGTATACACACTCTTTGAGATATGTGACTGGGCAGAACAATAAATGTGAATCATAAGCAGCTACCATGGTGAGAATACAAAAAAAAAACACCTCCTAAGAATGTGGCTGAACGAGAAGCAAGGTAGAGAAACCCAGATCTCTAAGGATAATGGTGTTATTGTTCTTTGTTAATGATGCACTGATATCTATTATTCTCACGGAGGGCAGAAATGGAAGGGGACAGGTGTGAATATAAGCATCACATCTCAAAGCACATCCATATTTCATCTTTATTTGGGTGGTTGCCCTGTAATTATAGCTACAGAGGCTCCACCTTGAAAAGCATTTATTAAGAACCTCCAGTAAAAGACTGTGCTGGATCATGTACATGGAAGGTGTAGCAAATGAGAAGAGAACATGCTATTTCAACGACTACTTCTCTGCTAATAAAGCAATGCAGTGTCACCCTCACACCGGGTGATGGAGGCAGGCCAGAATACGAAGCATTATTAGATTGCTATTGAAGCATTAAGGAAGTCATCTATCCACATGAAATAGTAAGCGGCTAGCAACAAATCATTACTCATCATGACTAGAACTGAACTTTTGCCAAACAGATGCCAGACAGAAAAGCAGTTTTAATCAATGGACATTAAGATGTAAGAAAGAAGAAAAGTAGAAAAAAAGAAGAAAGTAGAAAAATCATAATACAGTCAATAAATGAGCCATTTTGATTACTTGAAGAGTTAACAGTTAACACTTCTTTTGACGACTCCTTGTTACAGAAGAAACCTAAGTTGAGTCTAATCTAATGCAAAGCATTATTTGAATTTTGCCACAGTAACTTGAATAGGATGCGAGAAAAACTTAATTTTTTATTTATTTATGCATACAAGAGCTGGGGTACAGGCCCCTAAATGTACAGGTACATTTTTATTTATTTATGCATACAAGGGCTGGGGTACAGGCCAGAAGCCCTTGGGGGGGGGGGTGTTGAGAAGATTCACCAGAGACAGAGTGGGGAGCAGAACAGGTGGACCCTGTTCTGAAATACATTGCTGAGGGGAGCAGCGGGCGAGGCAGGAGATCCCCTCCCTGGCCGGGGATTGATCTCGTGCTGCAGTGGTTGCTGGTAGCTTCATGGTGCTGAGACTTAACCCTCTGGGCAACCAGGGAGACCCGTGTTGAATTTCTTTTGTGTCCTTGGTTGGACTCACCAAGGAGGCCACTTGCATGCACTGAAGTATGAGTGAGCATTGATTGTGTAAAGAAGATGCCTCACTCATCAGCAATACACGTCAGCGGTTCAGGAGAAATAGGAGGCATTTTACAAATACTGTTCCTTAGGTCAGTGCATGTAGCTTTCTGCATTGCCTGTAACTTACTTTCAGCCCTTCATCTAACTGAGTGGGGAGTACCCTGTTTTGATAGGAACATGGCTTGACCAGGAAACACGCTCAGATGCTCAAATTACTTACAAGGCTTCTTGCTTTCGTTGAGTCACAGTCTACGGTCTTGATCCTGTTGCTTTTGGCCGATGTTCAGGATTCCTCGGTGAAGTGCTCCTTGGTGCACCTTGGCACAGTGGCAAGCCACCAGGACGTGCAGCTTCTGTTGGATATTGTCCATGCCTTCTGACTTGGGACCGCCAGAGCTGACGGCCAAGTAAAGAGAATCTGAGTCCCTGTGCTCGGTCATCCCAAGCAGGATTTGTTCATCCTGTTGCATTTCTCCACCCTTAATATAGTTTCACTTTTCTTTGTTTCCTGGAGTGTTTTGAAGCAAACCCAAGACATAATTTCACCCATAAACATTAACTTGTAAAATTATGACACACGACTTTCTGGCTTCATCCAAACATATATTTTACAATTGCTTTTTGTACATAGGGATCCAGAGATGCTCTACCTATTCTATTCGATTGTGACATCTCTGTAGTTACTTTGAAGCCGGAACAATCCCAGGTTTCAGTTCCTCACTATACACTTCTTGAAGAAATAAGTTCTAGATACGTTCTAGATACGTTAGGGCGCATGAGGTTTGAAGCCCAAAAGAATTTCTCCAGAATCATCAGTTAGTGTCATTAACCTATGACACGATGAGATTCCGTTTTAAAATGACTTTCTTGGCCAAGATGCAGCAGTCAACAAATGTTTTATTTCCCATGAAGATAAATCATTTCAAAAATCCATCTGCCTAAATTGTCCAACAAACTCTGACAAGTAAAATTAATCCTTTTCGTGAAAATGTCCCTTTTTCTACCTCAGTGTCTATAGGTGGTTGAAATTTTGAGACTTGGGCCCTGACAAAAGTTGGTGGTTACCAGAGGAGAAAGGAAGGGGGCTGAGGAAGGGCTGGAGGGAGACCATCTGGTGAAAGGCGCTGGAGCGTGGGCGGTGGCACGTTGTGGTGTACCCGATTGTCCAGTTGAAACTAGACTCTGGAAACCTAGATAGTGTGGCGAATCAATTTTTCTTTTTAAATCAGGAAAAAAAAAGTTTTAGGGAGCCCCAAAAGAAAAACACCTCTATCCTAACACGGGTTGTTCCGCCTGGACGACCTCACCTGTCAAGGTCAGGTCCCTCAGGACCTCCATGTCAGCAAATGCTGGGAACAGCTCTCCAGCCACGCGGCATCTTCCCAGATGGAGTTTTCAGCACTCACCAAGGTGGGGCTGGAATCGCCGTGGATGGTTATCAGATGAGACGGCACACACTTCTTGGTTTTTTAAACATTTTTTTATTTATTTATGCGTATAAGAGCTGGGGTATAGGCCTGACACGGGGTGAGGTGAGAGGACCCACCAGAGACAGAGTGGGGAGCAGAGCAGGCAGATGGGTGGAATTACACTGCTGAGGGGAGCAGCGGGCGAGGCAGGAGAGTCTGCTGCGCCATGTGGGTCCCCTCCCTGGCCGGGGATTGAACTCGCCCTGCAGTGGCTGCGGAGGCCCCAAAGTGCGGTGCTCAACCCCTTGCGCCACCAGGGAGGCCCTAGGCACACAATTCTAATGCCTAAGAGTTAATTGCGTGGAGGTTTTCATCTTACAAGATTTGGGGGTCTTGTCTGTTCGCAGGAAGAAGTCGTTCCTGTTTTCCGCGCTGTACGCTGCCTTTATCTTCGGTGGTCGGCACCTGATGAACAAGCGGGCGAAGTTTGAGCTGAGGAAGCCGCTTGTGCTCTGGTCTCTGACCCTCGCCGTCTTCAGGTGTGTGTTTTTTTTTTTCTTTTTCCTTGTTTCCCAGTAAAACCCTTCCATTTTGTCAGCCTCGGCAGAGAGAAGCAACGGTGGAGCATCTCCTCTCACGCGTCACATGTGCCATTATTGAATGAATTGAGGACATAACTAAAGCCCCGTCCATTGCAACCAGACTGGCCTCTGGCCATTGCCCTCTTCTTGTCCAGGTTGCGCTTGCTGCATGTGCCACGTTGCTGGTGCAGTAGCAGCGCCTGTCTGTCGGGACTAGAGGTCTTGTGCTGGTGCCTTTGTTTCTGCAGCATAGGGGAAGCCTAAATGGAACCCACACCTGTGAAGGGTCCAAGCTGGCAGAGAAGGGGTCAGAGGGGATGGGCACCTGTTTCTAACACTTGTTGAGGACAGTGGCACTCACACACCTAGACACTGTCACCGTCAGTGCTTCGGTTCCACATCCCAGTGCTTGAGCTGCAGCCAGCCCTTCTTACTTTGCATCAGGTAAAACTCATCCTAGAAGCTGGGAGCCCCAGGTTCCCGCTTCAGCCAACTTGAAACACTGCTGGAAGCTACAGGGGCATTTCCGGCCTTGCATTATTTGTTCCTTTAGGAGTCACCAGACTAATTCCAAGCAAGGCGCCAGAATTTACCTGCAGCAATAAAAAAGGCACCTGTTCTGCTTGTGATTTGCTTGTCAAAACTAAGCTGGTGTGGGGGTGGCAGATGCAGGGATTCCATAAAGCCAAACACTACTGGTGACTATTTGTTTGCACCTTTTCAGAATATAGATGAACTGTTCTGCCACTAAGCAGAAGTAAGATGGCATCATTCAAAGGCTCCGTAGTCACCTTCAGGCTCATTAAAATGATCAGGCAGGAGGACCGTTTTCACAAACTGTGTCCACTCGCACTGTTGGCTCCCTGCCTCCAAAACACTCATGTGCTCGCCACGCCACCCCACACCCCACACACCTGCCGCCCCATCATATCTTTATTCTGGGGCATTTCATAAGGTGTGACATGGTCTGTCATGAAGACTCTTACGTTTCCGTATTCATCAGGGCACAGTTCCCTAGTGCAAAGTAGTGTTTTCATTTTCACTTTCTTACACTTAAGGTTCAAGGACTGTGCTTCACCTGACGTATTTTGATATTTGAGGGGGAAAAAGTGATCTTTATCCTAATGATGCCTTTTAGCATTTTACAGATTTTTTTTTTTTCAACATCCCCTGAGTCTTTTCTATCTTTGTCTGTCTGGTTTTTGGTTGTTTTTTCTTTTTAAACCTTTACATACATAAGCACAAAAGTGGGTACAGGGACCTCCCCCATGCACCCATCACTTAAGTGATTATCAACACTAGTGTTATTCTTGTTTAATTTATAGTCCTTTCTGCTTCTCCCACCACCCACCCACCCCCGTTATAAGATAAATACAAGCCAAATGAAAAAATGCCATTTCTAAAAGATCAGTACTCTTTGTTACAGTTCATTTGTAAGAATCCAGATGAAATTAAGAACCAGTGGCTGACTTCTTGTAGAGGTTTCTCCCTTCTCTGAGCCCCTCCTCTCTCCTTTCCCATCCTTTGAAGACACCAGATCATTTGCCCCTGCTATTTTCCCCAGACTGGATTTTGCTGATTGCAATTCTTCTGCCCCACACATTCCTTAAAGTTAGCAGTTGCATCTAGGAGTTCTATTATATTCAAGTTTAGCAAGAATTTTGTCTATATATTTAACAAGATTTTCTATAAGAAGAAACTCGCCTTCATTAACTGTTCGGTAATCCTGAAGTCTCTATAGTTAGGATAACCAATGTAGGACAAATGCTTGATTCTATGGTTAAAAGAAAAGAAAATGATTTTATTGTGTAGTATGAGAATGCTAGTTATTTTGTTAAATATCTTTCTGAGTTAAAGGTTTATACTTTTTTAATGTATCTTATTTTGAGATGATTTTGATGTTATATGATAATTACATTATAGTTCATGATCACAACTGAATCCTTTTCACGTGTAGAAAGTAAGGGTTTTTTTTTTCTTTTTAAAAAGATTTATTTATTTATACATTCAAGACCTGGGATACAGGCCAGAGTCGCGGGAGGTGAGAGGATTCACCAGACAGAGTGGGGAGCAGAGCAGGCAGATGGACTGAAACACACTGCTGAGGGCAGCAGCAGGCGAAGCAGGAGAGGTCTGCTGTGCCATGTGGGTCTCTTCCCTGGCTGGTAGCAGGGATCGAACTCGTGCTGCAGTGGCTGCAGTTTGCTTCATAGTGCGGTGCTTAACCCACTGCGCTACCAGGGAGGCCCTACAAAGTAAGGGTTTTAGCTTTTTTTTTTTCCCCCCACGGTGAGGGTGTGTGGGGTTGAGGGGGCAGGTTGACAAGTAGACCAGGCCAGGCATGTAGTCCTTGTCTAGAACCAAATCCATCTTTTTTCCAAGGATACCACGTTTCTTTGTGAGAGGGGAGATAGTGTTTAGAAACCACTCTGAGTTCTTTATGGCTTGTTCTTGGTAAATTATTTCTAGGTCTTCAACTCTCAGAAATGAAATATTATTTTTCAAAATGTATCCAGTTACTGCTAATCTCAACTCATATGTCCAACTAGAGAGTTCACACTTCATTAACTTTTTGTTTCTCTTTCCTCCCATGTCAAAATGCAAGTTCCCAATGTCAGCCACTAAACCTTATCGGATAAGGCATGCGCTACAGTTGCTGACAATACTGCAGCTTTTTTTAAACGATAAATACTTGTTTTCGCTTCCATTTCCTTCATTCTGTCAGTTACTTTGCTTCCTTCAGTGCTATGTTATGCATCAAATTTTAAAAGCTAGAAGTAGATACTCTAACCATGGACAGCGTAGGATCTTCCAAAAACTGGTCTTAATATTCTAACCAGGAATTGGGGGAATTCCTGTTTAGATAATGGGATCCTGTGTCTGAACCTGGTTCCATGTGAGGAAGAAAGAATTGAAGTTCCTCTATGCTTAAAGAGTTCTGGTTGCCAAAACATTGAATAAAAAAGACAAAATACAGAATGCTACTTTTAATATAACAGCTGTATACATTTTACTGTAAGGACGCACAAAAAAGGTTGTCCATTTGAGTGTTTGTAAAAACTAAAAAGGTGATAGGAGAAACTGTACTCAATTCTTAACATCTATGGAAAGACAGAATAAATAGTCTTTCATCAAATCCCTACTACTTACTAGAAAATGAAACCCAAATGACTGGTCCTATTAGAACTTGGTTCTCGTGGGCCAGTAATTTAGCAATAAAATTAAATTTTTTCTGTGATGAGTTATCGTGTTACTGAAAATAAGGGAAACAAATTTGATAATAGTAAGAACTTTCAGTTCTAGATTTTGGGTGCCTATTTTTTATGTGTCTTTATTTTCTGAAATTAAGACATTTTCCAAAATACACACGCGCGCACGCACACACACACAGTGTCATACACAAGTCCGGAGACTCTCAAGTGTTAGTTGCTCTTTTTATTGAGGACGTCAAGTGAAGCTGAGATGAAGCATCAAAACTAAGCTCTTCTCACAGAAGTTTTGATGAGCAGTAAGAATTACCTTGTCTTAGCTGTGTGAGATACCTACATTTTTACAAGCATACGTTTCTAAGAAATTTTGAATGGCTCTTACTACAATTAACAAAGCTTCAAATCCATCTGTAAAATTGTCTAAAATGGAAGCATAGACAATCCTTACTGAGTTGATGCTCTTGTATTTGTGAGGTCTGCAGTCCTTTCCCACCATCCAGCTTCTTAAACCCTCTGGAGTAAGAGAGCTGGGATCTGCACCAAGAAGGAAGGAGAACAAGAATAAAAAATAAAACACAACAAACTTTTCTGTTAGAGGAATTACAAATGGCCTAAGGAGAAGAACAGCAGGATTTTCCTTTTGGAAAAATTGGTGAAACAAAGGCTGTTTTTCTGCTTAGAAATAATGTCTTTTCATCAACGCTTTACACTTGTCTGTTAGCTTTTTATAGTAGCCAGAGGCCCGATTATAATTACTTTCCAAATGCCAAACACTCTTGATTCATGAACCAAGGCAACTAAGATGAAAATTTTATCAGATATTCTGAATCCCTCCTTGTTTTGAACTATTTCAGAAAAGATGGGGGGTGGTGTATGGTTTGGCTTTATATTACCTGTGGAATATATCTCTTCCCCTTTGGTTGATAGCTGTCTTTATAGGTCATTTTCAATGCATTTTATTCAAAACTGTCCATTCTGATGGCGTAGATAGAATACACAAAAATTGTGTATTTTGCAGGCCTTTAAGGCCTGCAAAGGATTC
Organism: Galemys pyrenaicus; assembly: GCA_019455555.1. Taxonomy (NCBI): domain Eukaryota; kingdom Metazoa; phylum Chordata; class Mammalia; order Eulipotyphla; family Talpidae; genus Galemys; species Galemys pyrenaicus. The sequence goes on along the minus strand of JAGFMF010011608.1, from coordinate 4,239,820 downwards.
ATTCTTGTGAGAATGATTCCTCTAGAGGGGAGTTTCAACCATTTCCCCCCATTGTCCACAGCTCCTGCTCCTCTTTCCACTCTAGGTCACCAGCTGTTGGTGTCAGTCTGTCTCTATGAACGTCTCGGGGACGATGAATTATAGTCCACAGTCCTTGGAACCCAGCACTTCCTCCTTTGAGGAGATAATTTTTTGATATTTGCCCTCAGATATTTCGTGAGGGTAAATACTGAGAAACATTCGAATAATCCAAATAGTGAAGCCTTCAGAAGATACTAGTAGTTCCTCCAGTAATTGAGCCCCGAACACTTCAGGGTTTCTGTGGTCGGTTCTTCTCAGACCCTGCTGAGTCATTCAAGTCTGTTGCCATGACACTGCGGTCCTCCCGAGATATTTTTTAAAATAACTTTGAAGCCTTGCACATTGGATGCAGGTGGGTGTCCTTCCTGTTCCAGCAGCCTCCCCAGGTCCCTGCCGGCACCTGCTCTTCTCCCTGGCAGCCTCAGGAGCTGAGGCTCTGACCCAGAATTGGCCAAGGCAGGGTGTCTAGACACTGCATGTTAGCAGAAGAGGGTTACTTTGTGCTGCATATTTATAGGTGCCAGTATCACACCTGCTGCAAATTTGCTTACTCCTGTTTCCTGGTGATTCACTCTGGCCTTGATTATTTTATGCTATATTTGCACAAAGCCAGATGCCCCACACTTTGCCGTTTGACTTCTCGACTCGTTATTAACCAGCAATTTGAACTTCATTTTTATTTCCTGGCCGTGTTTTTATTTTGTCATTAACTTTCATCCTCAGCTTACTTATAAATATATTCAAGACTCGTTGAAAATTGCTCTTTTTCTTTCTTCAGCGAGCTATCCGTGAACAAAATTCAATAATTACTTGACTGCAGCTTAGGAAACATTCAGAAGAGTGTGTTGAACATTGCAGATCAGCAGATGAATGGTATTTAACCAAATCTACTTGAGACTTGACACACGCCAGTATTTCATATTGGAGGAATTAGTGGCACATATCTCATTTTTAAGGCGACATAATCAAATGAGCTGAAACTATTTGTATGAGAAAAGAGTATATTATTTAAAAGCCCACTTTGAAGAAGTACATCACTGATTTCATGAAAATGAGAAATTTCAGACCAACTTAAGTTATTCTCAAGCACCTTGTATCTATTTTTTTTCATTTTTAAATTTAGAAATGTGTTCCGCTTAATCCACAGCCTTGTGGATTAAGACACTTAAAAATCTGGGCCTCTTCCAGCTTTCACATATAAGGATTCGGTCAGCTGTATCTACCTGACAGTGCTGGACTCCTCAGGACCCAGAAAGGACTGTCATCATCTGTGCTTTGACCTGGGGACCCGAGCATCTTGTTCAGCCTGAGCTTCAGCTCCAGCAGCAGGGTCTCTTGTTGACCTGGGGACACTCACATCCCCAGGTTGTACCTTGACGTACCCCACACGTCATCTTTCGGGCTGGACAGTTCTTCTCTCGCTTTTAATTCACCTTGTCCTCTTGGGGCCAGCGAGGTCCCCAGATCAAAACACAGATGCTGCCTCCCCACTGCTCCTGAAGGACCAGGTTCTTACTTGCACAACCTTCGCCCCTGTGCTTAGTATTCTGACTGCTGGTTGCCGAAGCAGCCCCCCTTACTACAGAGGTTGGCATAGGCATTGGCATCGCAGCATAGCACAATGCTAAGTGGGAAGACCAAGTCATGGGAAATCCTGGGAGTGTGATACCACGTATGAAAAGTTTAGTGATCTCTCAGTTAACACTGCATTTTATTCATGAACTTATATGTACTGAGAACATAAAAACCGTCTTTGAATAGTTTGGTAATAATCTGTTTCTGGGGACAGAAAAGTTCCAAAGAAAAGTTCACTCCTTTTGTAAGATTTTATGTCCTCAGGAAGTTAAACAAGAAAAATAGAATCAAAAGTCAGTGCGGTACATTGTTTGTGATACAAATAGCACAGTGCGTGAAACATATAGCACAGAGATCGTGGTTTTTTTAGTTGAAAGCAGATCACGGGGGGACAGTTTAGTATTAGGTCCTTTTCTATGATTTTTGGTGGCATTCAATAAAGCAAAATCACACTGAAGCACAAGCTTTGTGCCCTAGTATTCCTCGCCCTCCTCACCCCCCCACAGCAGCTTTAGAGTGACAGTTCAGAGTGTTTTCTGACTGTGACCCTGAGTTAAGTGTGTGTGTATGGCTGAAAGGATAACTTGGGGCCTATTTTTCCATCCATTTGTGATTGAACTCTTCACCATCATGGCTGCATCCAGATAGCCATCTTTGCCACAGATGGAGGTCAGATAGTGCTCATTTAAAGGTTCATTAATCTCATTTTATTACCGTGTTTGCTTTTATGCTGAGTCTATTCCAGAAGGTAGAGCAGTTCCTTTGTGTCTTCTTCCTCTCTGCTTTTGTGGCACTGTGTCAAAGAACCATAGAGGTCATTTAATGTTCTGATTGTGGTGTCATATTTATAAATGGTGGCTTCTAGCTCATTCGTTAAACTGAAATTAATGGCTGCGTAGAAGATTCTTCCTTCCCGAAGGCGAGGTGTGTGGAAGTTTCTTTAAAGAATCAAATCGATTTTTGTCAGGTACAAATGACTAGGACATTTGTTCACTGAGACATAAAGCAACTGAGACTAGGACTCACAGAAGCCAAATGAGGTGAATGTCTCAAAGGCCAGGCCACACAATAGAGAAGCTTTTTTTTTTTTCCCTTTTGGTAACAAGAAATGCAAAGCCTCTACACTAAATTTTATTTTATTATTTTTTAGATTTATTTTTCTTACAATGTTTGCTTTCTTTTCTTGAGGTAGTCCCCATAGATTTCCACCACCAAATCACCCATGCACCATCACTATAGTCCCTTGTGCTCTTCCTGTCCCTGTCTTGACCCCTGTCCTACCTTCTCCCTGCAGAATGTCTCTGATTCATAGTTCTCTGTTTATTTTTGTTTTGTTGTGTCGGTTTTGTTGTTGATGCTGTTATTTTTTTCCCCTTGACCCCCTATATTCCTCCTATAAGTGAGACCATCCGGTATGGTTCTTTTTTTTCCTTCTGACTTATTTCATTGAGCATAATCCCTTCAAGCTCCATCCATGTTTTTGTGCATGGCTCTAGTTTATCTTTTTTGATAGCTGAGTAATATTCCATTGCCTACACTGGATTTTAAAAAACCCAATAAATAAAGGCAAAAAATCATAGTGCGAAATAAAGGCAAAAAAGTTGACTATCATCAAAAAAACTATCCCTGCCTTCACTTGCTTCACCTGCCTTCACTTGCAGAGCTGTCTTTCTTCAGGAAGGAAGCACTTTCCATAAGTCCGGGTGACATTCTTGTCTGAAAGACAATGGGTTTGTTTAGCATTTTGAGTTGTATTTGAGTTCCTGTCTACCCGAGAGCTGCTGGGATTCCCTGCACAATTTTCTCAGTTTAAGCATCAATCTTGTCATTCTCTTAGCCTGTCTATACAGCAAAATAATTAACACACACGTCACAGTTAGAGGACTAAAGAAAACTCCCCCACCATGTGTGTACCCCCCCCCCCCCACACACANGGACTAAAGAAAACTCCCCCCCCATGTGTGTCCCCCCCCCCCCCCACACACACACACACACCTCTCTTAATGCGCTCACAGATCCCTGGTGTACCTTCTTTTCAGTTCAGCCCAGGTTAGAGGGGTGCTTCAGCTGGGGTCTTGAATAGAGGCTCCAGTGGTACCCAAAGCAGCCCCCTGCCTCCCCTCCCATACCCTGGGCATCCCTAACAGGTAGCAGGGCCCTAGGACTGGCACTGCTTCATTAGCATTGCATTTGTTTGAGTCAGAGGTCCAACTCTGGCTCCTTTGCCAGAAGAATCTTCAGTCTCACATCACAATAAAATGACATTCCTTGAGTCACTGACTCCTTTTGACACACCAAGAGCAATCACGAAGATAAGACGTTTAATTTAAAAATAAGACAGAGCCTGTGACCTGGGACCCATACACCCTGGTTTCCTCCGGGCAGTCTTAGTTTTATGACCACAGCCTCAGCGTCATTATTAATAGCTCTCCCTTCACCCTCCAAAATGTCCCAGTTTCAACAGTAAATGAAAAGTTATTTTATTTATAACTCCCTGGCTCAATGCAACAGAAAAGAGGAAAAATACCAACAATTACTTACCACCTTACCTTACCCCTAACAAATCTTCAGTTTTAGTATTACCTCTCCTCAACAACTTGCTCTCTTGTCTTCAACACTGCCAGATCACAGAACATTGACAGATCACCTCTGAAATGTTCCATCTTTTATTTTAGTTTATCTTTGTACATCGTTGTTCCATTTTGGACAGTATTTGATTTCTCCCTCAGGTGTAGTCCCTGGAGTTCTCCCCCAACCGCAGCCCCGTGTTCCGCCCCCACAGTCCTGTGCTCCTCCTGCCCTCTGCTGACCCTTTTCCTTCCCCTCCCCTGCTGGACGGCTCAGATCTGTGGTCAGCTCGCGAGTTTTGTGTTTTTCTTTTCTTTTTTTAAAGATTTATTTATTTATGCATACAAGCACTGGGCTATAGGCCAGAGGTGTGGAGGGTGAGAGGATTCACCACAGAGAGCGGGGAGCAGAACTGGCAGATCAACAGAAGCACACTGCTGAGGGGAGCAGCAGGCAAGGCAGGAGAGGTCTGCTGCGCCATGTGCGTCCCCTCCCTCGCTGGGGATTGAACTCATGCTGCAGTGGCTGCAAATGCTTCATAGTGCTGAGACTTAATCCCCACACCACCAGGAAGGCCCCATTTGTTCCTTTAATTTACTAATGAGGCCCCCTCTGCCCAGAGCATTCCTTTCCCAGATACTCTGAGTGCTTGTCCTTCACCTTCTTCAGACCTTTGCTCAAATTTCACCTTCTCAGTGAGACACCCGCCACCCACTACACTTAAATCATTGTAGCTCCCAGTCCGCCTCAGTCATCCTTGCCTAGAATCCCTTTCTCCTTGGCACTTGGCGTTCTCTCTCAAACCTTACGTGATGCTGAGCTCCATCCGGCAGAAATTTTTGTCTGATCTTCTATAATGTCTCTGTCAAGTCAGTGTTTAATCAATATTTATCTTATAAAAAATTAAAAGAAAAATAAAGCCAGGAGGCTTGTAGGCAGTCTCCCTTCGTTAATGTCCCTTGCTTTTTTGCAGACTCTGTCTTTCCTGGGGTGGAAAGAGGATCATTTTGCTGCCTTTCCATGGTGTCCAAGAACTCCTGGGATTTTATCAAGGAGTTCCAGAAAAATAACTAGATCCGTTAACTCAATGCAAGGTATTTTGCTTGTCGTAAAAGAAAAAATGTCCATTACAAGAGAGAATTAATCCCAAGTTACTGTGAAAAGAGACTTCTGAGGAGATACCAGGAAAACTGCTGCAGGAGGCCCTTGGGGTCCACTAGGCTAGCCCCTCCTGTCCCAGGCTGACCGTGCCCTGCAGCGCACCCTCTGCCTCAGAATTACCTGGTTTATCTACGTCTTTCCAAACTAAGAGGGGAAACCCACTCCTACCGTGATGGTCTAGCTTAAATACAGCAAATGTTTACAGTTAGTTATAAACGTAGTAAATTGATGGAGACACAGATTGATGTTGGCACAAGCAAAATGTTGCATGCCCCTTCCCCCACCTGCAGCCCATATGATCCCTGTGCTGGTGTGCAGTGTGGGGCATGCTCTTCAGAGGTGGTTTCTTTAATTAAATAATTTCTTTAAATTTTACTTATTCAGGGCCTCCCTGGTGGTGCAGGGGTTAAACTCTCAGCACTATCAAGCTGTCTCCAGCCATTGCAGCACAAGTTCGATCCCCGGCCAGGGAGGGAACCCACATGGCGCATCAGACCTCTCCTGCCTCGCCCGCTGCTCCCCTCAGCAGTGTGTTTCAGTCCATCTGCCTGTTCTGCTCCCCGCTCTGTCTCTGGTGACTCCTCTCACCTCCCTGGACTCTGGCCTGCACCCTAGTTCTACACAAGAATTATACCTAAATCAATTTTATTTATTATAAAATTATCGATTTAGTAAGTGCTTTCTAATGATGAGAGTGAGAACTCTGCATAGAACAACCACAGAAGAAGCACACACAGCCTTGCATCTCACCACTCACCCACAGGGTCAATATCTGGCAGTGCGCCTCATTGCAATGTTAAGCTTGAGGTTTTTCTATCATAATTTTTAAAAAAGATTTTATTTATTTATGCATAGAAGAGCTGGGTTACAGGCCAGAGGCGCGGGGGTAAGAGGATTCACCAGAGACAGAGTGAGGAACAGAACAGTCAGACCTACTGAAATACACTGCTGAGGGGAGCAGCGGGCGAGGCAGACAAGGTCTTAAATTAGTATTTGAAGAGCTGGAATACTGTAACTTTTCTGAAACTTGTGTGAGAAATAACATGTGCAATCTCCAAGAAATTGCCTGGTCATTGAAGATACAGGCTTAGTAACCCCCGGAGCATTTGTGCAGGATTATGTAAGACTAAGTTAAAACTTGCTGTGTTTATAATTCCCTGTGACCTCACACATCCTTAAATGGTCCTTCTTGTTTAGCAGGACTCTGAAAAAATAAGTAAATAAATAAATTAAATAAACTCTGGGGAAACTTATGAATGAAAAATTGAGCCTTTAGTTAAACCTCCAGATCTAACTTCTTATGACGTTGCTGAATCTCATAATCTGGAACGCATCAGACGTTGCTGGCACCCAACACTACTAGGCTGAGCTCATCGCTGCTGTAGATTGAAGAAAATAAAAATAAATACCATGGGAAATACTAGACGTTTGTCTTGGAGAGTCCCGTTAGCAGGCAGGGAATTAACTGTACTACTAAGAGTCGAAACATCCTCTTTTTAAGCTTGCCCCACCTCCAGGAATAGGTGCTCACTCCCCAGGCCCATCTGCTGCTGCCGGTTGGAGGAGACGGTCCAGCTCCATGTCAGGCCTGTTCCTAAGTGAGTAAGTGAAATTGCTTTCCACAGGGAGCAAACGACTCCCGGCCTCCTGCCTCAGGCTTGCAGTGCCTGCACTGTCCATGAGCGTTCTGGGCATTTCAAGCAAAAACGCCAAACATTGACTTCTGGTGATGTGCTGGGAATGACTGGTTGTTTTGTTTTGTTTTTTTGCTTGTGAAATAGGGACAGTTTTCTTCCTTGTAACCAGCAATTCTTGTAGCCTCTGCTGCCAGTAGATGGGTGTCCGCCAGTGGTTGCTGGCTCTCTTTGGAACTCGGTGCCTACCATTTGTTTTCCCAAATTTTGCAGGTGAAAATCGGTGGGGGCTGTTGGGCCTCTTGTTGTCTTCACCCAGACAGTGCCGCCCCGCCCAGGCAGTCCACCACGCCCGTGGTCCTATTCAGCAGCTCCACTTCTTACGGTTTTCGGGGCCTGGGGCTGTTGAATCAGATGTACACAGTGAACATGACTGATTGTGGGCATAACACGGCTTGCATACTGCAGCGTCCTAAGTGTAATAAAGAGATTGTTTTTTTTTCTTTCATCCCCACTAATAGTGGTGCCATGATAGCTTTTGTTTTGTTGTTCTGTGAAGCAAATGCACACCATTGATGCAGAAATGTACGTGCAGCCTGATGAAGAAATCAGCAGAGGTTGCTCCTTGAATCTGGGGTTTGTGTCCCCTCAAACTGGAGCAGGAAAATTCAGCACAGCTTAAGAGGATTGCTGTGATGTGAAGAAGTTCTGGACCATCAGCTACTCAGAGTTGTATCATACAGGGCGCAGGGATTTCGGTCCTCTGAAAAGGGTTTGGCCTTCAGTTGTAGTTTATACTAGTTTGGAGTCCCCCTCCTCCCCCAGAATGGTCCAGGACAGTACCATAGAACCGAGGGAAGGGAAGCTAAGAAGAAAAATCAAATTTCTGCCTTTAAAACCGAGGAACTGTTCTAATCTTGAAGGAACAGCCTAGCTCAGGAGATTTCATCTTAACTTCTCAAACCGGTTCTTACGTTTTTCCCGAGACCAAACCCATCTTTCATCACGCCGCCGAGCGTGAAGGAATTGTGCTGAGTCTCCTCTCTGCTGACTGACACCTGGGTGTGTGCGCAGTTGTCTAAGCTCCCTGAAAGGCTCACCCTGACCGTCGTAGAGCAGAGCTGCGTTGAAGTTCGGCGTCTCCAAGCAAGGCAAGCGCACATTTTCTCTTCCCGTGGATTCCTTTCTTCACAGTCCAGCGTTTCCTTCCATGTCTGCCTGATCTGGCAACATCTTCCTCCTCTTGTTTCTTCGGCTCTCTGTAACACAGTCTGTGGTCCCGCTCACATGTGTGCGCCCACACGGAGCTTGCAGGGGGACTGGAGCAGAAGTTAGTCCCAAAGGACCGGACTCAGGTTTTCTCTGGCATTTCAAGGACGACCTCCTGTGGCCTCCCTCTAGCTCCCTGTATCTCCAGCTCCAGTCTGGAGGGTGTTTCATGGTCTTGTCTCATGGTCTCACCAGCACGGTGAGGCTGGCTTCCATGGACACAAGTCATGGCTTTTTGAAAAAGATTTTATTTATTTATGCATACAAGAGCTGGGGTACAAGCCAGGGGGTGGGGAAGGGGTGCGGGGAGAGTGTGTGCCCTGAGAGGAGTGACCAGAGACAGAGCGGGGAGCAGAAGAGGCAGATGGGCTGAAACACACTGCTGAGGGGAGCAGCGGGCGAGGCAGGAGAGGTCTGCTGCACCCTGTGGGTCCCCTCCCTGGCCAGGGATCAAACTCGCGCCTCAGTGGCTGCAAATTCCCACAGTGCAGCGTTTGACCCCTTGTGCCACCAGGGAAGCCCCGAGTCATGTTTTTTTTTTTTAAGAGCATGGTTGACAGCTAGGAAAAGAAGGCACCCACTTCCACAGCCCTCCCCACTGCTGAAGGTTCCCGTGGAAATAAATGCCATGTGACAGATTATCAGTCTTGCTACTTGGGAGAAACCCACTGGAAAAATGTCCTCCCACTCCATGCACAGCCCAAACCCCATCTCAGCCAAAAGACTGAAACAATGTTCTGTGGGACAAGGAGGAAAGGGCTTGAGGGTATTTTGTCTTTGCCCAAATAATGCCAACACGGCAACAGATGTCACTCATCAGTTCCTGGCCCTGTTCTGCGCTCTATTTATATTGTCTTATCTAGTTTTTGCCACTGCCTGGGGGTATATGTTGTCTGCTTTTACAAAGGAGAAAACCAAGACTTAGAGACCTTGAAGTAACGTGTTGAGTGAAGTCTAAATAAGGTACTCACTCAAAAACCTGTTCTGGTATATAAAAAATAGTTGCTTCAGCTGAAGTCTACTACAGAATCTTGTGTCTTCCCAATATCTGAGTTCTGTTCTTCCCCTCCTCTTCATCCTCCTGCTCCTCCTCTTATCATCATCATCATCCTCATCACCCCTGTTCTTATACCTCGCAGAGACTTTCAGGTGGGAAAGCTGTGTTTGTGACATCACGACTTATCAAAGATTCTCAATGGGCAAGAACACTGTTAGCAGCTAGTGCTCCATCTGTGCCTATCTCTCAAAAAATGCTATGAGATCTCTTAGGACTGAATATCTGACTGTCCCTTGAAACAGTTATAAAAGCATTTATGTAGAAGAGGAAAACACAGAATACCCAAATGAAAAAGTCATAATTTTCATAAAGGAGAAAAGAAAACTCTTGCCTACGTTCCAAATAAGTTAAATTGCAGGGTCCCTGCACAAAAGCATTAAAATACCCCCCTTGTAATTAACCATGCTTGCACTGCTTTGCCTGCACCCAACTTACATTATTAGATGGCGATGTTTGCTCTCGTTTTCACTCCCTTAAAATACACAAGCCAAGACATCCTGATGTTGGCTCTGGTGTTTGCATAGGAATGAGGAGTGCGCGGCAAATTCTGAACCATTACATCTTGTTTCCTTAAACACCTCTAGGCAAGGCCCTGTGAGATGTCCTACAAATCCTCAATAGACTTACGATTTAAACAGTCTTAAAAATTAATAAAACCATGTATTTGTAACCTTTATTCTAAAAGGCAAGAATGCGAAAAAGACAAAAACCAGATAAATGAGGTGACCTCATTAAAGACATGAGCAATCTTTTGACTCAACAAAGTTACCAGAGATCGCTTTTTTAAAAAAAGATTGATTTATTTATTTGTGCATACAAGAATAGGGGTACAGGCCAGAGGTGCAGGGGTGAGAGGATTCACCAGAGACAGAGTGGGGAACAGGACAGGCAGATAGACTGAAATACACTGTGGAGGGGAGCAGTGGGCAAGTCAGGAGAGGTCTGCTGTGCCATGTGGGTCCCCTCCCAGGCTGAGGATCGAACTCGTGCTGCAGTGGCTGCAGATGCCCCACAGTGTGGTGCCTAACCCACTGCGCCACCAGGGAGGTCCCCAGAAATCACTTTGATTAGAAGTATTTTGTACTGAAAACCAACCAGAAAATGGGAGCTTTTTTAAATTGTTATTTAAATGAACTCCTTGGAGCCATCATAAACTGTTTCTTGATACAGTTTAAACAAACAAGGTATAGGCGAGTTTCTCGCTGGGACATCAGTGGCAGGTGCACACTAAAATTCATTCCAGTGTTTTTGCAGAATGAGAAGGAGGGCCAGAGACAGCTGGGCTTGCAAACCTTCTGGAAGTCTTTTATTGTTTCCTGTATTGGATGGAGTCCAAAAGAGAATAGTTACCCTTTTGAACTGCCAAGTTTTCTGGCTGTTCAGATAACCCTGGTCTTTTCATAGGAAAGAACTGGAGCCAGGGTGCAAGAATAGTGGCTGAATTTTATAAAGAATATTTCCAAGGGAGTAGTTCTTTCAGAAATGGGCCATTTGCTTTGACTAATAAGAATGCAAAGTAGAGAACCATCTGGTCCAAGCCTCGGAAAATAATGATGAGAGAAAATCGGGCTTATCACTCAGTCCTAAGCTGGTGTAGTAATCCAAGAGCTGAAGGATTTCAGTGAGGATTTTTTGGACTTGATGCAATTAGTGGAGCCTTTTGCAGGGGGAAAGGGGCAAGATTTAGCTTAATATTGAAAGTTTTATTCCAGAAACTTTGTTCTCCAAATATTTTTAAAATTACTCTGTTTAAACAAGTCTCCCCTGTTTTGAATAGAAAAGAAATTATAAGTGTTGCCCTAAATTTCATGCCTAATAACCAATTTCAGTCTATGCCAGGTGCTATCTACCAAGACTTCTAAATGTTATGCTGCTCTCCACACACAGTTCAACTGTATCCCTATTTTGCTGATCATGGAGTGAGGCTTGCATGATTCAGGGTATACCATGGACATAGTGTAGGAGGGGCAGGGTCAGAATTAGTTGTTCTTTGCTCAGTGCCAGGCTGTTAACATAACTGGGAAGGTCAAACTGAAGCTGCTAACTGCAGAAAGACTATGATTGATTCTGATAAGAAAGCGGGGTATGATTTTATGAGTCAGGGAGGGAGGAGAAACTTTGCTCCCTCCCGGGCTTATAATCATAGTCCCCTCTTACTGAAGTCACCTCAAAGTCCTGGCATTAGCAACTTCAAAATAAGTTTTCTGGGGCTCCCTGTTGGCGCAGAAGGTTGAGCGCCGCACTGTGAAGCATCCACGGCACAGCAGCACCAGTTTGACCCCCAGCCAGGGAGGGGACCCACATGGCACAGCAGACCTCTCCTGCCTCTTCCCCTTGATCCCCTCAGCAGTGTATTTCCATCGATCTACCTGTTCTGCTCCCCACTCTGTCTCTGGTGAATCCTCTCACCTCCCGTGCCTCTGGCCTATACCCCAGCTCTTGCATGCATAAATAAACAAATCGTTTAAAAAAATAAGTTTTCTGTGCACTTATTTTTGTTTGCCATACTGTGTAAATAGAGAAAAATTCACAACTCATAAGCATAGAGCTCATGGAATTATTTTTTAGCAATGTGAACCTACTCATACAATACTCACCCAGATCCAAATACAGAAATTACCATTCCCTCAGAAGTTTCTCTCTGTGCTCCTTCCTAGATATTTCCCCATAAGCAATTATGACTGTGACTTCTATCATTAGGTTCATGTTGCCTGTATTTGAACGTCAGGCACACAGAATCACACAGCGTATACTCATGTGTCTGGGTTCCTTAAGTCAACATCATATTGAGAGAATCAACTGTGTTTTGCATGTAGCAATGGTTCCTTTGTGCTTATTGTTGTATGGTGCTTTCATTTATTTTATTCCACAGTAGGTAAACATTTGGGGTATTTCTGAAATAATGCGAATCATGCTGTTGTCAACATTTGTATAGCTGTCATTCTGTAGACACCATGTTGGCGTTTCTTTTTTTTTTTTTAAAGATTTATTTATTTATGCATATAAGAGCTGGGTACAGGCCATAGTCCAGGGTGGTGAGAGGATTCACCAGAGACAGAGCGGGGAGCAGAACAGGCAGATGGACTGAAACACACTGCTGAGGGGAGCAGCAGGCGAGGCAGGAGAGGTCTGCTGCACCTTGTGGTTCCCCTCCACCATGTGGATCGAACTCTCACTGCAGTGACTGCGGTTTGCTTCATAGTGCATTGCTTAACCCGTTGAGCCACCAGAGAGGCCCCATGTTGACGTTTCTGTTATGTGACTAGGAGAGAATTGCTCACTCAAGGTTTAGCTTTTTTACACTCTCACCAGCAGTGTGCAAAAACTCTGATTGGTGTTTCTCATCCTCTCTACCTTTTGGTATTGTCAGTTTTTCTTAATTTTAGCCACTCTTGGCGGCTTTAATTTCATTCTCCCCTCACACATCAGTCGGAAATGGGCAGAAGACAGAGAAACCCTAAAACTCTCTGCTGCAAAGCAGGTGTGGTGGGAAGAATTCCCCTGGCTCCTGCTCACACTTGATAATGACATGAGATGACCTTTCCTGGGGACTTTTGGAGGCCTGGAGAGTTCAGCTATATGTGATGAGGTCATTTGAGTTGTTTGACAGTTTGGGGGTCTCAGGCAAGAGAAAACCAGACCTCAAACTTTCTGAAACTTTTTATTACTTTGACTGCCCACCATACTCATAAATATCGCTGTAGACAGAGACTCATTGAGTTCCTCTTGTCCGTAGGTATCTGAGGACATAGGGTAGTTCACAGGCTCAGCCCACTTCCTACCTTCGGTCTCAAATACATGTAAGGTAATTTGTGAAGTGCCCTTTCTGGCATTTTAATCTTTTCCTGCCTTGAGGATTAAACAAATTCGTATGTAGAAAGAGGGGAATATTCATAGGGTAAGACTCAGAATGCCAGCCATTTGCTAGAGTGCCTGTGTGCTCCTTAGCATATTTGTGTATGGAAACTGAGAGGTGGAACTGTTTACACAAACTTGTGGTCCCAACTGGGTGAAGGGGCCTCAGACTCTTTCCTATATTAAACCTAGAGGTCAAGGCTTTCATTTTCTCTATATTTTTCTGGTTGATGTCATTTTCAGTTATTAACCCATTGGTAGTCAGAGACCCTTTCTTACTAAGAAACTAATGTATACATAGTTGTCTCATGTAAAAGTCCCAGAATCATATCATTAAAATTTAAGCCTTCAAATTTTCTGTGTGCTTGAGGAGGCAAGAAAAACACAATATAAGTAGAGCTAAAGCGTGCCCCTAGTTCTTACAAGTTCATAGGACACGATTACTGTGTACTGAGGAGTTTTGTTGACGAAAGAGAGGTGGTAGCGTGTCTGCCCTGTTGGTTTACTGTTGTCGAGTGAGTCATGTTAACATCCACCTTCCTGGCGATGGAAGTAGGCAGGATGCCATCTCCATTCTACAAAGGAAATGTGAAGGCTTACTGGATCAGACTCGAGCGTTCAGTGAGTGGAGGAGACAAGATTAGGAATCTGGTGTCAGGTTTTCTGAGCCCAGCGCCAGGCTGCCTCTGACAAGACCGTTAAACCTACAGAAAGTGCCTCTTTAAAAGCATCTTGACATGTGATATCTCAGTGGATATTACCTATTTCGTTAGTGATTAATGCTCTCTGAAGTCTTTACTACGTGAACCATCTTATTGGGGATTTGCAAATCTTGTTGAAATGGCCCAAGATAGATGAAATTGCTATATAAAACTTTTATCAGCATAGGGCCTCCCTGGTGGCGCAGTGGGTTAAGCAACGCACTATGAAGCAAACTGCAGCCATTGCAGCACGAGTTCGATCCCTGCTGCCAGCCAGGGAGGGGACCCACATGGTGCAGCAGACCTCTCCTGCCTCGCCCGCTGCTTGTCTCAGCAGTATGTTTCAGTAGATCTGCCTGTTCTGGTCCCCACTCTGTCTCTGGTGGATCCTCTTACCACCCACACCTCTGGCCTGTACCCTAGTTCTTATATGCATAAATAAATAAATCTGGCACAGTCATCAAAAGTAGTCATTTTGGTCATCACCCCTTTTTGCTGCTAATAGATAACTTGTTCAATTTCAATTCTTGAAAATCTCGATTAGATTTTTTTTTTTTTAGTGGTGATGGGAGGCAAGTCAAGACCAACAGAGCAATTAACAGACAGAACAAGTTTTTCTCCTTTCAATGTATTAAAATGTGCTTCTGGACATGGGTTTTGTGTTGAGCTTCAGTTTGTGATGCCACCGGGGCTGGGACCGCCCGTGCCTAGTTGTGCAGCGCTCCACAAGGCTGCGGCTGGGCACTGCGCTTGCAGGAGAAGGGAGACTCCCAGGCCTTGAGCCCAAGGGAGCTGTTGAGGAAAAGGTGGGAGGACCCTGCAGCTGGCTGTGTGGGTGTCCTTGAAGGCCAGGCTTGCTGTGCCAGCATCTGGGCAGTCTTAGGGGAGGAAATTCGAGTTGACCACAGTCCAGAGGATGTAAATGCCATTTGGGGGTTGTTGTAAATGAGATTTCCTTGAAGGAGCAAGTGCACCCACAGCAGGGGCTGCCGCCAGCCCCTGCCAGCATGACACGGCTGCAGGGTTCGCGTTGCATCTTTCCTGGAAGATAGATCCCGCTGATTCCTGGGAGTGCCTGTGTGGGGGATGTTCACGGGTTCCTCATTCGCCTGCAGGCAGATGTTCTGGGCTCACTGACTGTCTCCTCAGTGCAGAGGCTCTTCCACAAGTCTGTTGCTGCCCTGGAGAAGGGCTTCAGTCTGTCTGTTTGCTCTCTGTCCAGCCCTCGGGTTGCATGATGGTGGTGGGGTGATCTCGTTGAGAGCCACTGTTCCTGAGGCAGAAGCCTTGGTGCTGAGGAGGCTGGCTCTGCCATCACATTCTAAAGTCTAACTGCCGGGCCTCCCTGGTGGTGCAGGGGATTGCCAGGGAGGGGACTCACATGGCACAGCAAACCTCTCCTGCCTCGCCCGCTGCTCCCCTCAGCAGTGCACTTTAGAAGTCTACCTGCCTGGTCTGCTCCCCACTCTGTCTCTGATGAATCGTCTCACCTCCCTGGACTCTGGCCAGTATACCAGCTGTTGTATGCATAAATATTTTTTTTTTAAAAAAAGTCCAGCTGTCACCCGAGTCGCCAGATGTCTGGAGCTCTGTCATTCTTTGGGAAAACTCCCAGGAGGCCCATCTATCCCTCACTTAAAATGTATTCAGAAAAGATGTGATTCAGAAAGGAATCTCTTCTAGTGCTATCTCCTTTCAGCCGTGCTATTTGATCTCTTTAAGTACCAGACTCTTATCAGCAGGAGCAGGGGCCTGTCACCCATGGGCATCTAGACCTCATAAGTGCTTGTGAAATGAATACTGTTTACATTTACTTCCGTTGGCATGTCTTGTGATTATAGTAATTCAGTCACTGTGCATGACCATAAAAATTTTAGGGAACAAAACATTCAATGTCCTGCTTTAAAACACCGCAAAAATGGGGCCTCCCTGGTGGCACAAGAGGTTAAGCACTGTACTGTGACGCTTCCGCGGCTGCTACAGCACAAGTTCAATCCCCAACCAGGGAGGGGACCCACATGGTGCAGCAGACCTCTCCTGCCTCGCCCGCTGCTCTCCTCAGCCCAGTGTATTTCAGACAGTCTGCCTGTTCTGCTCCCTGTTCTGTCTCTGGTGAGTCTTCTCACCACCCCCCCGACACCTCTGGCCTCTACGCCACCTCTTGTATGCATAAATAAAGCAATCTTTTTTTTAAAAAAAATCGCAAAAGTTTATCTCATAGGTAGATCTCGCAGAAGCTCAAGTTAATAGTCCCGGAGGAAGATGCTGGGTATGGAGAGAGCCAGGAATACATGGCTTAGATTTCTTTCCTTGCTCACAACAGGAGCCCAAGATGTCAGAGCTGGGGTCCTAACGGACTCGCCCACCCCCATTTCCAGTGCATGGACCCTGCAGGGCCTTGGTCTCCCCCATCTCCTACCTGCCTACCTTCCTGTTTTGTTTTCTGTTGTTTTACTGAGCAGGGAGGGGCACTGTTTATCCAGATAATGCCACTGTCCTGGTTCAGTGTACTCTCCCAGGGACATTTTCATTAATCATCCACCCTAAAAAAGCAGCTTGGTTTCCTGGTGGTGCTGTGAAACCTAGTTAAGACTGCGGTTGGAGGTAGTGGAGCATTGCTTCTATTCCCAGCACAGCACCTGCTGGTGTACTGATGCTTTGGTAATATTCTAAAAGATTAAGAGTCTTCTCAAAGGAACAGAGTTTTCTGGAGAAACAAGATGACTAACCATTTTGGTGCCCCTGATGAGTCTTGCTTCAGCATTACTCTTCACACTGCCCACATTGATTTTTCTGTTCTTTTGAGTGCCTGCAAATCCCCTATTTTAATTTTCTGCCGTACTTAATTGGGGTCACCCATGGTCGACTGTGTTGCTTTGCTCCTATTACGAAAGTCCTGAAACCAGCACATTGTTCTCTCAGTGTACAGCTGAATACCAGTATGCCCTAGTCACCGGCAAAAGGCAGCTGCCGGGCATGTGTTAGAGGGCATTCCGCGCATGGTTGAGGAAGGAAGGAAGGAAGGACGCTCGTCCACTCGAGGCCATTCACTGGGCAAGGGTTCCCGTCTAGGGCGGCCGTGCATCAACAGGCACCTTGCTTCCTCACGTCCCTGAACGGCTGTATCAAAGGTCGTGCAGCAGCGATGGGGCGGCGCCAGGTGGGAAGGCACTTGGAGGGTGGAGCCTCTAGACTGGCCCTCACCCGGAGCTGGGACCCAGAGGTGCCTCAGTCGCTGTGATTTTGAGGACAAGCCGGGTCTGGGCGTCGGAGTTGCTTTATGCTCCCATGGCCGGTCAGGTGAGGCCGCTGCATAAACGCAAGCCTGGTGGGGATCCAGCCTGATGGGGATCCAGCATGCGCGCTGAAGCCCCCTCCTGTGGTCAGATGATCCGGCAATCAAGCAGCCCCGTGACCTCGGGCAGTCCTCTGCCTTCTCGGAGCCTGCTTTGTGTTTGTAGAGGCATGGCCATGCCGGCCCATGAAGTCATCGTGAGGGGCAGGTTCATCACGTAGGACCTCAGTCGAGTTCTGTGAGGGGGAATGACACGCCAGCATCTCGCTCAGAGCTGGCAGGGTCCGCGCTTCGCAGCCAGAGCCGAAGCGGCATCGGGGGCCTGAGTCAGGCAAGTTCCTCCCTAGGCTACCCGCAGCATCGTGATCGACAGTCCAATGGGCATCCTTTTTTTTTTTTTTAATATTTTATTTATTCACACATACAAGAACTGGGGTACAAGCCAGAGGTGGGGGGGTGAGAGGAGTGACCAAAGTGGGGAACAGAACAGGCAGACTGACTGAAACACACTGCTGAGGGGAGCAACGGGGAGACAGGAGAGGTCTGCTGTGCCAGGTGGGTCCCCTCCCTGGCTGGGAATCGAACTCGTGCTGCAGTGGCTGGGGGATACTTCATGGTGCCACGATTTAACCCCTTGAGCCACCAGGGGTGCCCCCCAATGGGCATTCTTGTCGCTCCCTTGACTGCAGGCAGTAGCTAATGATGGAGAAACTCCTTCCGGACTAGAAATCCAGAGCATTTGTCTGAGGAGCACGTCAGTGCCTTAGAACCGCGCTTTTCACAGACTCCCAGGATGCATTGCGCCTCATGGCGCCCAGCTCCCTCATGGCCTCTCCCGCCGCACAAGTACAGTCCAGACTAGGCTTGGGCAGGAAACATGATGTATTCTTAAAAACAGAATGGATCCCATGTGACCAGCTGGGCAAAGGCAGGAAATGTCATACTCATCCACCCTGGTTCCACACAGTGGCCCAGACTCTCAGCCCCCTTGAGGTCCTAGATTTAAAATAATCTTTAGCATCTGATGGAAGGATAAATTCCTCCCAGATGTTTTTCTATACAGTCTTTTGTTCAAGATGTTCTATGGAAAATGCCTGTAGTAAATTTGCTAGCTGTCATCTATTTCGTGAAAAGATGACTCATGAGATAATAAACTCTTCACAATAAAACACTTGGTAACGGGAATAACTATCCGTGCAAATCAAATTCTCTGTAAAGCAGTTTCCTTGACTTTTATTTAGAGATATTTAATCTTAACCACTCTTAACTGACAAAAGTGAGTGGGGAGAGGTCAAAGTGATTTTCAACATTGAAGGACAGACAAGTAAAACAAGCATTAATAACATTATACAGTGGCTCAGCGATACAATACTGTTTTATCCAGCACCTATATATCAGATTTCATACCAATTAAATACCTTGCGTTTGGGCCTTCCTGGTTGTGCAGAAGTTAAAGTCGCAGTGCTATCAAGCTATCTGTAGCTACTGTAGCATGAGTTTGATCCCTGGCCAGGGAGGGGACCCACACGACGCAGCAGACTCCTCCTACCTCGCCTGCTGCTCCCCTCAGCACTGTGTTTCAGTCAGTCTGCCTGTTCTGCTCCCCACTCTGTCTCTGGTGAATCCTCTCACCACCACCACCACCCCCACACCCGCACTTCTGGCCTACACTCCAAAATAAATAAAATATTTTTAAAAATATTTACTTTTATAATCTATTTGCAAAACTGATTTGCAAGTTAATCATTTCAGAGGAAGACTAACTTAAAAATATTAAGTAGTTAGGAAAGTGGGAAAGGATATCACAGTGGTTGGAGTTTGTGGCCCTAATCTATGAGTCGTGTCCATGAGTTTGTGGGCTTCTCTACTTTGTCCTGGTGCACCCAGATAATCAAGATCCATTAGCTATATCAGCCAGGAATATGAGTAAGAACCGGGATAGCAGAATATAAATTACTTGTTTATCTCTTCCAGCACACTCTCTCTCAAGTTAATGTGACTTAGGGAGGAAGAAATGTCTTCTCTCTTAAAGGATATTTTGTTAATATTGGAGTCCAAGGACCCTGTGCCCAGGTATCATCCTGAAAGCCTCCTGGTTCTACAGTGTGCAGTGATCGAGAGGTGCCATCTGATGTAACAACCATCCCATTGGTGGAGCAACCCCACAGCTCCTAAGCAGTGACGTTGTCACATCCCAACAAAGCGCCTTTGCCTAGCACACATGGGCCCATGGCTGGCACGGATGCTTTCCCTGAAAAGTGTAGTGTCCTCTGTTCTGAGTCACCCTCATTGTTCAGAGCTTAGGGGGTGAGGCTTGAATCCAGAGAGGGAACAATAACATGTGCTGTCCTCTTGTTGTCAGCAATATTGTGAGTGACCATGATATCTGGGCTTGAATTCTACTGTGCTCTCAAATGACCCTCTTGTAACCTGACCCTCAAACTTTGAACACCTCTTCGTCCCAACTCAAATACCACTTCCTCTGGCACCTTGCATGACCACATCACCACCACCAGCTGGAGTTAGTTTACTGATTGTTGTCATCCCAGCATCTGGGGCATGGCCACTAAGCATGGGAAAGAAAGGAACTATTCCAGCAGTAACTTGCCTTGGATCTACTGTGATCTTGTGTGAAGCAATAGTCTAGTTGCAAAATCTACTAGTGAAAAGACTTATAAATCTGGAGCAGATGAGCAGTTATGGGGACTTCAGAGGAGTGAGTCTGGATGGACTTCCTGGAAGAGGTGAAAAGTTAATAAAACAACCATTTTCCTTTCAATTTTGAAAGATATTTTCATTGAGTATAAATGTTTAGGTTGGCATTTTCTTTTAGCTCTTTAAAGATGTCATTCTATTATTATCTGTGGTAAGTTTTATCTCTGTTCCTCTGTTTCTTTTTTCTGGCTTCTGGAGAAAGATGGGTTGGATAGTGGAAAGGAGTAGTTAGGAAATTGTTCAGAGGTAGCTGGAGGAATCCGAGGAGATCTGTGTGTGCCTGGCCAGTCCAGATGTAGGGGAAGTCCAGGTCATTGAAAGAAATAAACAGATATTCAGGGAGATATGGGACAGAATTGACATAATCCCAGGAGTTTTCAGTCAACTCTATCTCATCTCCAAGCATAAAGGTCAACACGGTTGTTTGTGAACTCCTGCCCTGGATCCAGATGGGTTTTCTATAACATGTCCTTCCAAACCTAGAAGAATGAATATGTAGGGTCTTCACAACAAAGTCTTGAGAAGTATTTTTTTTATTATAATTATCCTTGTACAGATATCATTTTAAGATGCTTCTGGGTAAATGCAAATTATTGTGATTTATAGATGCATGTCTCGTTTCTAAGTATGGTTACTGTCAGACTGATTTTATTTTCCTGAATGTTGTTTCTTTTCTCTTTTCGTTGTGAAGTATATTCGGTGCTCTTCGAACTGGTGCTTATATGGTGTACATGTTGATGACCAAAGGCCTGAAGCAGTCAGTTTGTGACCAGAGTTTTTACTACGCACCCGTCAGCAAGTTCTGGGCCTATGCCTTTGTGCTGAGCAAAGCGCCTGAACTAGGTGAGTGTCTTGTCTCCTTCCCTCCAACTCCCGCCCCTTATAAAAAACAACAACAAAAAACCCCTCAACAGAACAAGCACCTTGAAGGCCCTATTTTCTGCGTTGCAGAAGTTACAATGAGTGAAGTGGAGTTTTTGGTTAAATCCCATTCTCCTTTTCTCTCTCCCCACCTCCCTCTTTTTAAGTAGTTGCACATCGCATATACAAAGAGCAAGATTATTTTTACACAGAACACACTGATTTCCAAGCTCTCCTGAAAATATACTCCTAGGATCTTAGCAAACCTCTTCTCTTAGACCCATTCATGGCCGGGCCAGTGTTGGAATCCAGGGGAAATGAGTAACACAGCTACTCTCCTGTCCCATCCTGGAACATGTTTCATCTCTGGGATTAGGATGAAAACTTGTCAGTTGAACTTTTTATTCAGGTAGCCTCATGTTCTCATTAACAAATATCATGGTGTGGTTTCTGGTGTGGTTTGACTTTAATCATCAAAGGCATGGGCCTCGGAGAAGAGGAATGTACTTCACTTTCTAGAAATTAATTGAAAATACTGGCTATCTTTGTAGATCCCAAAGGGTTTTTTCTTCAACTAATGGGTTTGAATGTAGGTGTGAGTCAGCTTAGCAGAAACAGTGAAGCATTAGCGGAGCTGATGAGACCTGGGCATAGCTGTTTAAGGAAATGGTCTTTATCGCCAGATTCTGGTTCACCTTCACCAGAGCTGAGCACTGCCTCCACGCTGCCCTGTGTCCATAGGGAAACTAGCTACCCTCTGGGTTCTTGATTTTTTTTTTTCTTAAATTTTAAAATTTTAAATTTAAATTTTAAAAGATGTATTTCTTTATTTTTGCCTGGAAGAACTGGGGTATAGGCCAGAGATGCAAGGGGTGAGAAGATTCACCAGAGACAGAGTAGGGAGTAGAACAGGTAGATGGACTGAAATAGCTGTTGAGGGGAGCAGCAGATGGGATGCGCCACATGTGGGTAACTCCCTGGCAGGGAATTGAACTTAGGCCATAGTGCTGATAGTGCTGAGACTTAACCCCTATGCCACCATGGAGGCCCTCGTTTGTTCGTTCATTCATTCATTCATTCATTCATTTTCAGCCCCTACCACAGGCCCACCATTGACTATAGTCTGGAATGTTTTGGCCATTTTATCTAAAAAGAATATTTACAACACAAACTTTATGAACAAGACTGCAGGAGGCTATGTTTTTTCAATATTTAAATCAGTGTAAATTTTTAGGCCAGAGAGGTGTTTTGCAAATTTGGAATGACAGACATTCCCTGGAAAGCCTGAACTGGGTTTTTAGGAATTTCAGAATTCTATGAAAATATTTCTCATTTATACGCAGGATAAAAGATTGTCTCACTAGACATTTCTTTCATGGTGATTCTTTTTCTTTCTAACTTTGATTCAGACTTTCAGAATCAGATCACTTGGTCTCAGACTGGTCTGAGAATGAACACAGATACTCTACTTGTGAGGGCTTTGTGGCATTTTTCTTTAAAATAAATTCACTATTATTAAAGTTTGAAACTTGAATTGAGAAATAGCATATCCTCCTGACTTTCAATTTATGTTGTATAGTTAGTACTTTTCTTAATCACCCTGTTTGGGGAGGGGGAAATTTCCTCTATGGGTTCCTCTAAAATGGTCAAATAGTTAGATTTTAATCAGAGATGATGATGATGATGATTATCATCATCATCATTGTTACCTATTATTATAATCTATAACCTAGTAGAGATTATTTAATTTCATACATGGCAGGCAGGTGGCAGGTATGAGCCACCTGAGTTCAGTTAAGGGACACAACAGGTGAAGAGGTAATTCACAGGAATGCAGAGGAGGTGTTGGGAAACAAAAGGTTGCCCAGTCATGTTAAAAGGTTAAAAAAGGTGTTAATAAGGTTAAAGCTATTTCTGGTGATTCTCCCTGGCACAGTCAGGCAGTGAGGGGGAGGTCAAGGACTCTTCCGAAATCTGTTGGGTCTCCATTGCCTTTACCTCGCAATAACGAGCCTAGCCAAGCCTCATGCTCTGGGTCACACATTCTGTTCTCTTAGTGTGAGCCTCCTGGAGACACATGAGACCCTGGGGACTGAGTTACTCCCCCAAAATGGCCCAACATCGCCACCTTAAATTGCACCTTCAGCTAAAAACAAAGGATGAGGGGTGGGGAGGGGGAGCAGATGGGCTGTTTCCAGGTTTTCACTGCTCTCTCATCCATTCATAAGAGACTTGATGGGGGACAGTGGGGGTCAGCTTTACAAATTCCCTAAGACATGCAAGTGTCTCTTACAATTGAGCCATTCTCAGTATTGAGAGGTTCTTGTTTGTCTGCTGTTTCTTAAAAATGACCAGCCTAAAAAATTTGTCCTCCCAAGGAGACATATTTTGGGTAGCAAATCTCGCTGCCTTTCATCTGTTGTCTCTTTTCTTTATTGACACTGCATTAGTTTATAGCACCATGTAGTTTCTGGGGCTGGCCCTACACAGCCACACGGGTGTGTGTATATACTGCATTATGCCCTTTTAATAAGAACCTACTACAAACGTGAACATGCATGAGATGGGGCTGTCCCTACATACCAGCCCCAAACACTTCATAATTTCCCTCAACAATAAATAATTTTATAATCAGAAATGGTCCTCGAGGCCTTTGGCCCTTGTCTCCACTTGCTAAGAAACAAGTTTAGTGTTCGCTTCTAGAAATGCCTTTTCCCACAGGCCACCTCTCCATGTTCTGAGTTGGAGCCAGTTGTATCTGGGGGTATTTGAGAACCCCCAGTTGTATTTGAGAACGCAAATAGCCTCCTCTACCCCTTGAAGGAGTGTTTGCTGAGGAACCGCCCGCCCCACCCTGTCTGCCGGGCCCTTTTCCTTCCAGGGCTGATTGACCTGCCCCGCATCCTCAGCAGACAGAGAGGCCTGACTCAGCCCCATGCTCGGTGGGGCTTGTCGTTGTCTCTGAGCCCGACTCAACGGGGCTCACAGGGCAAGCTGCTGACCGCCCGGCACACCTGTGTGTCTCGGTGGCCGTGCCCCCACCCCGGTACTTCCAAATGCGGGTCCGTGGTACATGAGGCAGCTCTCAGCAGCCCCAGAGCCCAGGAGGGTCACTCGGGTCTGGGACGCCTGGTGCGGCAGGCTGGCTGGGAACAGAGCCAGGGTAGCTGGAGTACCAGGCCTGGAGGAGACCCTGCGACGCCCAAGTCCCACTGCGCACATGGCCCCACCTCCTTTCCTTCATGCCTTTGGCCGATACACATGGTCCTT
Source organism: Galemys pyrenaicus (assembly GCA_019455555.1). Taxonomy (NCBI): domain Eukaryota; kingdom Metazoa; phylum Chordata; class Mammalia; order Eulipotyphla; family Talpidae; genus Galemys; species Galemys pyrenaicus. Next base: position 4,215,778 of record JAGFMF010011608.1, on the reverse strand, counting down.
TAGCTTGTGTGTCTTCGTCATTCTCTAGCTTTTCAAAAGTCTGTAAATACCTCGGCTTGGTATGACCGTCTCATGACAAATCAGATGCAATAGTGCGTGGTTTCCCCCCAAAGACAGACTGTTTGTAGTTGCCAGAATGACAACTAAATATCGAAAGAATTGTGGGAGAGGTCTCAGGACGCCTTTCTGGAACCCCGTTTGTTGGATCTGAGGCCTTCTTGGCACGGTCTTCTGAATGGGCTGTCGGAGACAAGCATCCTCCTGTTCTGCCCACTGCCTTGCAGGTCTGTTCGGAAAAATGTCTTAACATGAAGGCAAGTTAATTTCATTCTAAAGAGCTCATGTGCCTCTCTGGTGGAGAAGCCGGTTGAGCGCAGCACTGTGTGGCTTCTGCAGCCACTGCAGTGCGAGTTCGATCCCTGGCCAGGGAGGGGACACACATGGTGCAGCAGACCTCTCCTGCTTCACCCGCTGCTCCCCTCAGCACTGCCTGCTCTGCTCCCGGCTCTGTCTCTGGTGGATCCTCTCACCTCCCACAACTCTGGCCTGTACCCCAGCTCTTGTATGCATAAATAAATAAGTCTTTTAAAAAATTAAAGAGTACATGACTCGGAACCTCCTTCAGGTTAGATGGAAACACTTGAACCTCTGAGGTCAAGCCTGAGAGCCCCCGACTCAGATGGGAGAACAAAAAGCCCTTTTCTGTGCAGACCACTGGGGTACCCCGTCCGTTAGTGTTTGTATCTGAGGATATGTTTGCTCCTCCTCTCCGCTCACTGATCGTTCTCTGGACAAAAACGCTGTAATATTACAAGTCACAATAGAGCCAAATTTAAATTGAAAGAATTTAGAAAAAGGAGTGCTTATGACTTGATGCCAAACAACTTTTATTACAATGTGTGGGTTTTATATTTTAGTGAATGCTCAGAGACTCATCAAAACCTCGGTTATGAATGACTAACTTGGTTTCTAATATAAAATTCCCTGGACTGCTGCCGTCTTGTGAGCAAAGGTAGCTTGAAATTATCGTGTCCACGTTACAGCTCCAAGAGGGAAGGGAGGTACAGAGAGAGCTTGCACAGAACGAGCAGGTCTCTGACAGAGGCACGCAGACCACGTAGTTGAACGCTAAGAAGCAGAGCCCAGCAGTCTTCACACCGGTGTTGTCCCTTCAGCTTACAAATGGAGCTACCAGCACCATCTCTCACCCTCAAGCTGACATTTATAGGCATAAGATGGCAGGCATCTCCCAAGAAAGACCGCAAAGAAAATTTATAATGGGCTTAGAAATGCAGCAACTGGCAACTTCTTTTTGTCCTAACCCAGTAGGAAGGAATAAAGGATGACTGTTCCGTAGGGAACTAGACAAACAGCTTCTGCTGAATGGAACGAGATACCTGTGTTACTGCAGTCTTCCAGACACCCAACATCCTTCTACCTTCCCTTCGTGCTTAGTAGAGCTTGAGGATAAGGAGGCATTCTAGCTTTTGTTATACAGAAAGAGTCAAGTTTGAGTTCCCAGCAGATCTCGAAGGACGTTGTTTTTTCTCTTGTTTGAGAACCACGGGGATCAGAAAGGAGGCATTGGCCCGCATAAACCGGTTTCTTTCTACATGCCAGTGTCTCGTGCCCGTCTTGAACTTGTTCATGGTTGTGTTTGTTGCTGTGCTTGTTCTTCATCCAGTTTTACAACCTAATTGTACAATATCTTGCCAGAATCCTCGGACTTTGCAGATTTGGCATCTGCTCATCTGAGCATAATTCTAACTTCCACAATATAAACTCCCTAACTAGAAGAAGGGATCTTTTTCTTCAAAGAGATACCAGTAAATTTTTGACAGTTCTAGAAAGATTTTTTACCATTAATTCCATAAAAATGTGTGTCATTCTCAGCTTTTTTTTTTTAATCATGTGGTTCATTGTGACCCTGAAGGACATAGGGTGGATGTTGGCTTCTGTTCTCTTTTTTGGTTTTGCCTGTTGTTTAAATTTTCCCTTTCTCATCGCCCTATGTCAGGGTTTCATATCTTACAGAGAACTTACAAGGATGTCTTTAAGGGGTGCCTTTTGTCCTGTACCAAAGAAAACTGGCACTACTACTCTAGAGAGAACTCCGGAAGCAGTTTGCTGGGCCCTGGAATTCTAATCCATTTCTCTCATTGATAAATGATCCGAGTCGAGTGACTCGACTCTGCCAGGTGACACTTCCTACAATGTCCAGGCGAACTGAAAATTGGACAACATGGCTGGTGATGTCCCCTCCAGATCAAAAAGTAATAAGCTTTTTGTGGGGAAAAAAAAAAAAAAAAGGCTTTTCGAATATGGCATTGAGTGCTTCCCATGAGCCAGAAGGGCATTTTATTTATTCCTATTTAATCTTCAGCAACTGTCATTAGCCCTATTTTACAGATGAGGAAACTGGAAGATAATGAGGAACACTAACTCATCCCAGGTCACGGGGCTAGTAAATACCTGTGCAGATCCTACACCACTCCTTACCTTGTCAAGTACCAGTTCAAGCAGTGGACCATCTCGCAGCAATAGAGATTGTCCCGGCATCGCGATCAAGGGGCTCACTCTCTCCCCCCTTTATCTTTCAGGAGATACGATATTCATTGTCCTGAGAAAGCAAAAGCTGATCTTCCTGCACTGGTACCACCACATCACTGTGCTCCTGTACTCCTGGTACTCGTACAAGGACATGGTTGCCGGGGGCGGCTGGTTCATGACCATGAACTACAGCGTGCATGCTGTGATGTACTCCTACTATGCCTTGCGGGCAGCAGGGTTCCGAGTGTCCAGGAAGTTTGCCATGTTCATCACCCTGTCCCAGATCACGCAGATGCTCATGGGCTGCGTCATCAACTACCTGGTCTTCTACTGGATGCAGCAGGACCAGTGTCACTCTCACTTCCAGAACATCTTCTGGTCCTCCCTCATGTACCTCAGCTACCTTGTGCTCTTCTGCCACTTCTTCTTTGAGGCCTACATCTGCAAGATGAGGAAAGCAACGAAGGCTGAATAGCGTTGGGACTGAGGAGGAAGCCACAGCTCAGGGTCATCAAGAAAAATAATAGACAAAAGAAAATGGCACAAGGAATCACATATGGTGCAGCTAAAACAAAACAAAACATAGGAGCAAACACAAAACCCAGGCAGCTTAGGGATAACTAGGTTGACTGAACCCAGTAAGTTTATGATCCTTTTTGGGTGAGGACTCACTGAGTGCACCTCCTTCTGAAAGGACTGCTGCTGGAAGACACCCCCCTTTCCCTCTTCATCTGTCAACTCTAGGACAAATGAGAACAAAGTGAGCCAGAGGCAGAGAGAGAAACCAGAAGGCAAACAAAAGCTATTAACACTATATGACAAAAATGTATTTACTAAGTGTTATATTTCTCTAAGGATCAAAGAAGTTTACTTAAACCGAGCGAGCACACACACACACACACACACACTCCTTTCTAATCTTTTCGACACTAAACTGGAGCCAACAGAAGAGAAAAAAGGAAGCGACACAGGGTGTTTAGCTAGAACAAGGATGCTTTTGCAAAAGTGGCAACCTTTTTAGTAAAGGTTAACAATTTTCCCCGCCAGAAAAGGTGTCATCATAGGACATGAGTTGGCCAGAAATAAACGGGGTCCACCATTTTTCCAGGGTTCTTCCTGGGAGGTTGAGAAGGACACTCCCCACTTCCTCAAGGGGCAGTCGCTCTCAGCACAGCTGGTAGCTCAACCTCAACAGCTCTCAAAGGAGTCAAGTGAAGCATTCTCCTTGGTTCACTTGCCCCGGGCTTTTGAACAGAAGGGAAAAGGTGAACCTCAACCAAATGATCGAAAAGTGGGTTCTGTGTTAGCAGAAAAAGACATTCAGCCCAGTTCCAGTCAAGCTGAGGAAAGTGAGGCTGAGATCAGTCTCCTAGGCAGACCTCATGTATGTCCCTCCCTATCTGACTTCACACACGCTCATAACTTTCCAGTTGCAACCCTGTGGTACAGTCCATATTGTCTCTATTTTTGTGACTTTCAAACAGAAACCTGCAGGGCTCTTTCTGATTTTGGGTGAACACTGTGTTTCTGCATCCTCTCTGCATTTGCTCCCTGAGCAAAGTAGGGGTGTTTAAAGTGCCCTCTGCTGGTCAAGTGGAGATACTACAGACTCTACAAGGCAAGATTGGTCAACAGTAGATAACCAAGGGGCCCCTACAGACTTAATCCTCCAAATTCTTAGAGATTTAAAACACTCATCCTGTTTTTGGCCAATCAGAAGACATCCTTCCTGCTTCAAGTCAGCTTCGGAGATTTTTTTTTTTTAAAGGAACTTTCACTCGGAACTCAGAAAAAAATCAATGTATTAAGAGCCATATTCTTTAAAAAGAGAGAGAGAGCTAGATAATATAATATTACCTGTAATATTTCAGTCCTTTACAAGCCAAATAAATGTGTAAACATTCCTAGTATTTCAAAGAAGCAATTCTGTAAAGTCGTTCAATGTGGTATAATAGTATTCTAATTGGTTAAGTAGCTTCATGATTAGACAGATTAGGTGAAAAATTTAGGGGCTGCTACACCCCATATAGATCACACACACAGCCACACATGCACACTGACCTTCAAAGCCCAAACGAATAGAAACACATTTTCTAGCTAGCAGAAAAAAACTGTTGTTTATCTTTCTTTCTTTATTTTGAGAGTGTACAGAAAAGGGATTTTTTCAAATTATTTTTATATTATTTTAGCTTTAATTGTGCTGTCATTCACGAAACAGAGCTGCTCTGCTTCTCTGTTGGAGATGACAAGGGCTTTCTCAGCATCTGGTTTATGTGTGAAATTTCAAAGAATAAAGTTTTACTCCATTCTGAGTGAATGGCCTGAACAAAGATTCCATACGAGCCAAGTGGTGCCTGATAGACCAACAGGAGGGGCCAGAGCAGATGGGGGTGGGCGTGGCTCCATCCCTGTGGAATTACTGGGAAAAGACTTGTCCTTGACCTTGGTTTGTAGATGAGGGGCGGCTGGTGCAGGAATGGATTATCACTGCTAAGGTAGACGCTGACGTGCACACAGAGATAGTCCTGCCATCACCACCGCTAGATTCTTAGGGTACAGATGATATTATTTGTGTTTGAAAATATCTGATAATGTGCAATACAAGTTGGCTTTTTTTTTTTTCCTTAGAAAATGAGCAGCAAAATTAAAAGGAAAAAAAGGGCAAATGACAAGCAACTGGAGTTTAATTGAAGGACCAGTTAGCGCTCATTTTGTTGACTTAATTGAATTATTTAATCCACTGAGTGATGCTCTAACCTTGAATGCAGGCTAGATTAAGGCAGTGAACACAGAACTTAAACAGACTTTAAATGATGCTCCCAAAGCACTTTCATCTTGATACAGGTTCATACTTGTGTTCACTTGTAAGATAGTTTAGGATGTTGTTTACAGGTCAAATGTCTAGTAAATAATTTCAGCTAAAATATATCTAAAGGCATTTCTGATGTCATAGCCTGGGAGGAAAAAGCCCACATTAAAAAAAAATAAAATAAAGCTATGGTATGACAGGTTGAGTACAGTGTCTTCAACACCAAACTTAGTTATATCAAGGTGTGAGGCCGGAACACCAGCCCAAGGCAAATCCAGAACATACCAGAACATTGACTGCCATGAGGATTCTCCTGCCACCAGTTAACATTCCAGAGAAACAGGCCACTTTTCATAGCTGCCACACTGCTGTAACAGGTCATCTTTCTATTGAAGATTTCCCAGTGCATTCCAGTTCCAGTATGCTAAAGACATTCCTGGATTGAACAAAACCCCAGATCCTTTATGTATTATGTGTATATATATGTGCAATTTGATATACTAGGTCTGAGTTTGCAATGAAAAACATTCTATTGAGAAATGCTCTCTATTCATAGAGCAGGGTGTTTTATCTGGGCCTTCCAGTTTTGCTAGTGCAAAAATAAAACCAACTATTATTCACGTCCAATGCCAGGCCAAAGTAGCAAATTAAAGTCATATATTGAGGTTATTATTGTCGGTAATTTCCCATCTCTCTAGTCTACGCTCCACTACAAAAATTATAGGGGAAGGATGATTTATGGTAGAGGAAGACAAGGGCTGATGCTATTTCCACACTTCTGCAAGTGTAGCTCTGGACTCAGCCAGAAACTTCACTTAGTGAGGTTTTTTATAGCACCGAGTGTAGGAACACTTAAGGAAGGAGACGACAGAATTTTTTTCTTTTAATCAGATGTGGTATCTTTGTGATAAGACCTATTGCATCAGGGTAACAAAGCATCTGGAATAAATTACACTGGAATGTTCCAGAAATCTGGCCTCATTCCCAGACAGCTGAATTACCTGCAAGGGAGCCTGCTCAGGTTCCTCTCTGCTTGATTCTGATGAACAGCCTCTCCTCAGAGACTGGAGGTGTCATACAACTAAGTCAGCTCCAGCACATAACCGAGTGCTTTCTCCCATCTGGCCCCTGGTTCCAGAGAACTATTAGAGCAAGAAGACCAAATAAACTTTGCCTCCTGTAGCTGAGTGCTTGGAATTCTGTGTGCATGTCCATGGTTGTCTGTTTTAGACAGTTTCCCTCCTGATCATACCATCATGTGAGAATTTCCTGAGGAAAGCCCAGAACTTTCCCGTAGTTCGGTCTTTGTTTTCCATGACAAATATTTGCTATCTATTCCAGGTAGGAGAGCCTGAATTTGTGCTGTGAGTCATCATGTCCCGTAGCTTTTTTAAGTTGTTCTTCGGTCTGTCCCTTTTGTATTTATAAGACCCGATTCTTTGTGCCTCAGATCTATTAAAACTGGGCCCAGCGCTTTTTTGCTAAGAATGCATCTGGAGCGTAGGGACACGAAGGCAAGCGCTGACCCAGCGAGGAAACTGTCGACAATCAGTATAAAACGCTAGGTCCCAGTTTTCCCACGAGCAACAGCCTCTACTGGTCGGTACCCGACACTTAAAACAAGCGTCAGTGCATCGACAGCATTTTCTTGAGGTCAGTCAGGACCGACTCAGAAACGCCCCCGAGCCCCTATGGCAGAGCCCACCACTGAAGAGGCCCGTGAAGGCTCGTGTGGAGCATCAAGAACGTCATGCGCCTGTTAGAGCAAGTGGCTCCCCATCCTCAGATACCCTGAACGCTCAGAGGAGGGAGAAGGGAGTGCCTGACGTCATTGTTCCTGCGTGACCCTGTCTTAAAAAAGTGAAACTGAGGATGTGGACATGGAGGTGTGTCCACGGTGGGGCTGGAGCGGTCTCCAGGGTGCTGATTTGGTTTTCCAACACTTGCAGTCACTGGGAATCCAGACCCCAACTATAGGTGGCAAATCCTCAAGTAAGTGGACCAACAAGAGGAGTTGGCCCCGGAGAACAGGCTCTAGCCAGGTCGGCAGCCCATGCAGACCAGGAGGCGGGGCCCAGCTCCTGTCCTAGTGTCAGCTACGATCTTACTGACTGCTGTCAGGTTCCAGTAGGCAGAAGGTGCACACACTACAGAAGCAGCGCGGGGTGACCAGGCGTGTCAGCTCCGGCTGGTCTGTCTGTCCTGACATGTCTCGGAGGAGGCTGTATGCAGCTGCTTTGGAAACCACTGGCAAATTCAGCCCATAGGGGCCTGAGAGCCTATGATCAGATAGAAACCCCCCCCCCCAACACACACACACCCCAGCCACCTCACAGAGCAAATCACAGCAATGTTGGGATTGTTATTTTCAAGTGCTTACTTCACGACATTAAAAGAAATATTTTTTCTGGTATATTAAAATTAAAAATAAAATCATAACTTTTGATTTAAAATCAAACTCTGTTCCTGGCTTCTTTTCTCTCTTGTTCTGGGCAGTTCAGAGGGGACGTCGGGACACTGACGCCTTCAAAGCTCAGGAAGTCTTGGTCTTCACTTGATGCCCGCCAACCTCAGGATCCGGTATGTTCCATTGTCAGCTTTTTAGGTTACGTTGGGGTGTCCGGAACAACACGTCCAACAGCACTGGCCCTCGAGCCTTCTATTTAAAACCTGCCACCTGTTCTGTGCAGAGGTTTTCAAGTCAAAGCATTAGGAATGTCTCTCTTTTCTTATCAGCTCTGGATAAATGCAGACAGAAATTTCTTTTTCAATTCACTTTATGTGCTTAACTTAGAGCAAATTGGGGGGATGGGATTCGGGGTGCAGGCTGCACAGAAATTGTGTTATTAACCTCACACACAAAGAGAAAAACAGCAGCAGAGCTTGGGGTGCTCCTGGTTTTGATAAGCGTGTCAGATCCAACACAAGCAACTGAGCCACCCAAGAGCTTCGGCTCCAGTCTCACACGACACACAAAATGAAGAAACACTGCAACCTACAGCTAACAAAAATGCTGTCCATGTTACTTCAAAACTAAGAAATATTCTAGACTTCCTAGGCATGAAAGCAGTCCGAATGGGATCTGAATACCATTTTCAGTAAGATCACCATTCTTGGCTCTTTATTGTTTGTAATTAATTTATTATTTTTTTTAAAAAGGGGGGGTATAAGTGGCATAATAAAGCAGGAATTGTGAATTGAAAAAATTAGTAGTAAACTTTCAAAAAACTGGCTAGAATATAAAATGATTTTTTGCCCATTCTTGGACTCAGGCACATTTAGGAAAAATAAATCTCTATTAAAATAAAAGGCAAGCCTAATCCCACTAAGAAATTGATAGTTTTACTACCCACCCTGGTTTTTTTTATAGAGTTTTATTTATTTTAAAAAATATTTATTTATGCATACAAGAACTGGGGTACAGGCCAGAGGTGTGGGGGTGGGGTGAGAGAATTCACCAGAGACAGAGTGAGGAGCAGAACAGGTGGATCCACTGAAATACACTGCTGAGGGGAGAGCAGCGGATGAAGTAGGAGAGGTCTGCCGCGCCATGTCGGTGCCTTCCCTGGCCGGGGATCGATCTTGTGCTTGCGGTGGCTGTAGATGCTTCATAGTACGGTGCTTAACCCCTTGCGCCACATGTTTATAGGAACAATTTCTGCACAGTAAGAATAGCTCAGTGGTTTCTCCCCAGTCTACTTCCAGGTCATGTGAAGCAATGGGAATATTTCTATTACTTTAGCCGAGCCCCCAAAGCATCAACAATAAAAATTCACTAGACAAAAACTATACAGCTAATGATGCATACAGAACCTTCTACCTCAAGACAGTTGGGTCTTAATGTTCTTTTTGCATCACTATGTGTGAGGAAGAGAGTGAAAATTAGTTTTAATTTACTTCAAACTAGTTTCAGATAAAGTAGCTGGAGAAATATTCATGTATGCATGAGACGATAAAAGATGGCAAACTATAACAGGGTGCGCAGTTTGATCAAAACTTTCTCTTTAAAACATCCCAAGGGACCTCCCTGGTGACACAGCGGGTTGAGCACTGCACTGTGAAGCACCCGCTGCCAGTTCAATCCGCAGCCAGGGAGGGGACCCATATGGTGCAGCAGACCTCTCCTGCCTCACCTGCTGCTCCCCTCAACAGTGGATTTCCATAGATCTGCCTGTTCTGCTCCCCACTCTGTCTCTGGTGAATCCTCTCACCTCCCACGACTCTGGCCTATACCCCAGCTCTTGTATGCATAAATAAATAAATCTTAAAAAAAAAAAATCTCGAATGTCTGAGTACCAGATTCAGGGGCTTGGTAGTTTTGTTTTAAATGAACACGCTACAGCCAGCGTTCTGCACCGGTGGCGGTGGCGGGGACAGCTGAAGTGACTGGAAGGTGCCCCACAGATGACTGCGGCTGATTAATCTCCAGTCCTGGTGGGTCTGGGTTATTGCTAAACCCTGGAATGAAGGGGGAGCCCTGCTGAGAAGAAGGTGATGAGGGGCTCTCTGAGGGGGCTGCCCTGAGTGTCCCCCAGCCCCACGCGTTGCGACTAACGGACCTCAGGCAGGCCCCGGGTGGGTCAGGAACGAGAGGTGTGTGATCCACCACCCCGCTGGACGATGTCAGCTTCCACTTGGCTCTGCATTCGTTTCCAATTCGAGGCAAGGCGTCATGGGTCTCGCCTCATTCGTCTCCGCATTGTCGCGTACGCATTTGTACAGAACACGTCACACTTGTGCGCCACCAGGAACAGAAGCTGCACCCCAAGTTAACACAGTGCGACAGCCCCTCGGAGCCCCCGGCAGGCAGCCCAGCCCCCAGTCCGACCGCCGAGTGGTGTCTCCCGAGTCCCGCGGTGAGAGCTCGGTGCTCCACGCCGGGCTTCGTCCACAGCTTCCCGTTCCACCCACTGCGCTGCTTCCTCTCCCGCTGGAGGGAAAGCTGCCCCCGGGTGTCTCCCCCGATGTTTCAGTCAGGAAACCTCAGGGTGTGGTGTCTCCCGCCGGGAAGGACGATCCTGCAGCCCAATGGCTCGTCCTTCCGTGGCAGGGACTCAAATTTCAGAGCAATGGAGCAAAATGGGCACTTCGTCTCCGTAGTAGAAGCAGTTCTAATTTCAACTTAGTTTTTGAATTAAATCAATATAAAAAACCCACTCAGCTTCCAAACTGACTTATTCATTTACCTGTCCCACCAGTCCGATACCCCCCCATCCCCACCCTTGCCTGTACAGACAACCCCCCCTAATGTGGGACCTCGGCTGGCTGCCATGTCACTCCCATCTAATTTCGGCCCACTGGGCCGGGTCTCACTGCCTCTATCAGGCATTTCTGCTATGTGGTCACCCCCATCCAACCCCACCTCCTCCCACGCTGCCAGCCCAGCTGCTGTAGCATCTCTCACTGGGCATTGAAGTCTCTGTCATTCAGGGCCAGGTTCAGCAGCCTCCAACCATCCGGAGAGGCACAGGTTAAGGCACTCACAATTTTGTTCTTTCCCACCTCATGGGGCTGCCACGATAGTAAATAACTAAGTCGTCATTGATACCACCTTGGCCACAATCCCAAACTGAAAACAATAAAATCATCTGAGAAAAAGTGAAATACTATACAAATTGTGCTGTGTCCCTACACTGTAATACTAGTCAGCAACAAAAAAGAACGAACTGATCATATACTGAGTGATATGGATGAATGTACAGGCAGCAAAGTGGCACACTGGGCAGGTTCGGGATGGTTCTTAGCAGATGGGTCAGGGAAGGGAGTCTTGGAGCCCTCGGTGGCTTTTCATGCTTTTATTAGTAGAGGTGACCAGGTACATGGCAGGCAGGGGTGCGGGGGGGCCGGGAGGCTGGCAGGCCCCTCAACCCCCGGCACATCTCACCCTCTCGGCTGCTGCTTCTCTCTCTCTCTCTCTGCTGCTCTTGCTTTGGTCAGTACTGCCTGTCCTGTTGGTCGGTCCTGTTGGTCCTGGCGTCCTCATGACGCCGCCCATTTAAGCCCGTGCCCAACTCAGGTGCGCCCACTTGCGCATGCCCACCGTGGAATGCTCGCAGCACCTCAGGTGTCCATCACCACACCAGTGGTGGGAGGGTGGAAAGACCTGATTTCTCTAACTTCTACAATGAACTGCAAAACTATTTGCAGGGGGGAAAGCCAGTCTCCAATAATTCTACTGATAAGAAAGTCTGTAAAAGAAGTTAATGGTGATGGAAGTAGAGCAGGAGTGGCAGGGGGTGGGGTGGGCTGAGGGATGAGAAAGGACCACAAATCACCTTTTGGGAGTGGCAGGGAAATGTTCTGTGTCTTGGTGGTGGTGATAGTTACAACGGATGTAGACATTGCATTGGTAAAATGGTGCTTTGTAGATCTTTTTTTAAAGACTTATTTATGCATACAAGAACTGGGGTACAGCCCAGAGTCTCAGGAGGTTAGAGGATTCACCAGAGACAGTGGGGAGCAGAACAGGCAGATCACCTGAAACACATTGCTGAGGGGAGCAGCGGGTGAGGCAGGAGAGGTCTGCTGTGGCATGTGGGTCAGCTCCCTGGCCAGGGATTGAATTCATGCTGTAGTGGCTGCGGAGGCTTCAAAGTGTGGTGCTTAACACCTTGTGCCACCAAGGATTTATAGGTAATTAAGAACTGAATCAGTCAATCAGTCATCAAATTGGACTGGTTAAAGTCTGTCTTCTTCCACTGATTACAAACTATGAGACAAGAAGCAAGTCGGTCCATTTTACCTGGCAAACATCAGTTGAAAAGCTGAATAAATGTTAGTATATGGCTGTGGGTGCAATCTAGACCATTAAGATCTTGTCATAGGTTTGTGAATTCAGTGTGTTAGTAAATGTATGTGTCTGTGTGAGTGCTGGGAAGCTTTATACTTTGTCATTGTGTATTTGTGAACAGGCAGAATTGGGTTGTGAATCTGAGTGCTTTATCCCTTATTTCTTGATATTTGCTTGTTTTACTGGAAGTGTTTTAATCTTGTGCATATGCGGCCTCCCTGGTGGCGCAGTGGGTTAAGCAACACACTGCAGTGTCACTGCAGCACGAGTTCGATGTCTGCCGCCGGCCAGGGAGGGGACCCACAGGGCACAGCAGACCTCTCCTGCCTCACCCGCTGCTCTGCTCGGCAGTGTGTTTCAGGTGATCTGCCTGTTCTGCTCCCCGCTGTGTCTCTGGTGAATCCTCTCACCCTCTGCACCTCTGGCCTGTACCCCAGTTCTTGTATGTATAAATAAAAATAAATCTTAAAAAAAAAATCTTGTGCATAAACTCTGGAACCTATTGCCTGGCTTTGCCTTATGCTTGGGGGAGTTACCTGACTACTCAGTGCCTCAGTTTCCTCACCTGTCCAAAGAACGTAAGAATGGTACTTAGTAGATAGTTATTGTGAGAACCAAATGAGATAACCCCTCAGTGTAATACTTAGTTTGCAGTCTGTGCCTGACAAATGTCAGTAAATATTTCTACTGCTGTTGTTATTCTTTTTCTTTTCTGGGTAGTATAAACATGACCTCTTTATTCTTTAGCGTGACTCTCCAGAAGTTTGCCTGTAGGACTTCATTGTCTTTTTATTATAACAAAATCTATAAACAAAGCAATAGTCAATCCAGGCAAACAGCAAATGACACAGTAGGTCAAAATAATTTATCTCAGTCAGGGCAAATATCAAGTTCTTTCTGACATTTTCATTGTGGTTCACTTTTTTGTTTGCTGCTTTTGATAAAACAAGTCTTTCACCTGAGCATCCAGTACTCAGGCCTCTTACTTCTTGTAACATATCCTCAGAAGTAATTTTTTTCACTGTATGTCCACTTCTGGCATGGATGTTGCAATAAAAGAATTTTAAGGAGATAGAGGTGAATCACTATTACGTGATAGCTTAAATATCTACCAGGATTTTGTCATATGCAATTTGAAATTGGAGGGACTGTTACTGTAACACAAACATCTGAATTTAAAATAGGATGGCCTTTAGCCTAGTTCTGATGGACAAGTCCATCAAGAACACGTGTGACTTGTTATGTTCTAAGGTTTTTCTGGTAAAAGAAATTCGACTCCCTACCCAAGTTTAGCAAGTCGCAAGAGATTAACATTTTCAGAATATCCTAAAACCTGGAATTGACATATAAAATTCTAAGCTAATTAAATCTGCACTCATCACCAAAATAGTGCATGAAACATTAGAAGACCTATTCACTTTACTTTAAACTCACAAATAAACCTTGAATTTACAAACGTCTGTCAAGACTAGAAGAAATATGGAAGCACTGTCAGAAACTTACCTGAACTGAGGAAGCTGTTTGTTTGTTTGTTCGTTCAAACTAGACTAACTGCAATTTGAGACTTTAGTTGAAGGAATTTGCTTCAACTATGGGAATTATGGAAACTTCATCTAATTTAGGCTGTGAGAGTGTCACAAGTCTCTCGGCTCCACCCCCTAACTTCCTGAAGGGAGACAGCTGAGGGAATTATGAGACATCTCCGGCTCCACACCCGGACCTCGTGAATGCGGACAGCTGGAGCCCGGGGCCAGGGCGGAGCTTCTGGGTAGACTTTAAAGACAGAGCCTTCGGTGGTCTGAGGGGGCCTTCAGCTTACGTGAGACCTCTCGCGTCTGCTCTCGTTTGGGCTCCGCTGCTTCTCTAGGCCATGCTGGGGAGGGGGTTTCTGATTCTGCTCTGGTCCCATGCGGGACCCCTTCATCTAGCTCCTCTTTTTTTCTGCTTCAGGATTTTGGCAGGATGCTCAAAAAGCTCTCCTGAGTTGGCGGCCGCCATCTTGATCTAGGGCGGTACCTTTTGAACTTGGTTTCTCTCCTCCTCTCTCAGCCCCCGGACTGTTGCTTGTCTTTCCCGCTGGGAAGCTGGCTTGGATTCCTTTTTCTGCCGCTCTGTCTCTGGGCCTTGGCCACTCCACTTTGGGCCCAGCCTGTTTGGTTGAATGTTTGTGGGTGAAAGTGAGGGAAACTTAGAAAAATTTAAGATGGAAGGTCTCAAAAGGACAGAGACGGGGATGATTCATAAATCCTAAGTAAAGGAGCTTTAGATGGCTCAGGAATCTAAGGTGGGGGTCAGAAAAATCATCAGCCAGAGATGGGGGCAGAGGATTATCTGTTTTAGAAGACCAACCTAATCTTAGAAGACCTTGGTCTATAATTTCCATAGTACACTCCTTGCCCTGCCAAACTGCAGCTCTTGCCTTTTAAGACTGCCCACCTGTGTCTGTGCAGGCTTCTCTTTTTCCCTTGCTCTCCTTTCCTCAGTACACTTGCCCTCTGCTAATGAACGGGGAGATCTGCTGAACTCTTTTCTTATAGGAACCCAAGACCCCTCTATGCACCAAACCTCGCTATCTGAATCCCAACAAGAGGACAGTTGACTAGAGAGAGTATCAGGAGTCCATATTTTGAATTCTATTCCTCTCCTCCTCTACCTCCTTTGGACCTCTAGTTAAAAATCTTTGAGCATAGATGTTTTATTTTGCTTTTATGCATGTCGTTAGGCAACAATGCTTAGAACAGGAAAATGGGTTTGTTTCCCTTAATTATTTGTGGTCCCTGGGTCCTCCTTGCTTTGCCTGGTATCAATACCGATAAAAAAAAGTCGCCTAGGACTTCATACTCCTGCTCTGCCACCATGTTACTGTAACTACAGTTAAATTTTTTTTCCTTCAAAATTGGAATCTCATTTGGCAACTTTTAGCCTTCAAAGCCCAGCTCTGAAACTAGGCCAGTATCCTCAACAAGCTGTGACTTGTTTACGCTCCTGTCCCCCTTCTATTACAGAGGTTCTTTATCAAGAGAAATCCTAAGAATGTAGTGTACCACAGCTGAAAATCACTAACACTGTATGATAGACCAGAAAGTTAAAGTAACGCCTGAGAGTTCTCATCACAAGGGGAAAATGCCTTTATTCTTCCTTTTCTTACTCTTTTTTAAGATTTATTTATTTATGTATACAAGATCTGGGGCACAGGCCAGAGGCACGGGAGATGAGAGGATTCACCAGACACAAAGCAAGGAGCAGAACAGGCAGATCCACTGAAACACACTGCTGAGGGGAGCAGCGGGCACAGCAGGAGAGGTCTGCTGCACCATGTGGGTCCCCTCCCTGGCTGAGGATTGAACTGGCGCTGCTGGGCCTCGGATGCTTCACAGTGCTGTGCTCAACCCGCTGCCCCAATGGGGAGGCCCCTTTTCTTCCTTTCTCCATATAAGAAAATGAATGTTAGCTGAATTTATCGTGGTCATTTTGTAGTATAGGTCTTAGGTCTTTTGTAGTATAGGTCGAGCCATCCTGTTACATGCCTTAAAGTTTACCGGTGAAGTCAGTATTTCTTAGTAAAACTAAGTGGGGAGGAGGCGAAACACAAAAATGCTTATTACATCTTCTAGTGGAGCGACCAGGCGCAGGGTGAGCTGGGTCCAGGAGGCTGGCAGCAACCGCACCTGTCCCCCAGTGAGGGTTTGGGCTTTATTTCTCTGGACTCCCTGGTGTTCCCTCGTGTTGTCTTGTGGTTTCGGCTCTTCTGTAATCACACCTCTCGTCCTCTCCATAGCCCTGGCTTTTATCAGCCTCTAGGCTCAGGTGTGCACACCTACACACACGTGCACGCCCTTACTCCAGGTGTCCACCATCAGGCAGCGTGTCGGTGCCCACGATCCTTCTGTATTAACACAATTGAGGCCACAGGTGATAGCCACAGAGGCTAGCGGTGCAAAAACGCCTGATTATTCATCTGCCCTACACATCTGAAAAGCTATTTTTAGTTCTTACCAGAAGGACCCACATTTACATGTTTAAAACAATTTGAAGATTTTTATATCTTAAACTTCTCAGAGCTTATTTTGTAAGAAATTTCATTGCACCTAACCACTGATTTAATGTTTTATGAAAATGTTTCTCCTTATATAAAAGGAGATATATATACCATATAAGCTACATGAGATGCAAGCCTCCATATTCCCAATCCCTAGATCTTTAAACTTTTGCCATATTTACTATATTCATTTAAAAGAAATTCCCAGATGCTAGGAGATTTCAATCTCAAATATTTCAAGTACTGCTAAAAAAAAAGGGGGGGGGTGGTATTTTCTTATGCAATCACAGTATTGATAAAAAGAAATCAGTGGCCCCAGATATTTGATTGTTAGCTGGTGTTGTCATTTATCTTCTATTATTCCTGCTGCTGCCTGTAAATGAAAATTTAGACCTGAAAATTTCATTAGATTTTAGTGCAAGATTTTTGGCAAGAATGCTGGAGCTTGGACGGTGCGTTTCATGTAACACAATGCCTAGAAATCCCACTTTCAAGAAGACCGCAATGCATAAGGGGCCCAAATGGCAATATCCTCTACCACCCGTGTTATGATGCTTTCCTTCCCACCTAACACTGGCTAGTACTTTGTATAGGTTTATACTTGATACCTTTAAAATATACAGTTTCCTATCAACCTTTAACCTACCCCTCTTGCTAATCTATTTTTTTAAAGGTTTATTTATTTATGCATACAAGAACAGAGGACAGGCCAGAGGTGCGGGGGGTGAGAGGATTCATCAGAGACAAAGTGGGGAACAGAACAGGCAGATCCACTGAAACACACTGCTGAGGGCAGCAGCGGGCGAGGCAGGAGAGGTCTGCTGCACCTTGTGGGTCCCCTCCCTGCCGGGGATCCAACTCGCACTGCAGTGGTTGTGGATGCTTCACAGTGTGGTGCTCAACCGGTTGTGTCACCAGGGAGGCCCCCTGCTAATCTATTTTGATCATAGTTGCCTAAATCACTTATTTCATCGGGTGATAAAAAAATTGAGATTTTATAATTCTCTTACTTTCTTCCACCTACATTAACTAAAATCTGTCCTCATAATTAAAAGGCATTCTTCATCAACTGAGGCAAGTCAGTCATCCTCAAATACAGCTGACATAGGAAACTATCTAGGTAAAGTAGGATAAGTCACTTTTTGCCTTAGATGGCAGTTTTCAGAGCATCAATCTGGTGTACCAGCTGCTTCCAGTCATCACAATTGAGTTTTAAGACTTTTTTCCTTTCATTCTCTTTTCGTTACCTTAAAGAATTCAGGGATGTTTCTGTATTCAATATGGTTCAACTAACTTTCGACCTTATTGCTTTAGCTGCTCTAGTTCTTCCACTTTGGGGCTTGGGAAGCCCCCCAGATGGCCTCTGTCCCTATGGCAAGTCCTGAGTCTCAGAGGTTCTCAAGGTCGCTGGGGTTTTTCTGACCTGCCCCCAGAGTCAGACAAGTTTCAAGGCATCAGAGGGCGCAAATCACCTTTATTTTCTATTCTAGAGCACATTCATCTGAATTTAATTATATGGTCAGGGTGAAAATCACCTGATTTCAAAGACTAAAAACCCACTTAGTTACTGCTTGCAAAAGACATTTTAATTAATATAATCACCAGGCACAGAGAAGTAAGATTAGCAAAGCACTTTGGGCATTTCCTCACTGGTTTTGCAATATTCCCATTAAGTTGGTACAAGACAGTTTTATCCCCATCTAACAAGGTGAGCTGAATAGAAAAGCAGAACTTTAATTGTACAGAATATTAAATCACAAAAACCCTTAGCAGGCACGTTCTTTCACAATTAACAAAAAGCTACTCAAGGCTTTCAAGTGTACAAACAGCCCAAAAAGTATTTAATGAACTGACAGTTAATGAAATCTTCGTTAAGAAATTTAGAAGTATTTTGATCATAGCTTAAATGTTTTTATGCCACATAAATCTAGATAAGGATTAACCAGAGGCATAACTTCCTGCCTAGAGCAAACATTCATTTATTTGTTCTGTTCAGTCAAATATTTATGTGCCTAGACATAGGAGACACTAGCATTAAGTTCTTTTTTTTTTTTTAAAGATTTATTTATTTTATGCATACAAGCACTGGGGCACAGGCCAGAGGTGTGGGGGGGTGAGAGGATTCACCACAGAGAGCGGGGAGCAGAACAGGCAGATCAACAGAAGTACACTGCTGAGGGGAGCAGCGGGCACAGCAGGAGAGGTCTGCCACACCACATGGGTCCCCCCCCTGGCCGGCAGCAGGGATCGAACTGGCACCTCAGCGGCCGCGATCCGCTTCGCAGTGCGTTGCCTAACCCACTGCGCCACCAGGGGAGGCCCAGCATTAAGTTCTTTTGCTGTGATGTTTTCAATTCTCTTCTAGAGAGACGATACTTTTTCGGTGAATGGAAATCAATCACAATCAAACTGTTCCACAACTGTCAAAGGCAAAGTTAGAGTAGATGACAAGTTCAAAAGACTTGGACATATGAAGAAGAAATTAACCTAAATTCTCCTGAGATCCCTGACATTTGGCAATGGATAGTCCCTTATTTTTCACCGTGGTTTGGGTTAGGTCTGCAAGTCATAAATCTGCTTTACTCTCCTTTTGGTTGCCAACTTGTCATTATCACCTCCCAACCAGCCTCAGCCACCTCATCAGCACCAAAGAGTCAACTTGAGACAAACGTATTCCTCCCCGGGGAAGGGCCTGCGTCCAAACGGCCCAGATTCTTCCAATAGGGCGCTTTTTCCTATGCCTTTTCCTCTCTGTTAGCAGACACGCTGTCACCAGAGCCATACGTTTTCACTGTTACTTTTCATGCGCTGCCCAAGACCTTGCTTCTTTCTCTCCCGGAGCTCCCTCGTGACCGAGCCCTGCTCCGGGAGTGAGTGCCCCAGGTGCCCACTAAGCCGCTTTTGGAGCTGTGGTGTGTGGTTGTGCACAAGTCGCTTACCTTCAGCCCCCCCCCCCCCCACTGGGTTTGCACACCTCCCGGTGATCTGGCTGTCACCACTGTTCCTTCCCCCCTCAACTGAAGTTCTATCCGCCTCTCCAAACCCTCTAAATCCACATTGGCAAAGAAAACAGCCCCAGGCCTGAGCTGGCCTGGGAACTTCACCTGCATCACTCAGCCTTGGTTCTTTTCAGCTGATAAAAATTCAAATGGAGGACTTAGGGCCGCTGAGGACAGCAGTCTTTGAAGTCAGGAATCACTGTCAACAACCTGACTTTTTCAAAATACATGTCCCTGGACTGCACCATAGAACTGACCAGATTATCAGAAGATAATCCAGTGGCTCACCTGGGTTTTCTGCAGGGATGTTGCCTTGCCTCAAGAGACGTCACCTCCAGGGCCTAAGCTCACAGATTCCTCTGGTTATGATCACACCCTTGGACGATGGGTAGCAATGCAACGAAACACACGTGCTCTTCAGTCCAAGTGGGTTTCTGTCTTACTCTATTGTTAACTAGCTGTGTAGCAAGTTCCTTAACCTGACTCTGCCTCAGTTTCTTTACCTGTGCAATGTGGAGAGTAATAATGCCTCCCTTATACATAAGACAATGCAGTTGTTAGATAGTGCCTGGCCATCCTTAGTCCTTGGTAAATGTTAGGTAGTAGGGGACCTCCATGGTAGTGCAAGGAGTTAAGCACTGCACTGTGGGGAATCCACAGCCACTGCAGCATCAGCTCTGATCCCTGGCCAGGGAGGGGACCCACATGGTGCAGCAGATCTCTCCTGCCTCACCTGCTGCTCCCCTCAGCAGTGTATTTCAGTCCATCTGCCTGTTCTCCTGTCCACTCTGTCTCTGGTGAGTCCTCTCACCTCCCACAACTCTGGCCTGTACCCCAGCTCTTATATGCATGAATAAATCTTTTTTAAAAAGGGGGGGCTCCCTGTTGGTGCAGTAGGTTAAGCAACGCACTATGAAGCAAACCGCAGCCACTGCAGCACGAGTTCAATCCTGGCCAGCCAGGAAGCAGACCCACTTGGCACAGCATACTTCTCCTGCCTCGCCCACTGCTCCCCTCAGCAGTGTATTTCAGTCCATCTGCCTGTTCTGCTCCCCACTCTGTCTTTGGTAAGTCTTCTCACCTCCTGCAACTCTGGCCTGTACCTCAGCTCTTGTATGCATAAATCTTTTTTTTTTTTTTAAAAAGCATTTATAAGTGGGTCTCACTGAATGAAGAATTTCCCCAAATTCCTTCATGTGTGATGTATGGGAGAGGAAACCTAGGGTTGTCAACAAAAAGAGTATTTTTCCCCTTTCCTGCCTTGAGGGCTGGCCAGAGTAGTTTGAAACTATCAGAATATGCCTGAGGCTTATTGGCTTGCAAATCATAAATAGATCCACACTTACACATCAAGAGATCACTCTGGAAGTTTCCAACAGCTTTCAGAAAACAATGTCCCAGGTGCTTACATCAAATGATTGAGGTAAAATAGATTTTTCTATGTAGAGTATGAATTCTGGTTCACCTATTAGCGTGTGGTTATGGTTTTTTTTTTTTGTGTGTGTGTGAACATATAATGCGACACTATTCTCAGCTGGTTTTAAGCAAAAGACAGAGGATTAATTCACCAACTTGGAAGTTTTGCCTGGATTTCAGTTGGGAGAAAAAAAATGATCTTCACTCAGAAGCCAACAGACAGACCTTCTTAGGGAGCAGCATGTGGGGGAAGGTGTTAGGAGGCCTGTGGGGAAAGAGAAGAGAAAATTCTTAAACACCTTTTTATTAACACTCTGTTTAAGAAATTCATGCTTTTCCTTCAAATTGAGTCTTTTCCACGTGGACACAGTTAACATTATGGAAAACATCACCTTTTGTAGAAGAGAAATAGCAAGTTTCACAACAAAGGGACAGTTTTTATACTTGTAAAATTACCAGTTGTCCTTCAGTAAAGTCCATCGCGGTGACGGTAAAGACAATTGCTGTGGACGTTGCTGGGGTCTCCTCACGTGACCACCCGACCCCACCACTCATCGCTCCCGACTCCTGTGTGTTTAATCTGAAAACAGATTAAATCTGTTGGTCTAGGAGCTCAGGAGCTTCTGCTTCAGGGCAGACACAGCCAAGCCCAAGAAGCACCTCACAGACAACAGGGTATGAAATAGCACACAAGCAGCGTCAGGAAACCCCTTCACAAGAAGACTTGACCCCCTAAGTAGGTGGACCCCAAGTTCCCGAGGAACATGCACTTTGCCAAGAAGCACAAGAAGGTGAAGATGCAGGCCAACCATGCAAGACCCCTCACGGGGGCTGAGGCCATCAGGCCTTGGGAGAGCCCAAGAAGGTCAAGGCCAACGACCCCCAGGGCAGCAGCTACAAGCTCAGTCCATTTGGCGACACAGCTCACCCCGAGCTCGGAGACACCCGGTGCCGGCTGCCAGGGATGGCCGGGCCCAGACGAGGCCCAGCTTAGACAACTCAGGGTCCTGAGGTGCCCAGGCGCCCACAAGGCTCCAGAGCAGAGAGCCCTGTCTGCTGATGTGAGGACAGAAGGTTGCTGTTCGCAGGGGCCATATCTACCAAAAGGGAGACTCCGGCCTGCCTCCCTAGTGGTGCAAGGGGAAAGGTCACGGCACTGTGAAGCTGTCCGCAGCCACTGCCGTGCAAGTTCAACCCCCGGCCAGGGAGGGGACCCACAGGGCGCAGCAGACCTCTCCTGCCTCGCCCGCTGCTCCCCTCAGCAGTGTACTTCCGTCAATTTGCCTGTTTTGCATCCCACTCTCTGATGCCTCTCACCCCACACACCTCTGGCCTGCACTCCATTTTGTGTATGCATAAACAAATTTTAAAAAAGATTTAAAAAAACAATCTGGTGGGTACTAACAGACTTCTGTACTTCATGAAGCAGCCTCCATTCGGGGCAAAATGGGGCAGAAGGCTGGAAACTTACATAGGATAAAGAACAAAGAACGAAAGAGAAAAATGAAATATAAAAGAGGGTTACATAATCAGTCATACAGCCAGTGACTGAAAAATCTGAACTTGAACATGATTAACCTGAGTGCCCAGCTCATGCTTTTAATTATCCCCATTGTCCTCAAATTTCAGTTTCTGCATTATAAGTATTGGGTTATTCTAGAACAGACTCCTAAATCTCACAATCTGTCAGAGCCTTAAAAATGAAACTAAGTTTGGAAAGACAATTATTTCACAAAAGGGTTGACAGCTTTTATTTGCTCTGTTCCAAGGCATGCAAATAGAGGAGGAAAAAATACTTCTACCATGGTATAATGGAATGAAGAAACTCACCCACTCATTTCACTTCTCTGCCCTTTCTGACCTACTTGTTCAGTCTTTTGTCTCCATGAGTCCTCTGCCTTGTTTTTTTGTTGTTGTCGTTGTTGTGTTGAAAACTACAAACCACAATGAAAAAAATCTCAAGTATATGGAAGACTAGATAAGTACCAGTGATAAGAAAATCCACAAAGTCCTGTTCAGCTGGTCAGTGCTGCGGTACTTTCCATTTGTAGGCAAATTCCAACCACTGATACCTGACCCGGAGAGGTTCATCCAGCCCAGCACCCAGCTGCAGTCACACTGGCCTGGCTCGCCTTTCCCCAACCATTCTAACCTTCTGTTTTCTCAGCTCCTCCTCTCAGTGCCTTCATTGTCCCCTGTTTTGATCAAAGGCATCTTTGTACTTCTCACTTCTCCCGATCTAACTCTTCTTATCTCAGCTTCTTTCGCAGGTCCTCAGAGTTGGTCCCTGTAGATTCACGCAGAAGCCAGCACCTCGCCCAGCCTTGACTCTAGTCCTCATCCCTTCCTAGAACACCATGTCTCTCCAGGACAAGATATTCTGAGAGGGCCCCTCATTTCATACCCAGCCCTTTGGACAATCCCTGTGATATAACTAAAGCTGCAACATTTCATTTGAATAATTGACCATCAAAATAAGCAAATTAATAACACGAGAGAATGGACCATAGCCAGAACATTTTTTTTAAAGATTTATTTATTTATGCATACAGGAATGGGGTATAGGCCAGAGGCACAGGAGGTGAGAGGATTCACCAGAGACAGAGCAAGGAGCAGAACAGGCAGATCTACTGAAGCACACTGCTGAGGGGAGCAACAGGCGAAGCAGGAGAGGTCTGCTGCGCCATGTGGACCCCCTCCCTGGCCCAGGATCGAACTCAGGCTGTAGAATCTGTGCTGCAGATTCTAGAGTGCAGCACTCAACCCACTGTGCCACCAGGGAGGCCCTAGCCAGTACATTCTTTCAAAAAAAAAAAAAACCATCATAGGTTCGTTTTAGTGACTTCCCCTTCCCCTGCCATCTTCTTATTCCTCCATGCCACTTCTCTTCGTTTTCTGGGGTGATGGCAAAGCTGAAAGAGCTGTTGGCTCTTCTCCTTTAGTTCTGCATGCAAAGGTCGTCTTAACCCTCAGCGATTAACCCTGTGACACCCCCCATGAAGCGCCATTCATCATTCAATAACATGCAAGATCCTTTGAACCCAAACTTCCTCATTATCTGTCAGTACTCTTTGAGGCACATGAGATGGTAACAAGAATAAGTGCAATTACCCAGCTTTGCAACAGCAGATATACTTATTGATACTATGATTAGAAAGTCACTAACTATAGATGTGGTAATAATCGCAGGCTTCTTTCCAACGCGCCCAGATGCTACAATGCCACCTTCTCCAGATGGCTGGGCCAACTGAAATCAGGTGACGACACCCTGTTTTTGTAAGTCTTAGTCCAGGGACAGAAGGTAGAGTTATCAGAGGGTGACCAAAGGTACTGAGACCTGGTAGCTGAAGTTCTGGAAACCTCAGCACCAATAATGAGAGCAGCAAAGTACAGCAGGTCTCCTGTGCCCTAGCCCCAGGCTCGTCCCTCCCCCAGACCCTTCCTGCTCCCTCCCAGCTCCCTGAGGACTGAGATGGTTCTGACAATGAGTCTCCTGGTTCCCACTGCTGTGACACAATAAACTGGCACCATCACTTCTCTCCAGAGCTGCCTCCTATCTGTCGGCTTTGCCAGCGTCTGGCTGTAATCTATTAAACCACCTACGAAAGTCTCAGTGCAGAAAGACATTTATATAAAATCAGCAAAGTCCCCCTAACTCGAAATTTTCTTGCAAAAGAAAAAAGAGAGGGGGCATCAGATTCCAGATTAGAAAAGATGGATTCATCCGGATTCTTAGTTACGAAGAGAGAATCCCAAGTCACGCTGCTTTAGGCAGGAAAGGTGCTGGGTGAGACCCTCTCTCTTCTGCGTTTGGCTGTGGGCGGCAGTCCAGGCTCTCCCCAGGGGCACGAGCCGACTACCTGCAGCACCTTCGTGCTGTCTCATTCCAGGCTGTTCTGGCAGGAGGAGTTGCTCTCTCCTCAGCGCCCACAGATACCCCACAATCATTATTCTGAAACCCCTTCCCTCGCCACCAGTCAATCAGGGCAAACGGAGGGGTAACATGCTGACGGGGTCTGGGTCACCAGGCCCAGAATTGGGGTCTGCCTCTTGAGAATCGGGAAATGTCTCGAAGGAAGGGTGAGTTCCTGCACCAGAAGTAGGGGAAACAAAGCCGGCTGCACCCATAGCCTCTCCAGCAGCACAGGTCTTTCCGCCTTCTAGAGGCATCCACTCCCCACCGCAGTCCTCTGCAGAGTGCGTCAACTTACATATGCAGTCACTGGACTGGTTTCTTCTCCAGCAGTGACAGTGGTAGTGCACGCCCCATGCACCACTTATTACCACTTTTTAAAAAAATGTTTATTTATTTATGCATATAAGACCTGGAGTACAGGCAAGAGGTGTGGGAGGTGAGAGGGGTCACCAGAGACAGAGTGGGGAGCACAACAGGAAGATTGACTGAGATACACTGCTGAGGGCAGCAGTGGGCGAGGCAAGAGAGGTCTGCAGTGCCACATGGGTCTCCTCCCTGGCCGGGGATCGAACTTGCGCTCTAGTGGCTGCGGAAGCCCCACAGTGCAGCGCTAAGCCTCTTGCGCCACCAGGAAGGCCCTTGTTATTGCATTTTTACTCGTTTACTCCTAACACCTCCATGTGCATTTGTTTTTCTTTCTACCTGCTTTTTATAGATGAACCACAGAGAAGCAAGGTCAGCCGCCAAGGTCACACAGTGAGCGGTGGATGTGGGTTGAGAGCAAACCCAGCAGGCTGGCCCCGGTGGGCTATGACAGCTCTGCTGTGCTGCCTTCGGAACGGTTTCCCTGTGTTTTGGTGTGACGCAGGGCTCAGCCTCCAAAGCAGGGTTAGAACTGAGATGGTTTTCGCCCCAGACTTACATAAGAGAATCTGAACATTCATGCTCAAAGGCTCTGGAGTGGACGTTGGTTGTTGAAAGTTCTGTGAGATTCTTACGTAGGGATTTTTGATTCAATTGGAAAAAAAAGGAAGTTGAGGAAGTTTGAAAGTTAATATTTCTCGATATTTCCCATCACTTAGCCAGTAGCCTGAGATGCTGATAAAATTCAGCAGGAAAAGAGCAGTTGTGTGATGTAGTTACCACATAGTTGAATGTAACATGTCTAATGCCTGAACCTCACCAGTGGTGATTTAGACTAATTTTCTTTCTTAATGACGGTTACTCAGTTTCAGCAATGGTCAAGATATTTCTCAATATTCTTAAGAAATATTAACATATCTCAACATAATATTTGCCAAGTTTACATAGCATTTCCACTATCATTTACCTGGGGCTCTTTCTGAGGTTTTTTTTTTTTTTTTTTCTTAAATTGCCTCATTTTTTAATTTGGTCCTGATTGTAGTTTATAGACCTTAAATCCTGGACTTGGTGTTGTGAGTGTCTTTTTTGCTAAATGTACAGCTGTATCTCTCTCTGTTGCCTTTCACTCCAGGGCACTTCGCAGTTCTCACATTTTTCACAAATGAAGGATTCGCGCCGCCCTGTGTCTGGCAAGTCTACTGTTTATTGGCGTCTGCGCGTCACACGTAATTGAGATGTGCACACTGTGTTTTCAGACTTGATGATGTTGCACATTTCACAGACTACAGTGTAAACGAACATAACTTCTCTATACACTGAAACCCAAAACTGTTGTGAGCTGCTTTATGGGAAAGGTCTGCAACTGAACCCACAATATCTCCAAGGAGTGCCTACGTTCAAAGCAATCACCAGGGAAATCAAATTAAAATCTTGGGATAATACTCCTATGGCCAGAAAGGGTCACACTGAAAAGATGGCCGCAGGCCCACTAAGCTGCTCACACATCATTAGTGGGCAAAGAAGACAGTAGAACCACTTTAGATAAACGTCCATAAGCTTCTTATATATAGGACTAAGACATACACCTATCCTGTGACCAGGAATTAGAATCCCGCGGGCCAGAAATGAGAAAATCATTTTTTTAAAAACAATTTTATTATACATCCAAGAGCTGGGGTACAGGCCAGAGGTGTGGGGTGAGAGGATTCACCAGGGACAGAGTGGCAGATGGACTGAAATACACTGCTGAGGGGAGCAGCGGGCGAGGCAGGAGAGGTCTGCTGTGCCACATGGGTCCCCTCCCTGGCCGGGGATCAAACTTGTGCTGCAGTGGCTGCAGAGGCCTCACAGTGCAGCACTCAATCCCCTGCACCACCAGGGAGGTCCAGAAATGAAAAATCTTTACAACAAAAGACTTTTATAAGAATGTTCCCTGTGGCTTTATTCATAAAGACTAAAAACAAGAAAGACAAGAGATTAGAAAAACTGATATGTTCATAGACTAGAATATTATTCAGCAATGTAAATGAATGAACTTCAGATTTGTGCAACACAGGGATAAAGAGAGCATTAGACAGATTGAAAGAATCCTTACTCAGAGTGCATACAATAATATGATCCCATTTCTTTGAGGTTCTAGAATAGATGAACTTATCTGTGGTGTGAAAAGAGAACAGCAGTTGGCTGGAGAAAGAGTAAGGATGGAGATGAAGGAAGACCGGGTTTGGGAGCTCTCTGGGGATGAGGGCGCTGGTCTGTTTTTATAGGAGTTTGGGTTACACAGGTGCATGTACATGTTTGTAAAATCCAGTAACTTCTACTCACAGAAAAGAAGCTAATAAATATCAAATTCTTTTTAATGTAACCTGCAGGCTGAAGGACTTCGTGGGTCAGGAAAAGGTACTGGTGTCTGCAGTGCATTCAAAACAAGACGCGTACAATGTGTTACAGGGGGTGAACTGAAGGCTGGCCGAGGCCCACATAGGAGGTTATGTGTGTGATAAAGCACTTCCAATAAAACCTTAATGGCAGGAGCTAGGTGGTGAGTTGATGGGTGTTTACTGTAACATTCTTTCCACTTGGCTATATTTTTGAAAATTTCCACGATCAAATGTTGAAGAAAAGCAAATACCTAACCTCTAAAAGAAACTGCTCCTGTAGGTGCCACCTGCAAGCGTTTGGCCTCCCTGCAGGGGAAGTGGCTGGGCTCTGTGGACTCTGCTTGCGTGGCTAGAGTTGCAAAAGAACATGACTCTGGCCCGGGGAAGCCTGCATCTTGAGTGAAAATGTCTGGCTTTGGTTCATAGTCATCGCTCTACTTTGCACATCAAAGATTATACATTTCCTCCAATTTGTCTCCATTCCTGACTTTTCTGAAACCAAGAAACCCCGACTAAAATTTGCAAAAACTCAATTCATCTTCAGGCAGGTCAGTCTTTCGAAAGAGAGGAATTTGGCTGCTGAAAATCTTGGTCTCCGCATAAATGTGTCTCTAATTTAAGGGCAGGAGTGAAAAAGGACTCAAGGCTGGTTATGAGAATTGGTAAGTTTTTATAAGAGCCATCCCTTAGCCAGTAGCCTGAGATGCTGATAACATCCAGCAGGAAAGGAGCAGTTGTATGATGCAGTTATCAGATAGTTGAGTGGAACATATATCTAATGCCTGAACCTCACCAATAATGATTTAGACTAATTTTCTTTTAAATTAATGACAGTTTCTTAGCATTTCAGCATTTAGACTAATTTTCTTTTAAATTAATGACAGTTTCTTAGCATTTCAGCAATGGTGGTTAGTCAGAAGAAACAGAATGCTAGAACAGCAGAGCAGGCAACACAAGGGGTACGAGAGATTGACAGCATACACAGAATACACAAAATAGTGTTTTGTTTTGTTGTTTTTTTTAGCAAGAACATCTTGATCAAGGGCAATAAGCATGGAAGACAAACACTCAACAGTTTGAACGAGTTTGAGCAGGTGCTCGCTGAGATCACCTGATCGCAGAATAAAAGAAAAATGGCATTTGGGTTTTCGCCTGAGACACAGAAGTCATAGCGCGTCTGTGTATTGGAATTGCAGGGCCAGTGCAAGCTTCCCCCTTACATAATCTAGCATTAAAGTGAAGAAATGCTTTGCTGCGTATAGACGTGTAATCTGCCAGAGGGAAAGAAGCAGATCTATAACTTTTTTTTCTTGTTTTAACACCTACATGAAAGTTACTCATTTATACCTAGCTGAGGTAGACAGAAGAATGATAACTTAGTGGAAATCTTTTTTAAATGACGACACAAAGAGAAAAGTGAGCACACATAGTGAAGACGAGGGGAAGGTGTAGAAGATTTCAAAACCGCCCTTCAGGGAGGAGGCCAAGACTCCATGGCTAGACAAAGGTGACCCAGTGGTGGCTGAAGGGGAGAAGGCCCACTGATATGGCGCAGCAAGCAGACAGAGCACGAACACGCCAGAGCTGTGCACCACGCAGGTGCAGATGCTAACACACCCACCAAGGGCTCTCCCATTTTTTTCTTTTCATGGACTTTGAAAACTGATCTTGAAAGGAGTGCCAGAGAGTGTCTCCTTGGTCCAACAAATGTCTGCAAGTACTTTGGCTTTCTTTACCTCCAAAATGATCCTATCCATTGTGGTCTTACTCTTAATTATCAAAGTGAAGAGATGGAGAAGCCAAGTTTCTGATGAAATTACCATGCCAGTTCTCTGGATTATGGAATGCCTCTTGCAAACCCCAAAGGATCTTATGGGTTTTGTTTTTGTTTTTGTTTTCAGTATTGGTTTTCAGAAAGTGAATGAGCAATAGGGCCAACCTCAACAATCCAGGGGTGAAATGAAGTGCTATAAGATTTATTTCTAACCTCCCCATACTAGACTCACTTACTGTGGTCTCGTGCCAGAGAGGCAAATCCCTAATTATTCCTACAGGACCTTCCCATGTGATGGAATTTCGATCAAGTCTTACAAAATTGGCAGTTCAGTGTAAGGGGAAATAAATCACTTTGAAATGCACAGGGTCTTGTGGGTCTGCCAGACGTAAACGGCCTGCTTGACCACCATCTTGGTCACATGCACTTTGCATTCACATACAAGGTCAGTTCAGACCTGTCAGTTGGTTACAAGGCTCCTTTCACATTTAATAAGAGCAGGATGTTTGATCATGCTGGAGCAATGGGTATGCATCACGAGGCCTGATTGGGAATGCCCACAGGGCCATTGACTGATGACCCTGCTCTTCCAGGGACCAATCAGCAGAATGCCTGGTCAGCAAGATGACCATCATGAGTCTGGGGTTTGGTTTCCATGCCAATACCAAGTCATCAAGCAGATGTCAGCAGACGCCTCCTCCCGCTGGAAACCCTAGATTTTTGTGCACATTTGTTCAGCTTCACCCATTCTTTTATCTTTATTCTGCTACCCTGTGTACTTCTGACACTGTGCTACAGTACTGCCACACTATCGACAAAGACCAGGAACTTGCTCACTCTGCAGCACCCTGTGTTGTGTAGCTGCTCTATGCCTCCTGCGGGTCAGTGCAGTGTTGTCAATGCAACAAGATCAGGCCCTCGCTACAGAATGGTGCTCAGGTTGGGAATTGTCCTATTTATTTATATTTGTTTAGACATTTCACTTTTTAAAGGACACTGAGCTCCTTGAACCAGTCTCCAAAGAGAGGCACCAGCACAGTGAGAAACTGTGTTGGAAAGAATCTTAAATTGATCTACAGAAGAAAGGGCCACTAAAGCAGGGATATCTGGACGAGAAGATTCCCAGGAAACATGGCTTCAGCAAAGAGATGCTACTTTCTCATACTGTAAGGGTTAGATTTTTCCCTTCTCCAGGTCAGAGCAGCCCAGTGGGCGGCTGCTATGCACCAGGTTAAGAAAGACTTTTTCTTATAACTCCAACAGCATGGCAGCTGTGTGTGGAGGTCCCGTGAGTGTTGTGTGAAAACCTGAAGCAGGGGCCTCTGTGATGGCACAAGGGGTTAAGCACCGCACTATGAAGCCCACAGCACGAGTTCAGTCGCCAGCCAGGGTGGGAACCCACATGGCGCAGCAGACCTCTCCTGCCTTGCCCGCTGCTCCCCTCAGCAGTGTGTTTCAGTGGATCTGTCTGTTCTGCTCTGTCTCTGGTGAATCCTGTCACCCCCTTCCCCCACCCCACCCCCAGTGCCTCTAGCTTGTATCCCAGTTCTTCGATGCATAAATAAATAAATCTTAAACAATAACCTGAAGCTTAGAGACCCCCTTCAGTAGCTTGGAAGAGGAACTTCTCCTTTGAACATGGAACATGGCTTCTCCCTCGGAAGATCCCATTTCCCTCTTGCAACCATGAGCAGCGACTGCTTCCAGAATGTGATCACAGACACCCAGATCTTTCCAATGGCCTTATTATCCTCTAAGAGCCCTGAGCTCCTGGCAGTCTTAGATTAAGAACCTGGTAACAGGGGCCTCCCTGGTGGCGCAGCGGGTTAAGCAACGCACTATGAATCAAACCGCAGCCACTGCAGCATGATCCCTGCTGCTGGCCAGGAAGGGGACCCACATGGCGCAGCAGACCTCTCCTGCCTCGCCCGCTGCTCCCCTCAGCAATGTACTTCTGTTAATCTGCCTGTTCTGCTCCCTGTTCTCTGTGGTGAATCCTCTCACCCCCCCCCATACCTCTGGTCTGTACCCCAGTGCTTGTATGCATAAATAAATAAATCTTAAAAAAAAAAAAAAGAACCTGGTAACAGGTTAACAGAACCTTAGTTCTGTTAACAGTCTTAGATTAAGAACCTGGTAACAGGCCTCCCTGGTGGCGCAGCGGGTTGAGCGCCGCACTGTGAAACATCTGCTGCACAGGAGCACGAGTTCCATCCCTGGCCAGGGAGGGGACCCACAGGGTGCAGCAGACCTCTCCTGCCTTCCCTGCTGCTCCCCTCAGCAGTTGATCTGCCTGTTCTGCTCCCAACTCTGTCTCTGACTCCTCTCACTCCCCACACCTCTGACCTGTACCCCAGCTCTTGTATGCGTAAATAAATATTTTTTTTTAAAAAAGAGCACGGTAACAATAGCAAAGGAATATGAACTCATTTGGAACCTAAGGGAAAAATGGAAAGAAAGCCGCGCACGTGGAAGGAGAAAGGAAAACTGATCCTGAGAGTTCCGATGTGGCAGAAGGTGAAGATGCTGTTGACGCTTCTTTGTCCCATGTGTGATCTCGACTTCCTGTTGCCACTACAGAGAAAGGCCCCGACCATCAGCTACTGGTTGCAGGAAGGAGCGACAGCTAATTACCATTTCCAGCTCAGAAGAAGCATAACCCTGCTATATGAAGGCACTGAATAATTTAGCAGACAGAGTGTGCAAGATTTGAAGAGCAGCATTTAAAACTGAAAGTTTCTAAGCAATGAATTGCTGGTTTGTTACTGGAAGACTGAACGCCCCTGCCCTTCGCCAGTATGGAAACTGCTTTTTTTATTAAACCATCTCCAACTGCATAATTTCTTAGCAGATGACAAAGGCCAATTGTTAATCGTCCTCAGTATCGCCCCCTGGGTTTCACATGGCCTTTCGATCCTCAAACCGCCATCATCTCATCCTTTTTTCTCTACCTGTTTGCAAAAGAGTTCTCTAAGTGTGTAGGAAGCATTTTCTGGGTCTCTTCAGGCACTCCCAACTGTGGAGGAAAAGTCCCAGTTCAGAATCATGTTCGTCCAGCAGGAACACTTGGTAGCTTCACAGATGCCCTGGGTCAGAAGGCCCAGCCCAGGCAGATGCAAGGAATGTGAAGAATTCTGCTCTGGAACCTACCCAGTGCTCCGCAGGACTGAGGGACAGTTTCTTTTTGCCTTTTTAAACCCTGAAGTACATAGGTGACCTGCACGCATGTGTTACTGATTTATAGACCTGGGCCACGTACAGAGAAATAATAGTGAAAGTACCTGCCCGTGAGGGCCCAGTGCTGGCCACTCGGGATGTCTTCTCTCAATGCCAAGGGCAGCCAGCCTCCAGATTGTTTTTGCCATTGACTCCCTTGCAGTTCTTTATAACATTGCCACTTGACCCTGCTTGAACAAATAATATATTGTTTAATTTTATGTGCTCAGACATTCTCTACTGGAATTATTTAGCATGTAAAATTTTCTTCTTTCCTGCTTTTCACATTAATCCAGATTAGACACTGTTTTGCGTGTTAATCCAGTTTCTCCTGCAGAGGCAATTCACTTATTTTAACTTGCCATGATACATTGCATAATAAAATTACACCATTTTTCTTTTTTTTAATGGGGAGTCCTACTTTTTCTCCCATATATGCACATGTGGCACTCACCCTCCACCAAATATACCGTTATTTATTTATTTTTAAAAGATTTTATTTATGCATACAAGAGCTGGGGTGCAGGCCAGAGGTGCTGGGGTATGTGTGTGAGAGGATTCACCAGAGACAGAGTGGGAAGCAGAACAGGCAGATCTGCTGAAATGCACTGCTGATGGGAGCAGCGGGCGAGGCAGGAGAGGTCTGCTGCACCCTGTGGGTCCCCTCCCTGGCTGGGGATCGAACTCGAGCTGCAAGTGGTGATAGTGCTGGGACTCAAACCCTGGACCTCTAATTTTTTAAAAGAAAAATGAAGGATCAAATCCTTTGGTTTTAACCTTTTATATTTATGGTTTAGATCTCATAGATCTCAGACATCATCGTTGCTGGGAATATTACTGAAGTTCTTAGAGCTCTCTTTTAAAATTAAAAACAGTTCCTTTAAAAAGAAGCCAGCTATTGGTATGCACAAGTCTGTTTTTCCTCACTTACATTTCAAGTCAGTCATATATTTTAAGTAAGCCATAAGTCATACTACTTGTTGACTATATAAATGAATATAGAGGGGTTTTTATACATGAATAAATTATACGGTAGAAAAAGCTGGAAATGTTAAAAAAATGTCTTTCGAGAGAACTGACAACTTGGTAATATTAGGGACTTCCTACCCATGAATATATGTCTTCTTTTAGACCATGTTTGAAATCTTTTAATTCAGTTTAAACTTTTCTTCCTAATGGGCTTCCTGTTAGATTTATTCCAGACATTTCATCTTTATATTACTATTATGAAACCTGTGTTTAAACAACATCTACTCAGTGTTACTGAGATATCTGGTTTTTTTTTTTTATTCATATAAGAACTAGGGTACAGGCCAGAGGTGTGGGCAGTGAGATGATTCACCAGAGACAGAGTGGGGAGCAAAAAAGGCAGATCGACTGAGATACACTGCTGAGGGGAGCAGCGGGCGAGGCAGGAGAGGTCTGCTGCGCCATGTGGGTCCCCTCCCTGGCTGGCGGCAGGGATCGAACTCGTGCTGCAGTGGCTGCGGTTTGCTTCATAGTGCGTTGCTTAACCCACTGCGGCACCAAGGAAGGGCCCGAGAGATCTGTTTTTATGTTAAGATTTTGTGTGTGTTATTTTTAAAAATATTTTATTTATATGTATACAAGAGCTGGGGTCCAGGCCAGAGGTGCGGGGGGGTGAGAGGAATCACCAGAGACTGAGCTGGGAGTAGAACAGGCTGATCTAGTGAAACACACTGCTGATGGGAGCAGCAGGGAGACAGGAGAGGTCTGCTGCGCCATGCAGGTCAGCTCCCTGGCTGGGGATGGCACTCAGACCGCAGTGACTGGTGATAAGCTTGACAGAGCTGAGATTTTAACCGCTGTGCCATTGGGAAGGCCCATTTTGTTATGACAAAGGCAGACATTAAAACCAAACATCTAAGGCGTAGAGAGAGGCTGGGAAAGGGGCATAAGGGTGCAGGCCCATGAATAAGGTGGACAGCGGGTGCGCTAAGGTGACCACACCTGGGGGGAGAACTCCTATACTGTCCAAACATGAATGAGGACATAAAACGGTACTTTGTTTACTTACTAATAGAAAAACTATGCACAACAAAAGGATTTTATCATGAATAGATGTTGAATTTTATTGAAAACTTTATTAAAAGTGTTTCTTTTTTGATGTGTTAATTGTGGTGTTATGCTAACTTGTTTTAAATATTTAACTGATTTTTCATATATATATAAAATCACTTGCTCATATGTTATCTTTTGAATATATTGCTGATTCATTGTTTAATGCTTTGATCAGGCATTTTACACCTTTAATATAATTGAGTTTGGCTGAAATCTTGCATTGTGCTTGTCTACTTTAGAAGTGAGTGTTCTCTTAACTTCCAATGTTAGGTAGCAGTGTTTTCCTTGAAATATATTCATTCAAAGGTTTTAACGGAAAACGTCATAGAACTCCAAAGAAATCAGTTTCTAGATTAGTAGATTTTCATTCATGATTAGCTCACTGCAAAATTACTGGCATGGATCACACAAATGACAAGTATAAGCCTCTAGTGCATCATAACTATAAACTGAATGTTCTGACCGTTTATGAGTTTGAGCTAAATGTTCTGTCCAGATAAAGAGAGTAGAACTGACCCAAGCAGTGTGATTGCCTGCTTTTAGCTCCAGATTTTTCCCAGAGGCTACAAAACCAAAAAAGTCTGACCACTGAGGATGACACAGCTCACAGACCATTTCCATCCTTGCTGTCTAAGGCGTTCACTGGTGATTATCCGGGATATCCTGTCAGCTCTGCAGGCGTGAAGGAGGAGACAGAAGCACAGCCACAGATTTGTCTTGGGGACACCGACTAGGTGAGCCGTTGTACAGAATTGCAACATCCGTCTTGGCTTCTTGAAATGAAGTGTTAATGGGGCCGATACACTTTCCTGAACGTGGCCCTTCTTCTTCGCTCAGTTCTCAGTGGGTCAGCTCCACTTGGTGCGATGGATCTTGCCTCCACAGTGGGATGTGCAGAACCAAGAAGCCCCACGTTGGGGAGCTGGGATGACACCAAGGGCCTGGCCTGTGTCACAGGGTGGTGGGAGGCGGGGGCCCTGCTGGGCCCTCACTGCATACGTCTGGACCTCCTCCAGGAGCCTGGCTGCACTGCCTCTGTCCCAAAAGAAAAAAGGCCTTTCAGCGCAGGCGCTTGTGAGTCAGCCGATATGGTCAGGGATGGAGACGAACTATGAGGCCCCACCAGGAATGGGCCAAAGATATGCCACAGAAAGTGAGCAAAAGGGAGAGGCTCCCATTTAGCAGCGTGCCCACCTCAGCCCTGAGTTCCTCTCTGGGACTGAACATGCTCTTGGGTATCTAGCAGGAAGTACCCACTTACCAGATCACTGGGCTATGGAGCAACTTGCGAAGTCACACCCTATGCATCTCAAAAGGGTGGTTCTTTTTCATGCCCTCCAAACAAAATATCACACTATTCATAGTTCTAATGGAACCTAACAAAATGAATACTAGTAAGATAGTGTATTCAGTCACAGATAAGTACAGGGACGCCTCAGTCCTTACGGAACACAAGAGCTATCCGTAGAATTCTATCATGAGGAAATTCAGTGAGGGATTGTAAGGAGTAGATGGAGCTCAGATGTTTATTTCAAACAAACTAATTAATTTTGTTCTGAGGCGAACTGTTTATGTGTTATCATTCATTCACTGTAACCGTAGGCAATACAGCGCAACTTTATCTACTTACTAATTAATTGAGGGGAGATGAATGAAGAGTATTGCACATCATTTAGAGGTACAGGATCTCCCCCCTCAGGTGTTGCTACCACACCACACCCTCCACCAAGGTACCCCGTCCCCCACCGCAGGCCACTAAGCTCCCTCCTGACTTGTCCTCACGCTGCTTCCTCTGCCCCCGGCAACATCAATCTGCAGTCAAATTTCTAACTGTTGTTAATTTAGCGTTATCTGACCCTTTGGTTTCTCTATATTCCCATATAAGTGATGCCACTCAGGATTTATCTTTCTCCTGACTTATTTCACTTAGCAGAATCCCCTCCAGCTCCATCCAGGTTGTTGCCAATGGCAAGAGTTTATCTTTTTGATCATGGAGTAGTGTTCCATTGTGTATATCGATCACAGCTTCCCAATGCAGTCATCTATATTTGCATATTTAGGTTGCTTCCATAGCTTGTCTCTGTTCTAACTGATATTTTTGTGTTCTTTGGGTACATACCTAGAAATGGACATGCTGGATCATGTTAGATCTGTTTTTAAAATCTTGAGAAACCTCCATACTGTTTTCCGAAAGTGAGTCATCTTTATAATAAAGAACTATATCTTTACAGATTTTATTTACTTATGCATACAAGAGCTGGGGCACAAGGAGTAAGAGGATTATCAGAGACATGCAGGGAGCAGAACAGGCAGATCAAATGAAGTACACTGCTGAGGGGAGCAGCGGGCGAGGCAGGAGAGGTCTGCTGCGCCATGTGGGTCCCCTCCCTGGCCGGGGATCGAACTGGTGCTGCAGTGGCTGCGGATGCCCCAGAGTGTGGCGCTCAACCGCTTGTGCCACCAGGGAGACCCAAGAACTATGTCTTTTTTACTCGAAAAAGTAGTATGTCCCCACAACATACATTGCTTTCTAGTAATGCTATGAATAACAGAAAGAAACCCAAGTAACTTGAAAATGCTGAGTGTTTTCATCACCCAGGCAACAACACTGTGACAGAACACATGTAGAAAACTGTAACATTTATTACAGTTTTAACAGTGAATTCTCAAGTGTACCTTAATATCCAGGATTTCCTCAAAGTAAGGAATCAAGTTCTTCTGATTTTGGGTCACGTGGCAACATACGTACAAGAGGGGAACTGAGCATGCGTCTTCCGAATCAAGAGGCCCGTGTTCTCTCTCCAAGGACTATGGGGTGGAGCAAGCCATGAGCAGCACAGCCCCAGAGGGAAGTATCAGAAGTGGAGCTGGAGCCTCCTCACAGCAGGGGAACTGTTTAGGTTGGCTCCAGGTGTTTCTAGGCCACTCTAGCAGCTCATGATACAAATCAGGCCCACCCTTATTCTCTGAGTTATGAGCCAGAACCTGATGTCTGAGACCCAAGACCAATGGCTTTATCATTATGCAACTCTTGGCAAAATAATCTTGTCAAAGGCTGTTTATTTAACTCCATGTCCACCGGAAGCAGAGTGGGTTCCAGGGCAGTCCGAGAACCCGGGTTGATTTAATGGCCCCTGTACATGGTCATTTTTAAATTTTCCTTTAAAAATTTGGTGCAAAGGGTTAAGGCGCAGCACTATGAAGCTATCTGCAGCCACTGCAGCCCAAGTTTGAGCCCCAGCCAGGGAGGGGACCCACAAGGCGCAGCAGACCTCTCCTGCCTCGCCCGCTGTTCCCCTCAGCACTGTGTTTCAGTCGATTGGCCTGTTCTGCTCCCCGCTCTGTCTCTGAATCCTCTCACCTCCCTGGATTCTGGCCTGTACCCCAGCTCTCGTGTGCATAAATAAAAAATGAGAAAGAAAGAAGGAAGAGGAAAGAAAGCTAGCTATTCTGGGGCATGCACATGAGGTGGAGACTGGGGACCAGGAGGAATGAGGCAGGAAGGAACCCCCCCGCCATGTTGCCTTGATCTCTCAACATTCTCGCCAGTACTAATAGCCTTTCCCATATTTGTCCACAGGTTTCAATCCTCCAGCCTCATGATATGTGCCACAAACAACACAACAGCACACATGGAGCCAGTCACACTGCCTCTGATGGGCTTATGTAAGGGATATCCCATTCCCTTTGCTCACAGAACCTAGCCCATCTCAAGTCTGCCCTCTCGCGCCCCAGGACAGCTCCTGGGCTGGGTGGTCTACCAAGCGTTTCCAACTTCCCAGTGCCTGTGCTTTTTGGAAAACATACAGCGTGGCCAGATAAAATACAGGCCACCTGGTTGCATATGCATTTAAATATGAACTTTTGGCATTAACATGAATTATTTTATTTGCTAAACTCAGCAACTATTTCACTGTTGAAGTTCAGGGACTTAAAAGGTGTATGAGAAAAGAAATGTTAAGGAATTTAGAAGCTTAATCTTGGGTTTTTAGACACCCATTTGAAAGGGATCACCATCAAATCAAAGACTTGTCACAAATCACAGGAAGAAGAGAACTGATAGATAAAGGTTGCCTAAACGTATGCCTTTCATTCTAGTGGCCCAAGTGACTAATTTTGGAGACAGTTCTCCATCCCACCATCCCCAGGACCCCCCAGTTGATGTGTTGGCTGGGGTGCTGCTAGCATCAGCTGGAACAGAACCCAGTCTCTTTGAATTCAGTGAAAATGAGAAAATTGAGCTGGAATTAATAGCAAGCCAACTCTTCTTCATTTACTAGGTTGCATTACCTGAGGTTGGGGGCAGGGGGACGTCACGGCCGCAGTGTCCACAGGCCCTCTTCCGCTCGCCTCTCTGCTCCAGGCCTCATACGGATTCTTTGGCATTTTCATCAGCTGCCTTTGAGTCCTGCGAGAAAGCGAAGGTGTGCCTAGCCCACAGTCTCAAAAGGAAACGCCCACCCATTCTGTGAGGGGCGGGAGAGCTGCTGCCGGACTGAATGCAGTCCTTCGGGCTTTATGCAGGTTTTCTGCAGACCTTTCCAGATGGTGCCTCCCTCTCTGCAAGGCTCTGTGAGATGAGAGTTGGGGTTGGGGGTAGCCCTCAAGCCCTCATTTATGGGTACCTGCTGAGCAGTAACGATCCCCAGCACTGCCCTAGCACTCAGGACTCAGCAACAGAAAAATCACAACGAAATAGCTCCCTTGGTGGACTTACGATGCAGGGGGTGTCTGCGGGAACGACATCACAGTAACTGTGATGCAGACTTGACAAAGGATGCCAGGAGGGCACAAAGACAGGGGTGACCTGCTCAGGGCACCCACCTTCTGGGTGAGCCCAGGGCTGGGTTGAAAGGTCGGTGAAGGGCACAAGGAGCCCCCTCCCCCCCCCACATCTCACAACCACAGATGTCAACATTCTCCAGCCATGAGATGGCGCTGCCTGATGCCCCCACCCTTTAGTTCCTCTTTCTCCACCCCGACCCCCCACTCCCTAAACCCATAAAAACTCCTTTCCTGCTCAGCCCGGGCGCGACTTCCCTGCCCTCCATCCCGTGGCCCGGGAGCGCCATAAAGCTCAGCTGCTCAGAAACGTGGCCTGGTTCTCCATCTTCTCACCGCGCCGGAACTTCATGGGTCATGAAGCAAAGCCTGAGGTCCGCCACTGGCCACCTACCGGCCCCGCACGAAAGCTTTACGAGGCGAGAGCATGAGGAGTGAAAGCCCCCAGAGAACTGTCTCGCCAGCGCCAAGCCGGGAATACACAGGTCCCGGCCTGCAGTCCCACTTCCATGAACGTCTGTTTGACGACATCCAGCTCCACGTGTCCTGCAGGCCTGGCATCAGGAACTGGGGGATGGGGGGGGCGGAGCCAAGCGGGGTGGAGGGGTGAGAGGGAAGGGGAGTGAGTGTGAAGGGGGTCCCATGCCCAGTGCAGGGGCAGGAAGAGAGACCAGTACAGCTCCGAGCAGCCCCTAAGGGAAGACTGTGCGGGGAACATGGAGGCGAAGACCAGACAGCTCAAGCTTCCACAGGCAGCTGTCTCAGGGTGCCGCACCCTAATTCCCTTCCCCTGTGGACACTGAGGAAGGGTCCCAGGAGGGTGTGGGTTGCTGGGAAAGCCCCTTCCCAGGACATGGTGCGAGTGGTTTTTGGTTTTTTTCCCTCCAAGATTGTATGTATTTATGCACACAAGAGCTGGGGTACAGACCAGAGGTGTGTGGGGTGAGGATTCACCAGAGACAGAGTGGGGAGCAGAACAAGCAGATCAACTGAAATACACTGCTGAAGGGAGCAGCAAGCGAGGCAGGAGAGGTCTGCTGCGCCATGTGGGTCCCCTCCCTGGCCAGGGATCGAACTCGCCCTGCAGTGGCTGCTGATAGCTTCACAGTGCTGT
Organism: Galemys pyrenaicus; assembly: GCA_019455555.1. Classification (NCBI taxonomy): domain Eukaryota; kingdom Metazoa; phylum Chordata; class Mammalia; order Eulipotyphla; family Talpidae; genus Galemys; species Galemys pyrenaicus. The sequence continues at coordinate 4,175,547 of JAGFMF010011608.1, read as the reverse complement.
GACTTAACCCCTTGTGCCACCAGGGAGACCCTGTTTTTTACTTTGTTTTAATTTTTAATTTACTGAATGACTATCATGTGAGTCGATGCTCTTTAATTTACTTAATTATTTTCAAATTTAATTGAGTTGCCAATCATTTGCATAGCTAGATCATTTGGGGAGCGCTGCCTCACATCGACATCAGTGCACATGCTTCTCGGTTGTTACTATTTTTCATCAAAGGCATCAAGGAAAACGTTGAAGCAAGTGGCTAATGTGAACAGTTGACAAGTTACAAGACAAGGTTTGTGGCAAACTACTTCCTGTTGATTTTCTTACAAGGAGGCCTTTCCAAGAAGCCAAGTTCCATGCAATAACAATAAGAAGCTTTCAGAGTTATTAGCTCGATGAACATTTGTCTTTTGAAAGGTATACAAGACAGGTGATGCCGAGCCTTCGTCTGAAACAGAGGAGTGACAGGGGAGAAATAACAGATTCTGGTTCTTCACATTTCTAATTGAAAAGCTCAACGCCAGAGCCGTAGTTCTCAGTCTACTCGGTGACATGCCGTATTTACACTAGCAGTTTTAATTGGATCTTGTCAGAATCGATGTGTGGGTATACAGGCGTCGTCAGACACAGTTGAAAACTGGAAATGGGGAAAGCGGTTCCCCTGATCAGAACTGTTATTTACAAAGCCGTGGATTCACTCAGAAAGACATTTACAATTCCAGTGCATTTAGTAAAAAGAAAAAGGAAAGGGCACTGATGGATTTTCTTTCTCTCAACACCCATCAGAATAGGCAGGCCTTAGGAATCCATTCATTTTCCTGCCAAAAACAGCAACATGTGTCACTGTCTTGCTTCTAGCCAAAGTGTGCTCCTCTGAGGTCTGTCATTTGGGGTCCAGGGCATCTAAGTTTTAAACACATAAAAATCCTCTGGACAGCCTCCCTGGTGGCCTATGGATTAAGTCTCAGCACTATCACCATGATGGCCTGAGTTCGATCCCCGACCAAGGAACTCACCCACATGGCGCAGCAGACCTCTCCTGCCTTACCCGGTGCTGCCCTCAGCAGTGTATTTCAGTGGATCTGCCTGTTCTGCTCCCCACTCTGTCTCTGGTGAATCCTCTCACCCCTCCAACCCTGCCCCACCCCCCACCGCACTTCTTGCTCACACCCTAGCACTTGTGTGCAGAAATAAATCTTTAGAAAGAAAGGGAAATGAGCAATGGAATACCTTTGAATATTCCCCTGATGAGGGGTTTTTTGAGTAAAGTATAAACATAGTTAATCCACAGTTTTAAATGTTTAACTGTAAGTTATTGAAAATACAGCATCCCAAGGACCATAAATTTTCTTCTAAGTTAGACAAGACACTGTGAGTTCCTTGAGACCAATCCATTCAATAGAAAGCAGTCACGAAAAGTTATAATTATGCAGGGTGGGAGGCAGGGGAGTTGAGGATGTGTGTAAACATATGACGCCCAAATGCAGGATGGTCAATAACACACACATTGTGCAGAGAAAGGGCATAAAATGTGACATAAAACACTAAAACCCTGAAGTTTCAGTGACATCTCGAGGCATCTTTAACTGTTATTCCAACTATTTAAGGGTTCCAAGGTGGTGCCTCCCTGGCGGTGCAGGGGTTAAGGTGCAGTACTATGAGGCATCCACTGCACAACAGCATGAGTTCGATCCCTGGCCCAGGGGGGGACCCACATGGCACAGCAGACCCCTCCTGTCTCGCCCGCTGCTCCCCCCAGCAGTGTGTGTCAGTCCATCCGCCTGTTCTGCGCCCCGCTCTGTCTCTGGTGACTCCTCTCACCTCCCTGGGCCCCTGGCCTGTACCCCAGCTCTTGTGTGCATTAAGAAAAGGGGTCCTGTGGGCTTGGAAGTTCAGATCAAGGAGGCAGGTGTTCCGCGGAGGGCAAGAAAGGCTGAGGGAAGAGCGAACCTATAGAAGTACACGGCCCCCAGTCCTAGCAGAAGCAGCAAGACCAGCAGCAGCACACACACGACCAGCAAGGTGATGTCCAGCTGTCGCCAGTGGCCGGCGCGGCGCATGTCCCAGACGTTCAGGTACTCACATCGGCTCCCGATGTAGCCAGCAGGGCACCTGTGGCAACACACAGCCGTCAGCGGGCATCCGCGCCCAGGCCCTGCCTCTGCATTTCCAGACTCTGCTCTTAGGAGGCCCGTGCAAAATCTCCGGGCTCTGACCTGCGAGAGCCAGCAGACCAATGTTGCCTCTGGTCTGTCTGCTTCGAAGGATGGGAGTTCTTACATCGTTCCTCTCAGAGGCTTTGCAGAACAGGGATTCAAGATCAGTGTAGCTGCAGGCCTCTCGTCTCCCCAATGCTCCCCTCAGCAGTATATCTCAATAGATCCAGCTGTTCTGCTGCCTGCTGAGTCTCCAGTGAATCCTTTCACCCCCACACCTCTGGCGTGCACCCCAGTTCTTGTATGCATAAATAAATAAATCTTGGGCCTCCCTGTTGGTGCAGGAGGCTGAGCGCCACACTGTGAAGCATCTGCAGCACAGCAGCACGAGTTCGATCCCCGGCCAGGGAGGGGACCCACGTGGTGCAGCAGACCTCTCCTGCCTCCCCCACTGCACCCCTCAGCAGTGTATTTCAGTCCGTCTGCCTGCTCTGCTCCTCACTCTGTCTCTGGTGAAGCCTCTCACCTCCCACGTCTCTGAACTGTACTCCAGCTCTGGTATGCATAAATAAATCAATCTATAAAATAAAATAAATCCTTAAAGATCAGTTCCTGTTAGGAAATCCAGAGAGGCCACCTCTCAGTTCAAAGCAAAACAGCTCTGGCCCAGAAGCAAGAGTTTTCCAGCAAACGCCTGGTCAGATGCCATGGGTGTGAGGCAAGCTGAGGAGGAGTGTGACGGCAGGGCCCCTCACCTGCTACGAGGTTACAGATCCGGGGGTGTCTACACAGACAGTCTGCAGAGCAAACAGCTTTTCCTCTTGGAAAAAAGTCACCGCTGGCCCAAGAGATGTCACAGCGAGCGGTGACACCGAGCGTCTGCCTGGGGGCTGAAACGGGCTAGCAGGGGCAAGCCCCCTTAGACAGCTGCCCCCACGCGTGAATCATTGCTGTTCTGCTGAGCAGCCCTGGACCTGCAGGCGGAGGTCCGTGAGCCGACGCTGCCATCTGCTGGGGATGCGGCTGCTGCGGGAAGCGGGGGCTGTTCTGTCTTGCAAGAGCAAACGCCCACGCAGCAGCTCCTCTTAAATGCGCCACCACAAGGTGGCTCACAGGCAGGGGACTTATCCCCTGTGGCCCTGGATCAAGGGTCTGTGTCCTCACCTTATTCCGAAAAGCCTTCGGGAAATGAATCCACAGAGAACTGGCGCCACATGCCCCGCGGGCAGAGGCAGCTTGGGGACAGGAGCGAAGGCTCCGTGAGCGGCCGAAGGCCCCACACCTGCGCTGAGTTGGCCGTGAGAGCACTGGAGCGCGCGTTCAGGCCAGGAAGGCAAGGAAGGGGCACTTTGCAGCTTGTGTGCCTGATACCACATGAGACACCATCACACATGTCGTTTTTGATGACACAATGAGTGTGAAGGACCTTTGAGTCATCCTGCTTCCCTGGCATCGTTTCAATTCTGGCCACCCCTGGTTTTGGCCACCACCAAGGCCCAGCAGCCAGTTTTCAAGTGCTGGAAGTGGAGGGCCCATGTCTCTGTGCTGAGACTTCAGGAGTTTGCAGTGAGGTGGGCCAGCCCTGCTGAGCCCAGGCAGGCTGCAGCCCAGAGCCCGGCGTGCTGACCAGGCCAGCCAGACAGCATCTCCAGGATGGTCATATCCTTGGGGCCACTAGCTCGTTCTTCTATCATACCGAACATCCGCTGGCTGAATAAATTTGCATCTCCATGATCAGATAACTTTAAGAAATGCCGATTCAGGAAGAGTCAGCAGCCTTTTCCATGTGCCGTGGCCCCAGGTACGAAGGATGAACACTTCCTCCCTGGAGCCCGGTGTCAGTTCTCAAGCTGGGGTCGCCGCCACCCCGCTTGTGTGACCTGTCACAGCAAGGACGTAAAAGGACAGTCCAGGAGTGTGGGCCAGCTCTAAGCCAGACCAGGAGAGGGGAACACCTGCCCTGAGCTCAGGCGGGTCGTCTCCCATGAGGGCACAACCCACCCTCGGCACCCCCAGGGGACCCTGGGGTCCCTGTGTCTGAGGGCCATGCCCACGGCCTATGAAGTGCTGCTATTCTGGAATTAACATCAGGCAAGACCATCAATGGGGCAGGAGATAGAGGGCGGAGTGTTTCTTTCTATCACTTTTTTTTTTAAAGATTTTAGTTATGTACACAAGAGCTGGGGTACAGGCCAGAGTTGCAGTTGCAGGAGGTGAGAGGATTCACCAGAGACAGAGTGGGGAGCAGAACAAGCAGACTGACTGCATGTGGGTCCCCTCCGTGGCTGGGGATCAAACTGGCACTGCTGTGCAGTGGATGTTTCACACGGCACTCAACCCGCTGCGCCACCAGGGAGGGCCCTCGATAACATTTTTAGTAAATGTAAAATTCAAACATTCTGAGCCGGGTTTCTGGGAACTCTGCTATTTTAAATGTGACTTTTGATGAAAGGTCCTCACATTTGAGTGTTATCTTCAGTTAGTCATTTTGTAGCAACTTATGTTAGAACATCATGGGGATATGTATTTTCACCAGGATTTAAGGGCAGAAAGAAAAGCTCTGTGCTGGGAGTTCATAAATCATTCAGTGAATGGACCGAATGACAAGAGCATACTGGGTGTCACCTGTCACCCCGCAGTGCCCTTTAGATTATTAAGAATGTCTTTTAAAACCCACAGGTAAAGTGTCAGAGAGAAAAACAAACCCGCAACTAATGAGCTAGGACATGTGCTTTCAAAATTTCATTATTTGGGACCATCAGAAACAAATATGCCAAAACAATTATACTCTTATAATCAAAATCAAGGGTGACTATTTTAAGTAGGAGATTTATCTTAGGTTAAAAAGTCACAGCATACAAATATGACTAGGAAAGCAGACCTATATTGGAACTGAGTCATTTTTACTCATATTCACGAGCATTTTTCATTATTTTTACCAGGCTGACACCATTTCTTGTGCGAGGTCATATACACTTTGTCCAAGACATAACTTTATCTTCCTCATAATTTAAACTATGCTTCTGCTCATCGTTATTGACAAAATGATGATCTTAAAAGCCTGTGGGATTTCATCATCTGTTCCAAAGTATCACAATATTCCATCCTCTTCCTCTCACCTGGATGCCCACATCAGGTGGTCATCCAATAAATATTTTATCCAATAAATATTGGATTTTATCCAATAAATATTTTACCCAATAAATTTCATCCAGTAATTTTATCCAATAAATATTTGTCCAATAAATAGATGTGGGACATCTATTTATTTTCACTATCAGTTCCCTTATCCTGCCTTCAAAATACGCAATTAATGACATCTTATAAAGAAGTAGACAGTATGAATAAGGTTTCATCAAAGTCTGTAAGAAAAAGGTTTGGTTTTTTTCCTGCCAACTTGTGTTTATTGGGGTGAAGCTGGTTCATGTCATGTGTTGGGGGTTCAACTTCTACAAGTGTGTATGTCCACACCATTAACCATCATCAGCGCTCCAATTACCCTCCACCGCACCCCACTGCCCGGTACCCCGCTCCCACCTGCCGCCCCCCACCTCTGCTTGCAAGGACACAGGTTGTCTAAGTGAGAAAGTTCCTAGAACCTACTTTCGGTTGGCACTTTGCTCTCAGTGAAAGCATCACGGGGACAAAAGGAGTGAGAGGAAGCAGGTGCCACAACCACAGTTGTGACTAAGACAACAAAAACGTCAGTGTCGACTCTTAGGAAATAAAAATCATGTTTCTTTTTCAGTCTTGAAAACAGAAGGCAAAAAGTCCACTGTGACTTTGAGGCCACGCTTCTACCAATCCAGAAATGCCTCCTCTTGCTCTCCATAGATTTGGTGGAAAATAAATGAACATTTAAAAGGATCCTCTCACAAACCTTATTTTTTCCACCAGAATGAGAGGTTTAATCCCAACTGGTACTAGCAGCATTGCTGAATTATTGAAATAAAAAGGGAACGTGCCAGCCCCTCAAACTTATATTTAATACTGGCAGTGGGGAGGGGGTGATAAGCAGGAAGCAATGCACATATACGTACACTAATTTTTATGTGCATTTCTATTTCTCCCTGATGTAAAATCAAGTGACTTCTAGAATCTCCAGTCTAGTTGTAGAAGAATCTCCTCAATACAAATTTTATACGTTAGCCAAAAGCTGGGATGGCAATAATCTCTGGGCTGCCAGAAAGACAACCGGACTTACTTGCATGCGTATTCGTGGATCGTTTCAAAATACACACATAGGCCACCGTTGAGGCAGTATCCGTCGTGGGACGCAGGGCAGTCCTGGTGGAGCCTCCTCACGGAATTGCCGCGCTGCTCCGTGACGGGAGCGGGGGGGCTGGCGCCTAGGAGGAGCAGAGACGTCACTTTTGTTTCTGCAGAGACCAGGGTCTTTCAGGGTCCATATCAGGAGCTACTTCCTGTGACCCTCTTGTGATGCTGTATCTTTAACAGAACGACCAGAGTGCTTGTTTCCTAATCAGCCTTCAGCTCAGTAAGTCCCTCTTCTCTGGGTTCGGAATTACCTGACAGAAAGCAGACTGGAGAGGGGCCTCCCTGGTGATGCAAGGGGTTGAGGACTGCAATGTGTGGCTTCCGCAGCCACTGCAGCGCGAGTTAGATTCCCGCTCAGCCCCCCACCCACCCCAGGAGACCCGCATGGCCCAGCAGACCTCTCCTGCCTCGCCTGCTGCTCCCCTCAGCACTGTGTTTCAGTCCATCTGCCTGTTCTGCTCCCCACTCTGTCTCTGGTGAATCCTCTCACCTCCCGCACCTCTGGTCTGTACCCCAGCTCTTGTATGATAAATAAATAAAATCTTAAGAAAGCAAGCAGTGGAGACAAGGAAGAAAATGGTCAGACCCTACTCCCAGGCCACAGGCTTTGTTTTAAAAGCAAATCTGACACCCCAACACATGAAGCTGTGGGTGAAATGACAGGCAGCTCAGAGGGTGTCACCTAACATACTACCTTACATACTACCCACAATATAGTCTGTCACCCCAGGACCCTAGGGGTCTCCGAAACTTCTCCCACACAATCTGTTCTTCTAAAATCCATTTCAGGAGCCTCTAGTAGCCTAGGGTTAAGTCCCAGCACTATCACTAGTAAGGCCTAAATTCAATCCTGGCCAGGGAGGGGACCCACATGGCGCAGCAGACCTCTCCTGCCTCACCTGCTGCTCCCCTCAGCAGTGTACTTCATTCAGTCCATCTGCCTGGTGAATCCTCTCACCCACTGCACCTTTTGCCTATACCCATTTCTTAAACACACACACACATTTTTTTTTAAAAAAAGCTATTTTACTTTCAGGAGAATCTGTGGAGAATTTACCAACTTTGACAGAAAGGAAATGTTCCTGTAACTAGGGGATGTGAGACTGGGAAGGCCCCTTTCATGAAAGGGTTGACTGTTCTTTAGTAGGAAACCACGAGGGTATCAGCTGAGTATACGAATATTAGTAGCCTGTCAGTACCTTTAAGAAAAGCACACTTGAGGAATAGAAGGCGCTAAAAAAAAAAAAAAAGCAGGTCCAAGCAAGGACAGAACTTTGCATTCTTAGCATTTTTCTGTTTGCAGAGCTGAGAAGGGGAAGAGCTGGCGGTGCTGCGGAAGAGCCCCAAGTGTAGATGGAGCCAGTTCCGCCTCTGGGGTGCTGGTGGTAAGGTGATACTGTTATTACTGGGGTCCAGGAAGCAGGTGTCAACAGTGATTAACATTAAAAAGAAAGCGCAAAGACGCAGGATTCTAATTCACATCCAGAAATACTGACTTTTGAAAGTGATATCTTTAAATCATCAGAAGCAATACAAAATGCTGAGCTCCAGACATCCTCCCCAACCTGTCTTGCCCTGCAGAGATTTTCCAGCATCCCCAGAAACCAGCACTACAAATCAGGACACTAGTCGCAGGTTAAGGAGAACCACCTGCGTCCTACCTTTATTGATCTGTGAGTCATAAAGAATGAGAATTATTCCAGATGCTATTATACAGAGAAAACGTTGACCATTTCACGGTCCCAAGTGCAGGACAAACCTAATTAGGAAAGTGAATTTGCCAGCCGGATGTAATCAAGTGACTTGTAGAATCTCCAGTACAAATACACTGGGGGACAGGGTTTTCCAGAGCCCCTCCGTCGAGGTCACCCACCCACCTACCGGGGTACATGTGCCCAGGTTCAGAGAGGCTGCTGGCACGTGTGCAGGTGTAGTTTCCCTCTGTGTTGGTACAGGTGGCATTTTCTCCGCAGGTGTGTGTGCCCAGTTGGCACTCATCGATATCTGTCAAGAACAAGAGTGGGAGGAGAAAAGCGGGGTGCACAGGAAGAAAAAGGCCACCCAATCAGAAAGCCCAACATTCTGGAAGTGAGGCAATCTCAACTCTGCCGTGCTGCATGTGTGCAGATTCAGGAATTCTCCCAGGTGGGCGGGGAGACCGGTGAGCAGGGTCCCTCTGCTGCCTCCTACCCAGTATTTGGGCTCTCAGCTGGAAGCCACTTCCCTCCCGGGAGCCAGGGCTCAAGCTGGAGTGAGGTCGGCTGTTGCCAGGCAAACCTTTGGACATTCAGCTCCGAAAGAGTCAGTCTTCACTTTTGCAAAAAGGCATCCACGTTTTATATTATTTATTTATAAACTATTTTATAATCTTGGTGTTGTTCACATTATATCAAAGAAAACAACATTTCTGCTTTCTCCACAAAAGTCCTCATTTTCTTCCCTAGCTACCTGCCTTTTCCTTTCTCAGTGACCACCACCCTCACCTTAGGTCCATCCTCCCTTCAATTTTACGGGACTCCAAGGGCAGCTCTGAGAGGCCAGGCAGCCCTCACGTGCTGAGCCACAGAGAGTGGACACTGAGATGCGCTCCGGCCAAACAAGCCGAAATGTAAAGATTTAACATCCCCCCAAATACATTAATATTCTTTATATTGATGGTGCATTTAAAAGTTAATATTTTGAATATAATGGATTAAACAAAATGCAAATATGAATTTCACCTGACTCTTTTTTTAAATTTATGCACACAAGAGCTGGGGTACAGGCCAGAGGCGCAGGAGCTGAGAGGAGTCACCAGAGACAGAGCAGGGAGCAGAACAGGCAGATGGACTGAAACACACTGCTGAGGGGAGCAGCGGGCGAGGCAGGAGAGGTCTGCTGTGCCATGTGGGTCCCCTCCTTGGTCGGGGATCGAACTTGCGCTGCTGTGCCGTGAATGCTTCACAGTGGTGCTCAACCCGCTGCGCCACCAGGGAGGCCCTCACCTGATTCTTTTTATCTCTTATAATGTGGCTGCTAGAACATTTCAAATTACCCCGGTGACCGACTGACGACGTTGCATTTCTGTGGAGCAGGGCTGACTGCGGGGAGTGAGCCCCAACACCAGGCCTCGGGTCGTCCTCAGGTGTAAACCAATCTACCTGCATCGGAGTGAACACCAGTCTCCCCAACTCACACGCTGAACCCCTACACCCCAGTGTGACTGCATTTGGAGATAGAGACTACAAGGAAGCGAATGACAAAGGATGGACCAGTGTCCGAGTGAGAAGAGGAAGGGCAGCAGAGAGAAGGTCAAGTAAACAGACATCAAGAAGGTCGCCTGGGAGCTAGGGAGCGTTCTCAGCAGTGACCCAATCAGCCAGCAACCTGATCTGGGGCTTCCAGCTTCAGAGCCGAGAGCAAATAAATGTCCAGCTCAAACCCTGCAGCCCATCCGGTCCTTCAGACACGACCTGCCCAGCCTTGGCTCTGGCTTCCCACCACACCACCAAGGCACACGGCTCGGCGAGGCTCTTCGCGTCCCCCCTGCGACGCCTTCCTGCTTGGGGAGTTCGCCACCCCTTCACATTTCTGCCTGGTAAAAATTTACTTGCACCCCAAGGTCCATCCAAAATGGCACTTTTGGGCCTCCCAGGTGGCGCAAGGGATTGGGCACTGCAATGTGGGGCTTCTGTAGCCATTGCAGCACAAGTTCAATCCCCAGCCAGGGAGGGGACCCACATGGCACAGCAGACCTCTCCTGCCTCACCCGCTGCTCCCCTCAGCAGTGTGTTTCAGTCCATCTGCCTGTTCTGCTCCCCACTCTGTCTCTGGTGAAGCCTCTCACTCCCCTTGCCCCGTGCATCTGGCCTGTATGCATAAATATTTTAAAAATCTGGGAAAAAAAAAAACCTACCAAAAACAAAATGGCACTTCCCCCATGAAGTCTCCAATACCGAAGAGCTTCCTTCCTGCTCTGAACTTCCATCGCTGTTTTTACTTCTCATAGGAGGCAAACCTTTCTTCACCCAGTTGTTTTCCTTGAGAGCATCTTCTCCTGCCTGTACCACCTTGTTACTCCCTGTGGTTCCCATCCTGGGCTTGGCATGAATAAGGGCCAAGGAGGTGTTTGGGACATCAAATTGCTACTCCTGTGGCCCCAAGTGACACTTTTACACGGCTTAGTGGGCGTCAGGCGTGGTTCCAAGCACATGTGTGCGAATACACCGGGAGTGGGAGAGAATGGGGGGAACAGGCCCCACGCTCCCCGGGGGCTGGGACTGCGTGGCCAGGAGGCCCGCCGGCCGGCACCCCTCTGCAGGCTCACCACCTGTGGGAGCTGGTTTAGTACAGAAAATGCAGAGTCTAATGAATTTCAACATCCGAGAAAGTATACCTTCCTGTCTCTTTGGAGTAAATTAAATATGAAGCCCGTTTGTCTAAATTACCTATGAGCCTGCTTAATCAGAGCAGTGACATTTTCCTGACTGACAGCCAAATATGTGCTTAAAGGAACATTTACAGATGTCTGCGGATTCCACAAAACTAATCTGATAAAGGTCTGATTTAAACCAACCAGATCCCGAAAATTGGTAGCTCTGACTGATATTTCATCTTCAACATGTGGAAGAAAGCAGTCCCATTTCAGCTCCTGAGCAGGGCACCCGTCCCTCGTGGTGGGGAGCTCTCTGTGCTCGGAAGGAAAAGCAAATACTGAAAGAGGCCGCGGAAAGCCCTGTAAAACTTCAGGCAACCGCTTCCCAGCCCACGCTGGCTCCAGGCAGGCCCCCACCTGCACGGAGATGCTACGCTACCCAACCTGGAACTGGTGAGGGCCACGGTCCAGCCCTGCCCCGGCGTGGCAGAGGGTTGAGAAGAGGAAAGAGGGGCTCTGACTGTGCTTGTGCCAACGATGGGGGCCGGCCCTGCCCTCTGGGGAACTCTCCAGAGTCCCTTCCCACCGCACCTCCTCTCTGAGCACAGCAGCCCCTTCCAACAGGCTCCTCCCCTCGACTCACCCCTGTCTAACCCACTCTCAGGGGGTCTCCCTCGTGGCGCAGTGGGTTGAGCATCACAGTGAAGCATCCGCAGCCGCTGTAGCGTGAGTTCGATCCCCGGCCAGGGAGGGAACCCACATGGCGCAGGAGACCTCTCCTGCCTCGCCCGCTGCTCCCCTCAGCAGTGTGTTTCAGTCAGTCAGCCTGTTCTGCTCCCCACCTTTTCTGTCTCTGGCGAATCCTCTCACCTCCAGCTACTCTTGCCTATACCCCAGCTCCTGTATGCATACATAAATAAATCTTTTATTAAGAAAGATGAACCCCACACTCAGGGACAAAGAACATGCTGTCCAGTCCACCCCGCGCCGGCTCCCATTTGGAGCCCTCACGAGACACCGGGACCCCCACCCCACAGAACGAAGCAGAAAGGCAGAGGTCAGCCCTCTGGGACCTCCACACAGAGGCAATGGCTCGGCTCCTGACCGACACCCGGAAGCTTGCCCACTTCGTCGCCTAGGGCTATGCCCGCCCCACCCGGCCTGCCCCCACCCGGTAAGTGGGGGCGCCCCGCTTACCCACGCAGCGGCCCTCGTCTCCGCGGTAACCGTCAGAGCAGCGGCACACGTAGCTGCCTTCCGTGTTGACGCACGTGGAGGAGGCAGGGGGGCACGGTGAGACGGGCTCCCCGCATTCATCTATGTCTGCGGCAGAATGAGGGCCAGCATGAGTGGGCCGCCCTGGGTGGGAGCGCGAAGAGTAAGCTTGACGCAGCGGGTCGGGATGCCTGGCGGAGACGCAAGCCCAGGGCCTGCAGCGCGAAGGTCACGTCTGACAGACGACAGCCTCCCACACCCGTCTTCACCGTCCCGGCGTCAGTGTGCCCCAGACTCAGCCCCATGGACTGAGACTATTTTTGTAATTGCTCACTAATTTGCTCATTAAGCTTTAGGTCTTAAAACTCAAGACCTAAACTTTGGGGCTGGAGAGTAAGCGGTGTGTTTTCATTGGAACTGGGCATTTATACATTCCGCTCGAATTCACATCCATGCTGATGAAGCTCATCATACATTTTCCTTAGTAACAACAGTCTATGTGATATCATTTTAATATAAACTCAATGGGATGTACAACACATGTGTAGGGTTAATGCAGACTGATCAGGCTTTCCTGTCCTCCAGCCACTGGTGTCGATGACGGACACCTGCGGTCCTGCACGCATGCCTGACGGCGGACCTCAGGTAGGGCGTGGGCATGTGCAGGTGGACACACCTGGGCTGAGACACAGGTCGTATAAGGATGGCATCACGGGGACGCCAGCAGCGTGAGAGAGAGAGGGAGGAAGAGAGAGGGAGAAAATGAGCAGGAGAGCAGAAAGAGAAGAGTGAGAGGCAGAAGAAGAACAGGCAGTAAGCAGCAGAAGCCCAGAGTGAAGAAGCGCCAGGCACTAGGGGGCCTGCCTGTGGCCCCCTGCCTGCCGTGTACCTGGTCGCCTCTGATGCAGAGACTAATAAAAGCCTGAAGAAGCATCACAGAGAACCTGCCCCATGCCTTGCTGGCACTCCAATGTCTCTCTAGACGCTAGCCGTCATCTTTCCGGGTGATGTCAACTGACTTAGTCAATCCTGCCAATGACGGAAATCCCCCAGAGACCCCAAGTGAGTAGGATTCGAAGGAATGTTTCTGGTCACTGTTGTCCAGACCGATGACCCTCTGGCCTCTGTTCTTACCAGAACATACATGTCCATCCCCAGCGAACCCCGTCCAGCACCGGCACACGGTAGCCTCTCCCTCGGAGACACACTGAGCGTGGGGACCGCACGCCCCGCGGCCGCAGTCCTCGTCCTCTGCAAGTAGCCAGAGCCACACGGTCATTCCTGGCCAGAGGAGGAGCGCACCTCTGTACTCAGAGGGCTGCAGACTACCGCACGCTTCCTTCCCCAATCTCTGTTGACCTGTACGCTCCATTGCATTAAAGGGTCCTGCAGGTATGTGTCTCCATGTATGTGCCCTCAGCAGACTTCAGCTTTAAAGAGCTGGCTGAGGTGCAGGTAGCCCTATGGGATCTTATTTATAACTTTTTAAAAGCATGTGCACATCTGAACTTTAAAGTTATTAGGAGTAGGTAGACTCAAATTTCAAATTTTCTTATTTGAGAATTCCCTTGACATTGTGACATACAAATGTGGGCAGCATCTTTTTTTTTTTTTTAAGATTTTATTTATTTATGCACACAAGAGCTGGGGTACAGGCCAGAGGCACAGGAGGTGAGAGGATTCACCAGAGACAGAGTGGGGAGCAGAAAAGACAGATCAACTGAAATGTACTGCTGAGGGGAGCAGTGGGCAAGAGAGGAGAGGTCTGCTGGGCCCTGTGTGGCTGTGGAAGCCTCACAGTGCGGCGCTCAACCCCTTGTGCCACCAGGGAGGCCCCGGTCAGCATATTCTTGTCCCCCAGACACACAGACCATTTTGTAGCTCACGGAGAACTGTGTCTCAGTACGGCAAAGGGAAAAACTTAGTGTCAATCTACCCAAGTTCTGTTTCATATGCAACAGAATATGGATGTCATCGTGTGTTTATTATCATGATTGATGCAGTGGCTTGCAAGCCCCAAGGCACTTTTAAAGACTCAAGAACCATATGAGCTGAATGCTATCGATGGATCATTTCATTCCATACTCCACTGAGAAGCAAATGCCTCAGGGGCAGAGTTGCATGTTGAGCCATAAACACGAGCGAGTCTTCTTTTCCCTTAATGACTTATGTGTATTTTCATTCTCCCCCCTGCTGGATCGGGGGGTGGGCTGACTGCCCACAGTGGAATGGAAGCTGTCATCTGTCTATTCACTGGTAAGGTCGCTCATCTAAAGTAAAGAGGTTGAAGAAAGCCCTCAAACTTGTCCAGAAATTAAACTTCGACCATCTAAGTAGGGTGGACCTAGGCGCCATGTGAGAACAGGCACCAGGCCGGTCCTTTGCTCCCTGAGTAGGTTTCCTGCAGGAACCGGTGCCTTCCCCTCCTGCGTGGCCACCACTTGTCACTCAGGACGCTTCAGGATGGCCTGGAATTCCTTTGGGAGACTAGCTCCCAGATCACAAGCCTGTGACGAGTGTAAGGTGGCGCATCCAGTTACCCGACACACTTAAGTCACTTGCAGAATTACCTTAATTACAAGATGGTTCAGGATTTATACAGTAACACGCAACCCCAAGGCAGATTGGCATAAAGTAACGGATGGCTGTGAAGCTGGGGCCGGGAGAGGGGGAGAACAATGAGGTCGATTCCGCCACACACTTGCCCTGGAAGAACTGCCTGTACATCGCCTTCTTCTCTAGCACTCGGGGGATGATTACTGTCCAGCTTCCTTCACATGATTGCTCTAAGGACTAAAAGGAAAAGTGATTTTTAAAATCCTCTAAGCGTGATGGAGAATTACAAGCCTCCCTGGTGGCCTAGGGGTTATGTCTGTGCTATCGTCGCTAGGGCCTAAATTCCATGCCTGGCCAGGGAGCTAATCCACATGGCCCAGCAGACCTCTCCTGTCTCACCTGCTGCTCCCCTCAGCAGTGTATTTCAGTCGGTCTGCCTGTTCTGCTCCCCGCTCTGTCTATGGTGAATCCTCTCACCTCCCACAGCTCTGGCCTATACCCCAGCTCCTTTACCTCTGGCCTACACCCCCGTTCTTGTATGCATAAATAAAAGTAAATATAAAAAAATTTTTTTTTAAAAAAAGAAAGATTTTGGGGCCTCCCTGGTGGCACAATGGGTTAAGCAACAGACTGTGAAGTAAAACACAGCCACTGCAACACAAGTTTCACTGCAACACAAATTCCTGCCTCTGGCCAGGGAGGGGACCCACATGGCACAGCAGACCTCTCCTGCCTCGCCCGCTGCTCCCCTCAGCAGTGTATCTCAGTCCATCTGCCTGTTCTGCTCCCCACTCTGTCTCTGGTGACTCCTCTCACCTCCCACAGCTCTGGCCTGTACCCCAGCTCTTGTATGCATAAATAAATAAATCTTTAAAAAAAGAAAAAAAGAAACATTGATTTTGGGGGTTTACAAAGCAAAGGAACAGACAAAACCAACCACAAATGAAGCCTTGAAATCTGACAGCCCAGGCAGCTCTCCTGCCTGCCTGCGGTTAGACAGATGCCTCTCTTTCTTTCTCCTTTTCCTAATAAACCTGTCCTCTTAAAATGTAAAACAAAAATTAAAGAAAGAAGTTTGCATTTATTCACCAATTTAGAATAATCCATGACTCTAGCAAATTTGAGAATGATGCTATTTGTAAGGGAATCTCTTTGTCTTGTTATACGCAGATCTATTTGCTACAAATTAATTCTGTGTGTCTTTGGGGAACAAGAGCTTGACCTAAAATCTAATAAGCACTTTTCAAGATCTTTTAGACAGAGACGCGTTGAAAGAAATCTCACTACGACTATCAGAAAGCTCTCTTCAACCAGCATACGTTGAACTAAAACTTTACAGGCTAAGACAATAGCACACAACAACCCAGGCACAGAAAGAGGAGGTGATTTTCACCAAGACCGTAACGCCATCCAGTCTGCATAAGGCAGGGGACAGTTTTCAGGTTTGAAGCCAGATACAGCCTTTGGCTTTATACACAGGTTCCAGACCCTCCACTGTCTATTTCATCAGCCCCTAGCCCTTCATCCAGCTCACGTGCTAATTTACTATCTGTCATTCATCTTGCCCTTTCAGTCCCCAAACATTAGTCTTTGAAAATATGCTCTATGAACTTCCAGGGGTCCCTCGTGACTGTGAAAAGGCTTTCTATACTGCTAATATTTATTTACCGTGTTCTGTTTCATCATATTGTTTTTCTCCACACCCCTGAGAGAGAACTGGGCTAGCCTTAGCTCCGAACAGTACCCCCAGCACTTAGCTCAGTGAATGGCAAATCAAGTCACTCAGTGGACTAATATTCCTGATGTGATGATGTTTTCTTGACATAAATTATTTGGTCATAATTTCCAAAATCTTTGAAATCACTAAACATAAGTCTCTCAGTTTTTGCCCCTATGAAAGGTTGGATTGTGATAAGAATCAAATTAGAGGCTATATTTGAAGTGACTGGTAAGCTCTAAAATTTCATACAAATAATTAGTACTGAAAATATCCACCTCTTCGTGTTTGATAAAACATCACACTGTCTGCAGATGACAAAAGTTGGATGAGTATTTTTTGTGTGTATTTAATGTCCCAATTTGGAGTTGGCCATGGACTCTGTATTTTTAGCCATGGGCTCTGTATGATAATAAATCTGTACTTGGAAATATAAATACAAGGGGTATTTCAAAGTAGAGTTGACTGGACTGAAAGGCAGAGACCTAGAGTGAAGAAGGAGCAAGGTTTGCAGAAATCCTAGGACTGAGCTAAACCTTATTTGAGAAACCAGTCCTGGGGCCTCCCTGGTGGCGCAGCAGGTTGAGCACCGCACTGTGAAGCATCTGCTGCACAGCAGCATGAGTTTTGATCTTGGGCCAGCGAGGGGACCCACATGGTGCAGCAGACCTCTCCTGCCTCACCCACTGCCCCCTCAGCAGTGTACTTAAGTCAGTCTGCCTGTTCTGCTCTCCACTCTGTCTCTGGTGAATCCTCTCACCTCCCACAACCCTGGCCTGTACCCCAACTCTTGTATGCATAAATAAATTAATCTTTAAAAAGAAAGAAAAACAAGTCCTCATAATTGCATAGAAAATAAAGAGTGAGGTACCCTAAACTTGTTAGATTCTGAATTACTATTTAGCATTTTGCTGAAAAGTGTGTAATATATTAGAAGAAAAAATTCCAGCATTTACCATTGAGGGGCTACTCTGTTCTGCCCTATTTTCCACCTTTGTTTCTAAATTTGATTTCTCCAAAGAAGTTTCCTATCCAAAGACTCTCAGTGAGTAAAGGTATCTCCACTATAATATGGCCCCATCTTCCCAGGCACACCATTCAGAAAAGAGAAGGGACCAGAATTCCAAGTTTGGCCTCTTTAACTTTGTGTAGATTTTGCCAACATGAAGTCACAAAGATGACCTAGAATTCCTAATGGTAGAATGGGAAGTATTGAAACCAAAATTATATTGGAAAACTAGCTATTCATACCTGACACCATGATTTCGGCCACAAGCTCACGCTGAGATTCTGTAACGTTATCTTCGCGTTCTCTGCCCGTGGATGAGAGGCTCGATGGTGTCACCGGGTTACTGAGCTCTGCTTCTCTACCTACTGAGGGTCAAAAGATACCATTAAATTATCGCTTATGGTTCAAGAAAACTTTGACTTAATTTACAATTGTGGCTGTTTGTTGCCGTGAGTTCACACTCTCATAGTCAGAAGATTCAGGCAAACTCGTGAGGTCTTCTTGACTTAGTAAACCTCGCCCGTTCAACCACAGACTCCCGGCTTTACTCACGCGCCTGATGAGAGGCTGGGGGAGCCAGTGCTGGGCCATCTCACCTGCCGGGGTCTGATGTCCACTCAGGGCCACACACGCCTTCCCATCGGGGGCTTTCAGAAAACCTTCCCGACACAAACACCGAGCAGTCCCAAACCTCTGTTCACAGACATGTTCACAGCCTCCGTTCTGGTGTAAGCAGGGATCCGCTCCTGGCAGGAAAAGGGGGACATCCACAGATGGTCTTGGAGTCCGACAGGCCGCCACTGATGCAAACCAGCACCCAGTTTTGGAGAGACAGACGGTCTCTGCAGGGAGCCTAAGTCCGGAGCTATTGCAGAAGTGTTCCTGCGAGGAGCTGATTCTAAAATGCTCAGAATGCCGTCACCTTATGACCGTTGGCGACATGGCTAGTGATTCTGTTCAAGACACTCTTCGTCATGACTTACAGTGCAATCAAATGTGCAAAGGACAGTCCAGAAACAGAGCCCAGGGGCACGGGCTGCCTCCCCAGGGCTATTCCTGCCTGATGCACACTCCCTGGCACTTTTGGCAGGGGTGGGTGAATCCAGTGTAGAGGGAACTTCCGAGCTGGTCTTTAAACTGCACCCCACCCCACCTTCAGAACGTCTTTGACCCGCGAGTCTTTGAAATGCAGGTAGCAGTTAAGTAAACTCCTTTCAGTGAAGCAAAGATGAGATTAGAGGGATAAAGCCCGAACTCACCCCAGAGTGTCTTAGTTTACATAGAATCCAAATGTCAGGAAATCCTAACATCTACCCGGATCAGAGACCAGCCTCCCACCTCATCAGACAATCCATCAGACAATCATAATAGTTGCAGTGCAGTCAAAGACTATGTCAATGTCAAGGTACCTGGTTTGGCCAGTGGATGAACGACAACCAGAGACGAGGGCCTCAGCATGCTGCCTTGGACACGCACCCTGTTCTTTCCAGTCCTCTTGTTCACCCTGATTATGGATGGCCGGGTCCAGTCAGAGAACCACAGGTGATCCTCGAACACAGCCAGGGCAAATGGGTAACCTGCAATCAGTCCCAGTGCATCACACAGACCTGCCTGCGCTACTTTTTAAGAGATTTGTTTATTAATCATGCAAGAGCTGGGGTAAAGGCCAGAGGCATGGGAGGTAAGAGGACTCACCAGAGACAGAGACAGTGGGCAGCAGAGGTCTGCTGCGCCATGTGGGTCCTCTCCCTGGCCGGGGATCGAACTCACACTGCTGTGCTGTGGATGCTTCACAGTACGGCGCTCAACCCACTGCACCACCAGGGAGGCCCTGTGCTATGACTTTTAAAACGTCAAGGCTTGAAACCACCCGCCCGCACAATTCTGACACTGAATCAAGTCTTTATACAGCTGCTAAGCAAGGGAAGAGCCACTACCTATATCTGCATCAGAGACCCCACAAAGGGAGGGACCCTCATCCTAGAAGGGACCTGGGGAGAAGCCACCAGATATGAGAATGTGAGCGTGACCATGCCAAGAAGGAAGGCAGATCATTTTCAAAGACTTCATCTAAAAATAAAGACAGCTTAAATGTTCCATCCGATGGGAACACAACATATCCTTATGGGAATAAATGAAGTAACTATATATCTCTGGGACTGTTACATTTTTAAAAAAAAGATTTATTCACTTATGCATACAAGAGCTGGGGTACATGCCAGAGTCAGGAGCTGAAAGTGTTCACCAGAGACAGAGTGGGGAGCACAACAGGCAGATGGACTGAAGTACACTGCTGAGGGGAGCAGCAGGTGAGGCAGGAGAGGTCTGCTGTGCCACGTGGGTCCCTCCCTGGCCAGGGATCAAACTCATGTGCAATGGCTGTGGAAGGCTTCAGAGTGTTGAGATTTAACCCCTTGCAAAGCTGTTTATTTCAAATGCTGGAGCATTTTCTTTTTTAAAAGATTTTATTTATTTATGCATACAAGAGCTGGGATATAGGCCTGAGGCGTAGGGGGTGAGAGGAGTCACCAGAGACAGAGTGGGGAGCAGAAAAGGCAGATTAATTGAAGTACACTGCTGGGGGGAGCAGCAGGCGAGGCAGGAGAGGTCTGCTGCGCCATGTGGGTCCCCTCCCTGGCCAGGGATCGAACTCACGCTGCTCTGCCACGGATGCTTCACAGTGTGGTGCTCAACCCGCTGTGCAAGCAGGGAGGCCCCTGAAAGCCACTTAGTATCTCTTGCCTCTGTTCTCGTGGCTCCCATCAACCCCTCAGTGGGCTTTCCCAATCCCATCTCAACAGGACCCACCCTCCTTGCCCCTGAGGCCCTCTGAGAAGACACAAGCCAGCATGCAGTGAGCAGAGAATGGGAATCTCTGTCTGTAGCGGTCGGAGGCAGAATCTAGCCTGGCAGCAAACCAGCCCATCCTGGAGACCACGGCCTCCACGCATCGTTGCCCATCAAGACCATTAGGATGTGAGTTAGACTCTAGCTGTTAGTTCCACGTCAGAACCATAGAGGCAAGGGAATTTTTTTATCCCTTGCTGTTTAATTTTTGGTGGAAAACAGATAATGCTGTTTAATGTCATGAACTTAACTGACATGTACAGTTCAGTAGTGCTTAGTGCTAAGACTGTTCATGCGGCCATAAAATTGAAATCTATACCCAGTAACCACCCCCCCCCCCAAGTCCCTGGCAACCATCACTCACTGTATGTTTCTACGGATCTGACACGTATGTGGAGCCCATAAATGGAACCACAAAGTACTTGTCTTTTGTGCCTGGCTTACTTCACGGTAGTACAGTGTCCTCTGAATTCATCCACATTACAGCACATGTTGGGAGTAGCTGACAGTTTCCCAACTGCCACCACATACTAGAGATAATTCTTATTTCTGTCCATAGATGACCCACAGCTGCATTTTAAATTTACAACGAATTGTTTCAACCTTTATAGTAAAAATTCTAAAAAGCAAGTTGAAAAGCCACCCCTTCTGTACCAGTAGATGGCGCTGTAATGATGGGACTGGCTGTTTTGATGTCCTAATTTCCAGTTATTTGATAGTGGCTTTTAATAGGAAGTTGCATTGGTTCCATATTAAAGAAGAGCTATAAATTACTGACCAAATATCTGTTATGCTTTTTGATTTATAACATGGTATCTTTATATCTAGGTAATAAATTTTCATTTTACCCTTCATACTTTCAGATATTAAAGCTATTAACTTTTACATTTATTTGAAAAAAAGTATATATTTATTTAATGACATCACTCCTAAATAGGCTCCATGACTTCACAGGAACCCTAACTGTTTCATTTTCCATTTTGTCTCCACATATATAATGACACAGTGAATATCTGTTCAGAGACTGAATAATTACATACAAGTTTATTACTTACTGAGAAGTGTCCTTGATTCTTAAAGAAACTTGAAAATATGTAAAATTTTCATGTATACATGTCTTGACCTACTTAATGTGTAGTAAAAATCTAGGCATCAATTACCCCTAAAACCAAAGATAATGGCCAAAAATATAGCTTAGATATCTTAATATACCTAATATATACAGATGTCTATATCCGTAAAAATAGATACCTTAATATCTATTAAAAAATGACAACTTTCTAACTCAGGACTTTATTCACTGTTGACTGCACTAATTAAGTGTTGTAGCCTCATACTGCTTTCTTTCTCTTCAAATTCCAGTCCAACCCTACCCTGTGATCTAAGTGGTTCTCACCCTCAAATGCCAACCTTATCATAGGTGTTTCCCGCTCACGGACAGGCAGTGATGCCCCCAGTACATTCAGAGTGAAGACCAGTCTACACACGCCAGCAGTGGAAACACGAAAAGACAGGATTCTGCTGCCTGCTCACCATCTGCTCACCATCTGGCCCAGTTCAAATCTGTCTTTGCAGCTTCCCTGAGGCAAATGGGTCTCCCGCTGCTATGTAATCGTATATTGCTTTCAACAGCGCAGGGCAGTTTTTAAAGATGTTTGTAAAAATAAATGACACCCTAGGCAACATCAGAAAACGATGCCTATTAAGCTTTGCACGTGTTGTGTGTGGATATTCATTCATGTCTGAGGTGATAATACACTACTGTAAAAATGACGGCTTGTGGAGCACTGGAAACGACAGCAGCTGAGTTTCAAGTTCTCGTTCTGAGCGCAGCTGAGAAGTGTGTTTTACTACCTCAATTGTCTTTTACTTTTTAAGCTGCACAATGTGAATTTTTGAAGGTATGTTTATTGAGGCAATGCTGACTTACAATAGAGCATGTGTTTTAGGGGTACAGGTTCACCCTCCGGTAGCGTATCCCTCCACAGCCCATCCACCGCCCAACTACCGGTAATACTTCAGTCCCCTGGCCCTCTGCTCCCCCTCTGGCAGCTTCAATTCTGCACGCACATTTCAGGGTTTGTTTTCACTTGTTTTTGTCCCTTCCTCTGCTTTGCTTCTTACAGAAAATTTTGTTATCTTCATTCTGATTTGGGGAAATCTTGGCAGAGAGAAGACTATTCATCACCATTTTTGGCCCAGTGTTCCAGTGCTAAGATAATTCTCCTACCTCCTAGATCCCTAGAGAAATCTGTCTCTGTCTGTCTGTCCCCTCTCATCACAGGGTTATGGGTCTGTGTATGTGTGAACATATTTTAAGATTTATTTATGTATACAAGAACTGGGGTACTGGGGGGATGAGAGGATTCACCGGAGACAGAGTGGAGAACAGAACAGGCACACTGACCCAAGTACCCTGCTGAGTGGAGCAGCGGGAGGCAGGAGAGTTCTGCTGCGCCATGTGAATCCCTCCCTGGCTGGGAATCAGACTCTTGCTGCAATGGCTGTAGATGCTTCATAACATGGTGCTTAACCCCTTGCGCCACCAGGGAGGCCCAACACATTTTAACACTCATCAACATTCAGTCAATATGAAGAAGTCACTGGACCTCCCCAGGGGCACAAGGGGTTGTTGATTTGCAGCACTAGGAAGCGATCTGCAGCCACTGCAGCACGAGTTCGATCCCCGGCCAGGGAGCTGACCACATGGCGCAGGGGACCTCTCCTGTCTTGCCTGCTATTTCCCCTCAGCAGTGTGTTTCACTAGATCTGCCTGTTCTGTTCCCCACTCTGTCTCTGGTAAAGCCTCTTACCATCACCACCACCACACCACACCTCTGGCCTGTACCCTGGTTCTTGTGTGCATAAGTAAATATATCTTAAAAAAAATAAGATGAAGAAGTCAGCTTCCCAAGGCCTTACCTACATCATCCTGGGGAAGCCTTTGGCGTCCGGAACCATCCAGATGGGCCATTTCAATCACAGCCTGCTCAGCATCGCACCAATACAATCTGTCGGCAAGGTAGTCGATGGCCAGTCCACTGGGCCAGACCAGACCAGAGCTGGCAATGATCCTTCGGCCAGAGCCTTCAAGGGAAGAACTTTCAATTCGTGGGTAAAGCCCCACATCAGTCCAGAATAATCTCCTTTAATAAAGGAAGCATACCACAAATAAAGTTTGCATGAGGGCCTCCCTGGTGGCCGAGGGGTTAAGTCTCAGCACTGTCACCATTATGGCAAGAGTTCAATCCCTGGCCAGAGAGGGGACCCACATGGCACAGCAGATCTCTCCTGTCTCCCCACTGCTCAGCAGTGTATTTCAGTAGATCTGCCAGTTCTGTTCCCCACTCTGTCTCTGGTGAATCCTCTTACCCCCACATCTCTGGCCTGCACTTCAGTTCATCTACATGGAATTAAATAAGTAAATTTTAAAAAAATCTTTAAAAAATAAAATTTGCATGAAAAACAATTCCTTCATCTTTGAAAATGTCAATGCCAATTACTTTAGGGTAAACTAAAGTGGAACCATGCAGAAGAGAGAAAGAGAACGTTGAACACTGTATGTTAGAAGAAGAATTTTTTAAAGCAAAAAATTATCTTTTCTACCAGGAACATGTATGATGAATTAAGGCTCAGCTCATTAGATTAAGAAAAAGCATTAGTTTTAAAATCCGTAGTATTTAACAATGCTCAAGAGTGCTAGAGTCCAGTCTTAGGTTAGCATTTTATGCTGTAAAAGCAAAGAAATCTTGTCTGATGCTCATGCAAAATTCACAGTATTTGTGAAACGACAGCATAAAGAGTGTGTATATGTGTTACCTAGTTTTGTACAAGAGACTCAGCTCACTAGATTAATTCCATCTATCAGAAGCTGAAGCACATTTTCAAAGGTCAATGTGGCTCAAAGTTGTTTCACTGCTTGTTCAGAGACGATTATTGTCACTGTTTCGACCAGCTTCCCATCCATTACAAGTACCACCAATATATTATCCCATAGAACATCACAAATAAGGTCAGTTTCAACCTTGTTTTCTTAAGAGGTAGAAAAGAATCCCTTACTCTCCCAATTCTCTGAGCCTGCCCCAACATTGGTCACTAATTTACAAGTAACAGATAGAGTGTTCTCATCTTTCATGATTTATTTCCTTCTTCTACTTCTAGAAGTGACCTTTTATTTTAATTCCCAAATCATGACTTTTCTAAATAGAATCCACAAGTCATTCAGCCCAAAGACCCTCTGCTCGGGAAAGCCATAACATAAATTTTAAAAGAAAGTAGTTTAATGGGCTTACGTTTTATGGAATAATTAAAAAATAGTTTGTTTCTTCTCAAAAAGAAACTGAATTTGCTTAAAATGAAAGCGCAGCTAAGCAATTACACTTCTATACGAGCGGCGGACTCAGGAGACATGAACAGGGCAAGGAGGTCTGGCCAAGCCGGGGCCCGAGGGGATGCCGGGTTTCTCATCCCACCCACCGCCTGGGCCCTCGGACACATGTGGACGTGAGGCGTCAGACGC
Source organism: Galemys pyrenaicus (assembly GCA_019455555.1). Classification (NCBI taxonomy): domain Eukaryota; kingdom Metazoa; phylum Chordata; class Mammalia; order Eulipotyphla; family Talpidae; genus Galemys; species Galemys pyrenaicus. The sequence goes on along the minus strand of JAGFMF010011608.1, from coordinate 4,150,905 downwards.
AAGCTGAGCTCTGCAAGGGACTTCTTCTCACAACACCTACCTGGCCATGGGATGAACAGCAATTCCTCGTGGCTGGGAGACGTGCTCCTTCATGACGACTTGGCGATGTCGTCCATGTAAATCACTGCCTTCAATGAGAGAGTTCCTAAAACAGATGTAGTATCAGGAGGTTCGTGACATGCACTTTACTTTCGTGGCCCCATGGTGGCCTCTGCTGCCTCGCCCGCTGCTCCCCTCAGCAGTGTGTTTCAGTCCATCTGCCTGTTCTGCTCCCCTCTCTGTCTCTGGTGGATCTTCTCACCCCCACCCCCACCACACCTCTGGCCTATACCCCAGTTCTTGCATGCATAAATAAAATAAATCTTAAAAAAAATAAATTCAGTCTTGATGAAAGGAGGAATATCCCGCTAGGTGGTAGGAGAGGTGCCTGGGATGGGGGGGGGGGGGTAGAATGGGGACAGAAAAGGGGGTGTCAAGTGCCTCCCAGTATTTTCCTGAGTTCAAAGCGGGAGNTTGGGGGGGGGGGGGTAGAATGGGGACAGAAAAGGGGGTGTCAAGTGCCTCCCAGTATTTTCCTGAGTTCAAAGCGGGAGACAAAAGGGCCGATGACCTAGCCCATCGCTGCCATCCCACATGGCTTCAAACGCAAGGCGCACACCCACCCTCTGTCTGTCCAGTATAATTTACGGTTGATCCAGTCGAGAGCCAGCGCTTCAGGCACACCCACTGCTTCCTCAGTGAGCCGCTCCCGCTGCGAACCGTCCAGGTTAGCTCTCTCTATCCAGCCCAGGGCCGCGTGGGCGAAGTAGACCTGCGAAGAGAACGGAGTCCGGTTTGTTAAAATGAATGTGGAATCTATACAAACAGGGCTTACAGCTGCCCAGCGCACACCGGGAAAGAGCGTGGCTCTGGAAATGATACTCCTGCAGAGGCGACCTAGCAGGCTTCTCTTCCACTGCTCCCTGCACAGTGCTCTCGGCACCAGGCAGGAGACGCAGGCTCCTCTCCCCACTTTGCTGCTTGAATGTTTCGGGTCTGACCACATCCTCTGACCTCACTTTTCTCATCTGGGACAATGACCAGTTAGACTAGATGTTTTCTAAAGTTCCTTTCATCCCTAGCCATATATCACTTCATTTTAATGAATTTCTTTTGTCCACCTGAGCACACCTTGCAGGTGCAAGGTTCTCCAGTTGAAAATGCAGACCGTCAACAGGTACAAGAATTTCATGAGGGTTTAAAACTTCTGTGGATCTGCTGATATTTCATTGAGAGTATTTGTGGCATTTTAACTGTGAGTACTCACAGGTACATACAAATCTGCTCAGTGATGACAATATTTACCTCGGCCAATTCATTCGTGAATGGGTTATCTTTCTACTTAAAATAGGGACAGTTCTGGGGCCTCCCTGGTGGCGCAGTGGGTTAAGCAACACACTATGAAGCAAACCTCAGCCACTACAGCACGAATTCGATCCCTGCTGCCAGCCAGGGAGGGGACCCACTGGCGCGGCAGACCTCTCCTGCTGTACCCACTGCTGCTCTCAGCAGTGTACTTCAGTTGATCTGCCTGTTCTGCTCCCCACTCTGTCTGTGGTGAATCCTCTCACCTCCCCACACCTCTGGCCGGTACCCCAGTGCTTGCATGCATCAATAAATAAATCTTTAAAATAAAATAAAATAGGGACAGTTCTATTCCATAATATAAAAATGGTGCTTTGCATATTTAAAATCACTCTGCCAGACTGTTTCTCAAACTTAGGGTGCCCATGAATCATCTGCGAATCTGGTTAAAAAGCAAAGTGTGAGTCCTTGGTCAGGGGAAGTGCCTGCGTTTCCCGTTTCCACAAACTCCAGGTGATGTTGCTGCTGCTGGTCCAAGGACCACAGGTTGAGAAGCAAGAATATGAGAATAGTAACCAGAGAAATGAAAGCCAGCCATATCGGGTAAAGTTCATTCTACGTCTTCTGACCCACCTGCTTGCAAAAAGTCTGACAGTGCAAGGAAAACTCTAGTCTGATGATAAATGAATCTCAAATTGATTTTTTAATCTATCAATCATTTCTTTCTATTAATAAACCTTCCATGGAATCATATAGATTCATTTCAGGGAACAGAAAGAAGGACTGATTGCTAATGTTTAAGCACAAAACTTCTCTTTGCAAAATTATTTCTATTTGGCTATCACAGCAAGTAAACTCATTAGTTAGATTGCTTTAAAACAAGAGAAACAAATACACAAAATTTAAATTTCTAGGAATTAATGCACCAGGGTAGGGTTATGGTGATGCAAAAGTTCTCACAATTTCTCAAATGATGTTTCAATGTATTTATTTAAGTGTTTCTGGGCTTAATCCTCCTGAGCTTAGTTTAGCAAAGGACGTTGAGGCAGGCTAGGTCGTCTGTGGGATACAGGCTCTCCCGTCCTCTGAGTGGGCCACAGGCTCCGGTGGCAACACCATACCTTATTTTCCACAGGGTCGTGATCTAGGGCCAACACTGTCCCCATCTGCTGGCTCAGCAGGACGCCATACTCTGTTCCATCAAAGCACATGTGTTGGATATTTTCAGAATTGGCAAGCAGCAAAAATGGTTGCGGTCCTGTTGACCAAATTTCAGACATTTAAAATATGCCCTGGGGCCCAGAAGTCACCTCTGACTCTTTCCTTACACGACACCCTCTTCCTTCAGTTCTACAGTACTGATTTTCTTCATTTCCCACCAGTGTGGGAAGGACACAAGAACACTGTTTCTTCCAGGGGGTGACACCTTGCCAGAACCCCATCACTGGATTCCTCCCTCCCGTGGGGCTTGCTTTTATTTTATTTTCTTAGATTTTATTTATTTATGCATATAAGAGTTGGGGCACAGGCCAGAGATGTAGAGGTGAGAGGATTTACCAGAGACAGAGTGGGGAGCAGAATGGGCAGATCAACTAAAACACACTGCTGAGGGGAGCAGTGGGCGAGGCAGGAGAGGTCTGCTGCGCCCTGTGGGTAAGCTCCCTGGCTAGGAATCGAACTCACGCTGCAGTGGCTGCAGATGCTCTACAGTGCAGTGCTTAATCCTCTGTGCCACTGGGGAGGCCCCTGAGTCTGCATTTAAAATGCAAATTACTTTTAGGAAGAGACACCCGCAAATAACCAACATGACAGTTAAGTCCCGTCCCACTGAGCAGAGCTGTGCTCGGCTAGGTGCACACACGCCGACACATTCACGTTAGCAGGTTGTGTTCATCAGTGTGCCCTGGGCACTTGGGAATGGCAGCTTGACTATGGGAGTTGAAAACCAGACCCTTGATCCGTTTAGAACTCAGGTTATGCTGCTTTAACTAAGACTCTGAGAAGTTAAGCTGCAGGCCAGCTCTGCAGACTTATCATTATGTTACCCCAGATGACAAGCACAATGAACCTCAGGAGAGATGAAATGAATTTGGTCTAAATCTGGGCTTCCCAAGACTGTTGGAAGATGCAAGGACTATCATATCAGAAGGTGAAAAAAGACACACACAACCACATATCATATTTTGACATGAAAAAGACAGAATTTTCTGGGCTTCCCTGGTGGCACGGGCTAAGTCTCAGGGCTATCACACTATTGCTGCTGCAGCTTGAGTTCAATCCCCGGCCAGAGGGGACCCACAGGGCACAGCAGACCTCTCCTGCCTCACCCGCTGCTCCCCTCAGCAGCGTATTGCAGTCGATCTGCCTGTTCTGCTCCCCACTCTGTCTCTGGTGATTCCCCTTACCCCTAGACCTTCGGCCTGCACCCCAATGTATGCATAAATACAATTTAAAAAATTTTTAAATAAAAAAGGACAGAATCCTCCAAAGTATTATGATTATATAGTCACTGGAGAGATGAAAATAAAACATGAATAAACAGCCCTCAGAAGTTGATAGTGTTTTCAGATTATTCTGGTCACGACTTCTCTACTTGCTAGAATGCCTATTGATGTTAGAGCAGGTCTTTGCTGGATGCCAATTAACTTAGACACATTCCTCAACTGCAGTTATTATTCATATACCCACTATTTACATTTATAATGTAATTAGCTCTCCATTTCCAAAAATTAAAAATGAGACTTTTCTACCCAAAAGTCAAAAGCAGTTTCACTTTCCATTTTCCTAAAAGAAATGTTTTCACAGAGTCTTTTTGGAGAAACTCATTTTCAAGTGCCCACAGCACTCACCTGAAGCTGCACAGCTCTTCTTGTCCAGCTGCAGGTTATACCCAGGGAAGCAGCCGCACTCCCAAGACACCGGACTGAGAGGAAGGCAGAGCTGACTACATCCGCCGTTATCAGGGGAGGAACACCCTACAAGAAACAATCACTCACTAATGATGCTGTCTCGTTCCAAAATGAAACAATTTTCCATCAATTAATTGAGGTGAGGCAAATACAAGACAAATTTTAAAACCACTTCCATAACCATCCACACAGGGGCAAATGAAATTTATTTTTCAGAGATTAGGAGCAAGTCACCTTACTCCACATCCCCTTAACTGGCATCTTGAATGTTAACCCTTCCCTTCCCACTGGCCTTTGTCATCTTGTTTTATCACTGAAATTGAGACAAGGACACTGGCAGCTCATGGGATAAGAGATGCATCTTGATGAGACTGGCAGTTGGTCCGCCTTGCCCTGGTGAGTGTTATATTGTTTCTCACTCACGGTTTTTGGTCTCATTTCTATTTTTTTCTTTATTAAAAAAACAAAGGTTCACACATCACAGGCTTGCTGATTTTTAGCTACTGCCAGCCGTCTCTATGCTGCAGCCTCTGTGATGACAAAAGGAGAAAGGAGTAATTAGGTTCAGGGGAAGGCTAAGCTCTCCGCATCCCCAGCCCTCTTCAGGCTGCCTGCCAATGCAGAAGCAGAATCTGTCACCTTAAGGAAGAAACTGAGACCAACAGAGGCAGTAGCCAGCACTAACTCACACCGCTAGAACCTGACAGTACAGACAGTACAACCTCAGGGCTGCCTGGCAAGCAAGCCCTTGCTCATAACCACTAGACAGTTCTACATAGGAACAAATAAACAAAACCCTCATTTAAATCAAGGTTACGGGGCCTCCCTGGTGGCACAATAGGTTAAACAACACACTACGAAGCAAACTACAGCCTCTGTAACACAAGTTCGATCCCTGCCTCTGGCCAGGGAGGCAACCCACATGGTGCAGCAGACCTCTCCTGCTTCATCCGCTGCTCCCCTCAGCAGTGTACTTCTGTTAGTCTGCCTGTTCTGCTCCCCGCTCTATCTCTGGTGAATCCTCTCACCACCCTGGACTCTGGCCTGTACCCCAGCTCTTGTATGTATAAGTAAATAAATCTTTTAAAAAAAATAAAAAATTAAAAAAAAATCAGAGTTACTGTTAGATAAGTAGCTTTCAGTGTGTAATGCTGAAAAATCTATTCTCCTTTGTCCACAAGATCAGTTTTTAAGTATCACTTAGAAAATGGATGTTTTCAAACCAACAGGAGGACCAGAAACTCACCAGTGCATGTTTTCCCATCTGCCTCGAGCACTGAGCCTTCAGGACAGAAACACGTGGGGCCTCGTGGTGTCAGAAGACAGCCGTGACTGCATTCAGATGCATTGTTTGGGCAGGAAGCTAACGCTAGGGAATAAGGAATACGGTCAAGATTAGCACCAACTACACAGCTGGTGGGAATGCAAACTGGTCCAACCGCTGTGGAAAGCCGTATGGAGGTTCCTCAGTCTACTAAAAATGGAGCTACCATATGACCCAGCAATCCCTCTTCTAGAGACATATCCAAAGGACACAAAAACACTGATTCAAAAAAAATACCTGCACCCCTATGTTCATTGCAGCACTATTTATAATTGGTAAGACCTGGAAACAACCCAAATGCCCAAAAATAGATGATTGGATCAAGAAGACGTGGTACATAACACAATGGAATACTATCCAGCAATCAAAAAAAGACAAACGAGTCATTTGTAGAAACATGGATGGAACCAGAAGGGATGATGCTCAGTGAAATAAGTCAGAAGGGAAAAGAAAAATATTGGATGCTTCCACTTACAGGAGGAATGTAAGGAAGCCAAATAAGGGATCAAGGAAAAGAATAATAACAACAAAAATAAAATCACAACACAACAAAAACAAAGAGACAAAGACAAATTAGAGACACTTTGAGAAGCAGGGAGGGAGAGTGACTGGGATGAGGGCAGAAAGAGCACAAGGGACTGAGGTGATGGTGCACTGGTGAATTGGTGGTGGGAATTCCATGGGGACTACAAATGATGTCAAATATACACGAATGAGGAGAAGGAGAAAAAATGAAAGAATACCCTGTCTTTTTTTCACATCACATTTCCTTCAATTGGTGTTTGCTAAATATATACCTGAATTAATAAGCAGTAAATGATTATTGTATGCTACAAAAAAAAGATTAGCACCAAATCAAAGTAGTGGGAATTTAGTAAAAATCAGTGTCTAATGAAAATGCTAACTTGAAAACAGTAAGCTGAAAGGATTAAACATGTATGAAATATTGACAATAATGGAGATTTTAAAAAATAAAGAAAAATTTCAAATAGAAAAAAAGACCTCAGATTCTAGAAAATAGTTTTGATTTCCTCTAAGTCTCTTTCATGCTAAATCCTGTTTTTAAATAACTGGTTATCAAAATGCCAAAATATTTTAAGTGGAACTTGGCCAAATGATGCTCAAGTTGATACGAAAAGCAAATTGTGTGGGTAAGAAAAAGTAAAAACATTGTATGAGTGTGGTGAGGATCAGAAAGAGGCTGACAAATATCAAAATGTGTCATAAAGATGCAAAAACTGAAATAGTGGTTAAGGAGTACACGGTTAGATAGAAAGGATAATAGAATCAAATAGCAAGTTCATCTTAGAACAGTCCCAAGTACATGTCAGAATGCAGTGTGTGAAAAGGTGTTTTAAATCATCAAGCAAGTGAAATATCCAATAAATTAAATGATAAAGAACTGCATAATAACTGGGGGTAAAGGTAAAAATCCCTGCCTTACACCACACATCAAAATAAATTCCAAGATGGGTATCCCCAGTGGCGCAAGGGGTTAAGCACTGCGCTATGAAGCATCCATAGTCACTGCAGCACGAGTTCGATCCCTGGCCAAGGAGGGGACCCACATGGCACAGCAGACCTCTCTTGCCTTGCCCGCTGCTCCCCTCAGCAGTGTAATTCCACCCATCTGCCTGTTCTGTTCCCCACTCTGTCTTTGGTGAATCCTCTCACCTGCTCCTCTGGACTACTTCCCAGCTCTTGCATGCATGCATAAAGAAATCTAAAACAACAACAACAAAACACCTCACAAATGCCCAGCTACACTGGATTGGTCTGAAGCGGGGGCACTGAGCTTGCCACAAATCCAAGGCTTCTAGTCAGGAGCCACAGGCAAGGGGTTCTGGTCCCTACAGCAGGTACATCAGGGTAACGGCTGCCATTGTCAACCCCCACTGTCTCCTCCATGTGTCTCTACAGGTCTCACCTCCATGTGTCTCCTTCTATTTCTCCTTCCCGGCAGGACCAAGGAGCAAGACGGGCAGCAGAAGCAAGTGCGCTCCTTTGCCCACCGGCCCTGTTGTCACCCAGCTTCACCTGGCCCTCAGCTCCACCCACAGTGCCCAGCAGCTAGTCCAGGTGGCTGCATGGAAGAGGGGGCAGGAACATGGTGCCTCCCCTCACCACCACTTAGGAACATCACTGAAGATGAAGGGGAGTGATGCAGCAAGCACTGGCTGAGACTCACGGTGACACTGTTTCCCGTCAGGGAGCAGAACGAGGCCTGCAGGGCAGGTGCAGTAATAGGCTCCAGGGGTGTTCTTGCAGCCGAGGGCACAGCCGTGCTTCCACGAGGCACACTCGTTGATATCTACAATGACCCAGCAACAGGCAGTCAGACGCTCTCCATGAGGGGGTTCGCCCTGTGCTGCTCTTCACCCTTCTCAGCCTGAGGGGCCCTTCCCCTGAACGTGGGGACAGCTCCCAGCTGACTGGCTCACCGCCTGCCTTCCAGCTCATTCTAGGACCCTGGGCCCCCAGTTCAGTCAACTACAATGAACGTGCGGCTGCCAGATTTACCAGAAGTCTCTCTGGGGAGTTTCCCTGAACTTGGGCTGGAGCCACTGGGTTCTCTACAGAAGGACCCCCAGAGAAGATACAAGTTTCTCCTGCTCATTCAGTTCAGCCTGGGGTCTCAAAACGGCAGGAGCCCTGGAAAACCAGCCCTGGTGCAGTTTCTCAGGATTCCCATTGGACCTTTAAGGGGTGAGACGTGGGAGCCACATACTCTTTGAGAATCCCACACTCAGAGCTCCTCCCCTGAACATCTGAAATCCTGACCTGTTGCTCCTGGTCAAACCCTCAGAGGCCCCTGGAGGCCACTCAAGGCCCTGCCTTAGGTAAGCCCCCCATAGGCTCTCAAAGTGGCTGATGGAGGAAAGGGGATGGAATGACCTGAATGCGTTAAAGGTCTTTAAAGGGAACTGGGGTAGGGCCTCCCTGGTGGCCAAGGGGTCGAGTGCCGCACAATGGGGCTTCCGCAGCCACTGCAGTGCCAGTTAGACCAGGGAGGGGACCACATGGCGCAGCAGACCTCTCCTGCCTTGCCCGCTGCTCCCTTCAGCACTGTTTCCCTCGATCTGACTGTTCTGCTCCCCGCTCTGTGTATGGGGACTCCTCTCACCCCAGCGCCTCTGGCCTGTACCCCAGTTCTTATATGCATAAAATTTTTAAAAATCTTTTAAAAAATAAAGGGGGCTGGGGTTGAGAGAATTGGTTTTTGGAGTGGGGAGACCCTTCAAGTGGGTCCATACCAAGGCTCTAGATGGAGCCCCAAATCAGCGGCAGGCTGGGAGGGCTCGCCGGCCTCTGAGACCCCGTCCCTTTACCGTCACAGGACGACGCGTCCGGGCTCAGCACGTAGCCCTCTGTACACGAGCACCCCGGCGGCCCCGGGTCTGGCCGGCACACGCTGTCGCTGCAGTTGCTGCTCTTCAGTTTGCAGCGGTTTTGATCTAAAAGACAAGGGGGTTAGTTAGAGCAGTGTGTTTTGCCAGGGGACAACGCCTGATGCTTCCCGGCTCTTCACAGTTCTGACCTCCACCTCAGGGGCGCCCCGCTCTGGGCCAGGCGTGTTGCCCGAATTCCACTGTGTTCCAGTCTCCTCTGTGCTTGGAGGACTTCCACGCTCACCCCAGAATCCGCCATCCTGACTTGCTGGAGAGCTCACTCTTTAGGTTACCAAGACTAAGCACAGCTTAGTACCTGTTCCACTCCAACCTGCCTTTTTATAAATACACATATATACACACACATACATATACATATATAGACAAAGAGTAATAGTAAAACATACTTTCAAAAGTTCTGTAAGTGAAATATCTACTTAACAAACAAAAAGGAGTATCTTTTCTACCTATTTAAGAAATAAAAAAGTTTCAAACTTAAGAGCATCTTTTAAGTATAATGTTTAGGTCATCGGGGCCCTCCCTGGTGGCTCAAGGGGTTGAGCTGTGGAGCTTCCACAGTCACTGCAGTGTGAGTTCGATCCCCAGCCACAGAGGGGACCCACAGGGCGCAGCAGACCTCTCCTGCCTCGCCCGCTGCTCCCCTCAGCAGTGTACTTCAGTCTGTCTGCCTGTTCTGCTCCCCACTCTGTCTCTGGTGAATCCTCTCACCTCCCGCGACTCTGACCTGTACCCCAGCTCTTGTATGCATAAATAAATAAATATTTTTTTTTAATGTTTAGGTCAGACCTATAATATTTAGCTGTTTTAAGATCACTATCTGAAGAACAACATTTTTCATACTTAATATAACCTACTGCCGTATGTCTGATGCTCAGATGTCTGATTTCAGACAACCAGCAGCTCGCATTCCACAAAACCCAAGGTAAAGAAAGTCTGCTGGGAGGCGGGCGTGTGGGTTGAATTAGTCAAACAGATGCAGCACTGCGTGGCTAACCCAGACCTTTGATTTTCAGAGCCCAAGTCAAGGACTAAACCAGTCGAGTGTATCCCTGTTCAAAGTTTGCTCCTTCTTATTTTTTGCCAGGAGTTTGTTTAACAAGCTGTGGGAACTACAGAGCTAAGTTTGGGTCTGAGGGCAGATGCTGGGATGCAGAAAGCTATAGAGGCCACAGTGTGACGGCAAAGGAAGACTGGGGTGGTGCCTTTGAGGTCAGGGAGCTCTTGGGACACGAGACTATTCATATCTTAAGAGAAGGATTGGACAGCCTGGCTGTGGAGACAAGAGACACCAGGAGGGCCTGAGTGCAGCACCCAGTTCAGATTCCACTGGGTTTCTCCCTCTGATCCCCTTTATCCACTTACAAACACTGACACCATTCCCTTGATTTCAGGTCTCCCATCCAAATACTAACCAGGTTCAATCTTGCTTAGCTTCTGAGATCAGACAAGATCAGATCTGTGCTTGTGTTACCGGGCAACCTTACTATAAAATGGGTTCGCCAGACTGGGTCCTCACCCACACGCATAAAAGGCACTTACAATGCCCCAACTGCAGGCTCACACAACAAAGGTTAATAAGGAGTTTTACTTATAAAAGAAGGAGAAATAAAGTAATAAGTAATACAAGAAGAAAGGGATACAAATCTGTAAATGTTCTACTAGTTTCTTTGAGCTGAAACCTAACGGTATGCTGAGAGTTGGCTCTGAACCAAGAGAGCTCCTAAGCCCACATGTTTGCTTTATACCCAGCCTGGCTGCTTAACTTTACCCTTAGGTTCTAGTGATTTCCTCTTCCATAATGACTTTATAGGATTTGTAGTTTTGGGCTATTGTTGGTCTGGAGTGGAGGTTGGAGTCTAGAAATTTATTTGTGTAATTCTTTTAGGACTACCTTTTGCCCTAACACTTGGAAATCACACTTGGCCAATCAACAGAAAGGCTTTGCACTCTGCATTTTTACCAGATTTGAGGATATCCAGATGGAAAGTCATCACACCACAATTGGCAGAAACACAGGTACGACCTTCTCATGAGACAGTCCCCTTCAACTGTTCCAGCACATCCCTTTATCTAGTCTGCTATTCTGAGTTATGTTGGACGTGGTTATTCAGATCTCTTAACAGAATGCAAGGCAAACTCAGGCCTGCCAGTTATTCCACACCAGCATGTGTGGCCTGCTACATCAGTCAAGTCTGACGATGAATAGCCTTGGATGTTAATTCCAAAAATTGTGCTTTCCGTCTACAGTTTTGTTGCTAATTATCATCAGCAGTTACATTGCCATTCATGCTCCTAATGCTTCACATATCAAAATTTTAATTAAGCAAAGTTAAAAACAAAATGACCCCAATTTTTTTAAAGATTTATTTATTTATGCATACAAGCACTGGGGTACAGGCCAGAGACATGGGGGGGTGGTGAGAGGATCCACCACAGAGAGCGGGGAGCAGAACAGGCAGATCTGCTGAGGGGAGCAGCGGGCACAGCAGGAGAGGTCCACCGCGCCATGTGGGTCCCCTCCCTGGCCGGCGGCAGGGATCGAACTCGTGCTGCAGTGGCTGTGGTTTGCTCCATAGAGTGTTGCTTAACCCACTGCGCCACCAGGGAGGCTCAAAATGACCCCAATTTTTAAAGTACACGACTAAAATTTGAAATTTATAAATTTATTGGTGGCAAAATGCATCCACTTCTCATTACTTTTTTTTAAAAAAAGCACATAATGTTTCCAACTTTAATTTTTATAAATTTCACAAGTGAACAACACCAAAAATCCAGAAAGTTCTGATTTCATTTTTTACTAGCCCCAAAGTCCTATCACTTTTTGAGATAATGAAGAGAGAAGAGGAATTATGCTTCCCCCTAATATCCCTTATAAAAATCTTTCCAAGCTAGTATAATAAAGTATCATTAGATTCAGAATTAGGGAAACTCAGTTTGGTCTTGGTTCTGCCTTGACATCAAATCACTTAATCTCTTGATCTTCATTTCTTAATCCATGAAATAATAGTAGAGATTCCTCACCAAAAGAAGAAAAAAATTGTTTTTATGGTTCAATCCAGGATCAGGTGTTGGTAGTAAATTCCCCCAAACTAACCCTCTAAAGATTCTCAACCCTTAATTGCTGCTTGGAATATGAATGGAGAGCAGACTGAGTAACAAGGACACGGTTAATGTCTAGGGTCCAGAAAATGCTTTTCTCTTTGATATCTAGAACTAGTACTATTTTCCTCTTCTTTTGGACTTTTCCATTACATCTCACCTGCTCTGGCATCTGTTCATCGTCACCACCACAATTAAGTCTATGTATCTTTTGTGCATTCATCACAGTGCCTGGAGCACCACACACCTCTGGAACCCAAAGGCAAAACCCCAATCACACCACACGGATGCAACTCCTGGAATTTCCAGTCAACCTCAGACCAGAACTCAAAGCCACGGTCAGATCACGCTGGCCACACACACCCCCCACCCCCTTCCTTAGTTTTGATGATTTATTAACAATGCACCTCTATCTTCAGGGACAAACATAATGAACAGGAAAGCAGCCCCTTGTGCTTCCCTCCAAGCAGCCATGCTGGTGCTGGGACCTGAATTCAGACACTAAGCATTTTGAAAGGTCATTTGAGGAAGTGGCAAAGCAAAGGACTGAGGGCTGTAATTTTGTTTAATCTCCTTAATCTTCTGCTCCAAAATAGAGCAAAGCCAGCACTCTGAAGGCTGCTGCTGACCTTAGAGACCAACCTTACAAACCTGCCTCCCCCTGCGTCCCCCCTCACCCCCGTGGAGCTTAGTCACCTCGGAGAGTAAATTAAAGCTCCTAATCGAAGCTAAATGTCCATCACCCTGCACCCCACCACTGCAGCAGAGGGCGGCCGTGGCTCTCACCTCGCCCAGCTCTGAACAGCACACGGGGAGCCTTTCCTGCTTTTCTCCTCTGATCACACCATTTTCCTACCTCAGATTCGTGCCAGGCCTTGCCTTCTCCACAAAACCTTTCTAGTTTCTTCTGGCTGAGCCCATTTACTGAACCAGTCTTGTGGGAAACAGCACCCATGGTATTCAGGTCCCAGATTAGAAATTTGAAGAATATTTTATAATGTATTTACTCAGTCACATTTCATTTTCATAATGAATCCTGAGTTATGCCTGGTAAGAATTAGCTCCTATTTCACAGATTGGGAAATGGGGGTCACCTATGGGTGATAAGGGGGAGACTGGACCTGGTGCCAATACCTCTTCCGCGGTCTGGGTGAGCAGGTGTACTATGCGTTTCTGTGCTGCTCATGTGTGTGAAATATGCAAACTGAGCAGCTGTGCTGCATAGGCTTATGAGATATATGCCATTCTGTAGATGCATAACTGTAACCACAAGTCTTTGCTGAAAAGAACACGTCATCATGGGGCCTCCCTGATGGCACAAAGGGTTAAGTCTCAGTGCTATCAAGCTATCTGAAGCCACTGCAGTGCAAGTTCGATCCCCAGCCAGGGAGGGGACCCACATGGCGCAGCAGAGCTCTCCTGTCTCGCCTGCTGCTCCCCTCAGCAGTGCGTTTCAGTAGATCTGCCTGTTCTGCTCCCCACTCTCTCTGGTGAGTCCTCTCACCCCCTGCATCTCTAGCCTGTACCCCAGCTCTTGTATGCATAAATAAATAAAATGAATCTTTAAAAAAAAAAAAAAAGGAATGGTAGGAGCCAGGGGCTGAGGGGAGGGAGGAGTGGGACTTTGTTATTTAATGGGTGTGGCAGCTTCACTCTTCCAAGATGAAGATCTGGAGATGGTTATGGTGATGGTTCTACTGCAGTGTGGAGGTGCTTCACACCACTGAGCTGTCCACTCAAAAATGGTTAAGATGGTACATTTTATGTTACATGTATTTTACCAAATACATTTATATGTTTGAGATGATTCTTTTCTAAAAGCTTCCACATAACTACGTCTTAGCAGCTGACTCTTTACCATGTATCATCAAGAGTCACACTTGGCAGCGCAGTTTCAGTTATGCTAACCAATCGCATAAATGGATACTTTATAGGTAGAGGTGATTCTTCTTTAGGGACTCTCACCATTAAACAAATCCAGCAATATATATTTTTAAAGATTTATTTACTTATGCATACAAAAACTGGGGTGCAGGCCAGGGGTGCAGGGTGGGGGGGGAGAGGGAGGGATGAGAGATAGACTGGGAAACAGAACAAGCAGATTGACTGAAATACACTGCTGAAGGGAGCAGCGGGCAAGGCAGGAGAGGTCTGCTGTGCCATGTGGGTCAGCTCCCTAGCAGGGATGAAACTCACACTGCTGTGGCTGCAGATAGCTTGACAGTGCTGAGACTTAAAAGCTTTGCACACCAGGAAGGCCCCCAGGAATCACATTCTTAATGTGAGTGACTCACTATTCCTCCCTGTATTAACTAAATTCATATTTGTGTGTATTAGAACAGTTCTCGTGGGATAAAATCTGTTGTACTACTTCCCAGGTTGGAATCCTCACTTTGAGTATCTAATGAACTCTTGTAGAGACTTGTTTTCAGCTAGCAACTCTGGGATCTCTGCAAACTGAAGCATCTCCCCATACAGCCAGGAGGTTTCCCTGTGACAGGTTTCCCAAAGACCAATCAGTCCATTCTAAGAGAAGAAATGACAGACCACAGTGGGAATTAAATGGGGAGACAGCAGGGTGTCTGCCTGGGTTCAAATCCTGCTTCCACCAGTGTGACCTTGAGTAGCTGTTGAGATATTGGTATCTCTGATTGTCAAATTTCGAATCCATGAAATGGCACTAATAGTCATGACTAAGTCCCAGTATCATTGTGAAGATTAATTGAAATACTGTAGGTAGAGCTCAGAATGGATAATTCTGCTCACGCTCAACAATGATGGTAATTTATGTTGTTTTTAAAACTATACAACCTGTCACATTTTCCTGTTTTACTTCCTGTGCATCAGCCCAAACGCTACAGTGCAGCAAGGGGCCCTAAATCCAGCCAAGGACACTGCCCAAGTAGTTCACCTGTCAGGCCTGAGTTCTTTACCCACGTGCACAATTGCAAGACCATTCAGACTCAGAGAACAACAATGGGATTTACTTAACAAACCAGGGGAAAAACAGAGTTACTGAGGCCAAAATATGGCTGTTTACCTCACCTGAAGCAGTGTCCAGTTTTCAAGTCCTAAACAAGAGCAGTGAAGACGGTGTTTTCCCGCCACTGAGGACGCGGAGCTCCTCTCCCAAACAACAGACATGTGCCCAAGATGGCGCCCTCCCGCCACTGAGGACAACGCGGCCAACGGACTCTAGGCCGGTTCCGGCTCACAAAGACACCAGGAGACGCTCCCCGCCGAGCTGCCGGGATGCCCCAGGGCAGCACCAGACCAGCTACACTCAAAACGGCAGCTGCAGCGGCCGAACCACCGGACCAACGGCCACACTCTCGCACTCGGAGCCTGCCTTGCTAGGCTGTCACAGTTTCAGTTGCTTGGCTACCTGCAAAGCCTCCGAACTTTTCCTACCTGAGGTTGGCTGCTGGAGGCCTCCACCTTCAGAGGCCCACACAGCCTTCTGGGGATCATGCCGTGGGGGCAGAACTGCTGACTCTGCAATCACAGGAGATCCGAAAATGCTGGCAAATCAAATGCTGAATCCCGAAGACCGAATCCTCTGAGGCTTTTTGCAGTCCCTTGTTTTTATCAGTCCTTGTACCTCCAAAGGTGACACTTTTTAGCATTTTCCCTGGGGCCGCCTATTCTCCCCAGCAAACCTGTCACAGTCTTTGGCTTTGGCCACCGGTTACACAAATGCCTCCCAAAGTATTATTTCTATTGGTGGGGAGAAAGGACGTCCTGAATGAACTCCTCAAATGCAGGTTTTATGGACGCCACCCCACCCCCCCTCCAGACCAAAGCAATCCAAGACACCAAGGACTACAACTCCCATAATGTCATCACCACCGAAGGGAGGATGCTGGGACCTGAGGGTGGAGTTAAGCAGCCAGGCTGGGTATAAAACCAGACATGTGGGCCTTGCCGGTCTGTTTTTCCCTCCGGCTTTCAGCCTGCTGTTGGGATTCCAACTCAGAACTGGTAGGACACATTCACCAATCTCTCTCTCTCTTTCCCCCTGAGTTATCCCTTTCTTCATTTCCCCTTTTTTGCAAGTTAACTCTTTATTAACCTTTTTGTGTGTGTCTGCAGTTGAGTCTCATTAGAAGTCCCTTTTAAGCGCATAGGTGAGGACTCACAGTCATGGTGTCCTCGCCCATTTCACATCGGGTTGCCCTATAACAGTACCTCAGATCTCATTCTTGAGACCAACTTTTTTGTTGTGTTTTTTTTTTTTTTAAAAAAGAAAAAAGGCAAAAAACTTCAAGGCACAGTGAGAATCAAGCTGCAAAGGTCTGGTTTAGAATTCAGCCACAGAGAAAACGGAGTTAAAACATTGGGGGTTTGTTCCTTATATACCAAAGGGAGCAGTCCAGGTGAGGTCTGTACAGTCAAAGAAAAGTATCACCACGTCAGGGAGTTGACTCGCATTCAGATATTATGTCTTCAGACCTTGTCTCCTGTGATATTACTCAAGGGAGAGAGCCCAAAGGTGGTTTTTTCCTCCTTTCCACCTCCCTCCCAACTGTTTGTTAAATGTCTTCTCATTCTGGAGGAATGACTATGACAATAGGCCAGGCAAGAAATACTAGTTGTTTGAACTAACGTGGTTCCAATAAAGGGGAGCAATGGATATCTGAAAGTGTATTTAGGTGGTAGAATGGGGAGGATTTGGGGTTTGACTGGAAATAGGAGGTGAGGCAGTGGGAGAAATAAAGGATGTCACTGAAGTGTCTGACTTGAGTAAGTAGAAGGTGGAGACTAAGTGCCAGATGCTGGTCAAGGTAAAAGATGACTCACCACACAGGGGTCTCCCTGGTGGTGCATGGGGTTAAGTTGCAGCACTATGAAGCTATCAGCAGCCGCAGCAGCACGAGTTCAGTCCCCAGTCAGGGAGCGACCCACATGGCACAGCAGACCTCTCCTGTCTTGCCCACTGCTCCCCTCAGCAGTGTATTTCAGTAGATCCACCTGTTCTGCTCCCCACTCTGTCTCTGGTGAATCCTCACACTCACACACCTCTGGCCTGCACCCCAGTTCTTCTATGCATAAATAAATAAATTTAAAAAATATGACTCACCAGACACCCAAGTGTTGCCATCTGCCTTGGGCTGGACAAGTGGGTGCATGACTTTAATCCCACCAGGTGGTACAGGTGATGGGCGGAGGCGCATCCTGACCATGTCCTTCCCCGTGTGCTTGTTAGCCATCCAAATTGTGTTCTTTTTCCAAGTTGAGTAGAAGATACGGTCACCGAAGAGGGACATTGAAAATAAATGGTGCCTACAAACCAATAGGAAGAAGACATGGTGAATGGCTAAACCTCTCTTCCTGGGTTTATTCAAGTTTCACTTGCTTTCAACTCATTGCTTGAATGTTAATCCTCTATGTCCATCATTTCTCATTCAGGCTGAGAAACATATTAGGTAAACATTCGGTGTTTATAACAGCCTCTGAATACGTAGGACTCCAGAGTCGTCGTCTTATTATTTTGCAAGTCAGCACCTAAGTGTGATGACAGTAAAATAGGGAAGAAAATAGGAAATAAGATGAGTCGACTTATGGTTTTATCAATTCATCACTCATTTGTGCCTTTGGCCATATCTGGTGAGTCAGTTTCCAGCATGATAACAAATAAAAGGTGCCAAACTAGATGGTCATTCTCAGTGAGTAACTGTGAATATTAACGCGTGAAAATATGTGCCCAGTACTGTTAATTCTTAAAAAAACACTTTAAAATTTATGCATATAAGAGCTGGGGTACTGGCCAGAGTTGTGGAGGTGAGAGGATTCACCAGTAACAGAGCGGGGAGCAGAACAGACAGATCTATCGAGATACACTGCTGAGGGGAGCAGCGGGCGAGGCAGGAGAGGTCTGCTGTGCCATGTGTGTCCCCTCCCTGGCCAGGATCGAACTGCTGCTGCAGTGGCTGTGGAAACCCTACAGTGTGGCACTGAACCCCTTGCACTACCAGGAGGGCCCTACTGTTCATTATTTTTATTTGCATTTATATATTTAATATTTACAATAGCAGGTGATATTTGCTATGATTGTCCCCACAGGAAAGGAAACTGAGGGCAGGAGAAGTCATGTGACCTACCCAGTCACCTGCCCCATAAGTGGTAAAGCTGGGACTTGAGTTCTCAAGTCTCAGACTCCAAACTCACTGACAAAAGTAAAATCAGTTTCTCACACAAACTTGTTTTTTTTCCCACCAAAAGCAAAACTTACTGAGTAAGATGTTTGTGGAAACGGATGGAACCTCCATTGTAATCACAGGAGCGAATCTGGGAAGTGCTTCCCACCACACTGTGCTGGGTCCAGAAGAGTCTTTTCTCGAGCAAGTCCAGAGACACAGCTGCTACTTTCTCTGCCATCTCCAACAGCGTCTTTACCCCCTTGCCATTGAGACCCGCTCTGTGGAGGCTGCCAGGGGCCTCTGAAGACCAAAATATAAACCTGAGGAGAAACACATCACACAGACACGTCATGGGCTGTCAGTCACGTCAATGACCTATCTCCAGCGCCCGACACTTCCTAGAGATCACGGCAGGTATTTCATTTTTTTCCATGAAAGATTGTTAAAAAGATTTTATTTGTTTTTGTGTAGAATTACTGGGATGCAGGCTAGAGAGATGCAAAGGGGTGGGGGATTCAGCAGAGACAGAGTGGGGAGCAAACAGGTAAATCTACTGAAACGCACTGCTGAGGGGAGCAGTGGGCAAGGCAGGAGAGGTCTGCTGCACCCTGTGGGTCTGCTCCCTGGCCGGGGATGGAATGCAGGCTATAGTGCTAATAGCCTGAAACTTAACCTCTAGGCCACCAGGGAAGACCTTGCGTAAAAACTTAATTTTCCCCGTTATGGAAATTCCACGTGATTTCCAGTTAGACGGAGGTTATGTTTCTATAGCCAGAAGCCAGGTCTTCATCAGAAATGCTATATATTTAGAGTCCAAATGAAGGAGCTGGCCTCAGGTAAGCCTAGGTAGCTGCGCTGTTGAAAATGATGTCTCCAGAACGAACGAGGGTCGCGGTCTTGAGCAGAAGGTCCCTTTGAGTTCAGAAGCATCTGAACTCAAGCATCTAAGCATCTTCATCATATTTGGAAATACATGGCAATGTTGGAAAATAGCACACTTTACCTTTGTACTGGATCAACTGCAACGTTTGCAGGATGTTTTAAGGCACTTAAGAGAACACGGGAATTGTTTCCATTCATATCTGTTACTGTGATGATTCCTTCCTGTTTACTTAACCAGATAAATTCTTCATTTATCCAGTTTATTGCCATTCCAGAAACATTTTTCTCTATGTCACATACTTTCTGCAAAATCAATTTCAAAATTGTTATAAGTGACATTCCAGTTCAAATGTTTCTTAGGCACCTGCAGAGATGTACTGGTGTTTGTAATATGTACGTAGATATGTGCGATATGCGCAGACTGGTGTCATGTCATTGAACAGCCCCTTGATCTGGCGTTGGTGTTTAGAAGCTCCCAAAGGGAGAAAGGGAGCAGCACATCAATCTAATTTGAAAATAAGTAGGTTTATTAGGTGAGATCGCCATTTTGTGGTCAAAACACATTATTTACATGATTATTTTCTACCCCAGTGGCTCTCAGCTAGAGGCAGCTTTCCCTTCCAGGGAACATATGGCAACATCTAGGAACATTTTTGGTTTTTAGAATTTACCTATGGAATACAAAGTCCCATTGTACCCTGCTTGTCAGCTTGTACAAATATCCCCCAAACACCATGGGAAATGATACTTTACCTCTTTCCTTGTCCCATTCACAAAAACTCTTTGTAAAAGTTGCTTTTCTAAATCTACCCAATAGATTCTTTCTTCACTATAATGGAGATCCATGATCCCTGACAGGCCTGCATCAGACGCCAGCTTCTCATAATTAGTTCCTTCCGGGTCAATCCTAAAGATGCTATTTCCATGGGAGAAAATTAAGAAGGGTGCAGGACCTGAGTGGGAAGAAAGACAAACATATAAGACCTTTGATGGAAAGGAGATGCAATACGATTCGTGTGTAGCAAAGAGAAGACAGAGAGACAGGGCAGGGGCACCCTGAGCCCGAAGCCTGAGTCCAGTCCTGCCCCCACCGGCTCCTCAGATATCTCACAGGGCCTCTCTGCCTGTTTCAGAGGATTACGGGGAGAAGGAAAAGGAAATCATAGACACAAAAGTATTTCATTAATTATAGAGGCTGCACGGATGCCATTCGTCATTGGCTAATTCCCACAACCAAGCTGTCAGTCCTAGATTCATGCCACAGTTGGGGTCTGCATATAGGACTAGAACGCTGATGTAACGCACATCCACTGTGGCAACGGATCGTGGGGAAAAGGAAGACTGAGAAAAGGCCGTCTAAGGCCATAGCTGCTCATCGGGGCCCAGGGGCAGTGGTGTCTTAAATGAGAGCCAGCAGTCCTCTCCTGGAAGTTTATCATTATCGCATCTTTTATTATCAAGACGAAATACATTACATCTTGCCAAGAACTTGGAATTTTTCTTGATGCATGGTAAGTTCTCGGCAAATGTTGGCTATACATTTCTACAAAATGCCATAAGCCGAGATATACTAGGAACACTTTGACTTTCATCCAACTGTGTGATTTCTCTAATTCTGATTTCTTTAAAATTATGGTAATACTCTATGCAGATTTTCATACTATTTGCTGACAAGAGAAAAGACCGTAATTGTTATAGGACAGGATGAGGTGCACCCCAGAACCCCAAACCTGCCTGCTCTAAATGGGTTTTGTCATCTACCACAGCAAGACAAAACATAAGACCTTTAATGGAAAGGAAGTGCAATACAGTTAGTGCGCAACGAAGAGAAGACAAAGAATAGTTTCCTACTAGCACCTGAAGTTACCCATCCCCTCTTGGGTAAATGTCCAGGCAAACAGGGTTGGCCCAAAGCAGGGCCATGGAGGCCTGAAAGCCTGTCACACGTCTAAGGCCCTTTCCCAAAGGGACCCATAGAAAAGGGGCAGAAACAGCCTGACAAGCCTGGGAGAAAAAGAGCAAAATCAAAATCAAGGTGAACGCTGCCATTGTCAACCTCCCTCGGGGCCTGTCACCCACGTCTGTTCCAACCAGTCCAGGACCGAGAAGCCAGCACAGCAGCATCCTCACATCTCTGCTCCCCGTCCTCCCGCAGGTCTCTTCCTGGTCGCCATCCCGCTTCCTTCTTTAGTCTCCTCACCAGCTTCACCTCCTCCCTGCTCAGTTCCATACTCCTTTGGTTTGGCAGGGAACCTGGAAACTCCCCTTCTTCTGGGGACCCCCCTGTTACATAATCTGTCTTTGGGTGGTTTTCCTTGGGTTATGTTAGCCACGTCTCACCGGCAGGAAGCCTAAGTGTGGGTCTGCACCACGTTTTACCACTTTACTCTAGTGTCGGAGGCCCCAGGCCGCTTTCTAGCCTTTAACCATTCAGCTTCGTGCACACAGTCATTAGTATAAATCTGGGGACACGGCTGTAGATGGTATTTCCACGGCACTTATTTTTGCCATCTTACATGTCCTGTGGCTTCACGTTATCGATGTTTTGAGGCAAAGTTTACATCTGATTTGAGGCTCACTGGTAGTAATACTAAGCAGAAATTCATTTTCCAAGGCTTCTTGTTGATGTCTCTCATTTTTGTCAAATCTAAGGAAATGTCCATGTTGTTACCTCTAATACAACCCACCAAGGACTTAAGACTAGTGGAAACCTCAGTGTTTGTCGTCTGTCCTATTCTATGGTGGTACCAAGATTGTCTGCAAGCTTCCGCTGCCTTCCAGTATGGTTTCTGAGCTACCCATTGAATTTTTTTTTAAAAGATTTTATTTATTTATGCACACAAGAGCTGATGTACAGACCAGAGTCACGGGAGGTGAGAGGAGTCACCAGAGTGGGGAGCAGAACAGGCAGACTGACTGCAACACACTGCTGAGGGGAGCAGTGGGCACAGCAGGAGAGGTCTGCTGCGCCATGTGGATCACCTTCCTGGCCGGCAACTGGGATCAATCTCGTGCTGCAGTGGCTGCGATTTGTTTCATAGTGCATTGCCCAGCCCACTGCGCCAGTAGGGAGGCCCCCCTGTTGAGTTTTTTGAGTGTGTGTTGATAAAACCACCCACCCCTGGCCCTGGGCAGGAAACCATTGTCCCCTCAGGACAGGACATTGTCCCCTGAGTGTCAGGATCAGTGACGTCACCCCTTCAATATAATTCTTATTGATTAGGGCCTCCCTGGTGGCGCAGCGGATTAAGCAACACATTATGAAGCAAACTGCAACCACTGCAGCACTGAGTTCGATCCCTGCCTCCAGCCAGGGAGGGGACCCACATGGCGCAGCAGACCTCTCCTGCCTCCCCCGCTGCTGCCCTCAGCAGTGGATTTCAGTCCATCTGCCTGTTCTGCTTCCTATACTGTCTATGGTGAATCCTCTCACCTCCCGGGTGACTCTGGCCTGTACCTTAACTCTTGTATGCATAAATAAATAAATCTTTAAAACAAAACAAAAAAAAAAAAAACTGCACTCTGGAGCTTCCCTGGTGGAGGTTAAAGTCTCAGCACTATAAAGCTATCACCAGCCACTGTGGCCTGAGTTCGATCTCCAAACAGGGAGCTGACCCACATGGCGCAGCAGACCTCCTGTCTCACCCACTGCTCCCCACAACAGTGGATTTCAGTAGATCCACCTGTTCTGTTCCCTACTCTGTCTCTGTTGAATCCTCTACACCCCAGTTCTTGTATGCATAAATAAGTCTTTAAAAAAAATTCTTATTGATTAAATATTTGTTAAATTTACTGGAATTGATTCATTGCTATAGTTTATATATAAAAGGGCTTCTCAGTCCTATTTCCAAAGTGTCTCTATTAGTGACAATTAGATAAATTAACAGACTTCCCCTAAAGCAACCTACTTAGCACCATTCACCTGTTTCAGTAGGAATGGCTAATCATTACATAGTGGGCTGTCAGTAATCAGCCATGGGGGGTGGCCTGTGTGCGGTAAACTATAAAATAAGGGTCCCGGAGTCTGAGTTCTGCATCTTATAAGATCCAGATGAGTCACCTCTCTGAATCTCCCCTCATCTGGAAAGCCAGAGATTCAGATGACCTTCAGGGTCTTTTCTTATTCTAACAATTTAATTTAATTCTTATCCTGACTATCTTAGAGAATTCAGTGGTTTCCTTGTCTGTGTCATTTTATAAAGAAGATTAAAGGTACGGCAAACACCTAAATAGTCGTTACTCATCTTAACCCGTATTTTCTGTCAAACTGTAACAAGGTGGGCCCCAGGGAAAGGGGAGGTCCCAGCTTCCCTGCCCCCCACAAAGAAAGGTGGAGCTGAGCGAGGAGGAGAAGTTGGAGAGGAGAGTGGGGGAAGGGCGGAAACGGGAAGGAGAGCAAGATCAAGAGGAGGCACATGGAGCAGAAAGATGTATGAAGATGCTTCATTTTTTCTAGGTCTTGGACTTTTTCTAGGGGCGTGGGGCCATGGAAGGAGACGTGTGATATAGATGTAGGTGAGAGATCCGTGGGGTGGCTGACGACGGGCAGCCTTCGCCTTGATGTTGATTTTGCTCTTTTCCTTCCAGACTTGCCTGGTCCCTTCTGCCCCTTCCCTTGGGTCCACCAGAGGTGCCTTAGACTCGTGGCAGCTTTCAGGCCTCAGCAGTCCTACTCTGGGCCAACCCTGTCTGGCTGAGAGTTTACCACGAGGGGTGAGTAACTTTCAGTGATTCGTAAACTATTTCTCTTTCCCTCTCTCTCTAATTGTATTGAAGTTCCTTTCCATTGACAGTCTTGTCCGCTAGAGTATACTTTGTCTTGATGCAGCGGATGGCAGAACCTTTTAAAACAGGCAGGGTTGGGGGTTCCTGGGTGCCCCTCGCCCTGCCCTGTAACATTTCGAACATGAGGTCAACATTGAAAGCAAGTTCGTCAGGGCCTAGTCGCCTAGGGGCTAAGTCTCAGCACTATCACCACCATGGCCTGAGTTCAGTCCCCGGCCAGGGAGGGAACCCACATGGCGCAGCAGACCTCTCCTGCCTCACCCGCCCCTCCCCTCAGCAGTGTATCTCAGTCAGTCTGCCTGTTCTGTTCCCTACCCTGTCTCTGGTGACTCCTCACATGTCCCATCCCTGGCCTACACCTCAGTTCTATGCAAAAAGAAAAAGAAAACAAATCCATCAACACAATCCTGACAGCAGCCTGAGAAGGAAGGCAGGTAGTTATACTTACTTTACAGAAAAGAAAACAAGACACCCATTTACAAGCTGCAAAGCTGGAATTCGAACCCAGGTTTATCTCCAAAATGTAAACTCTATGGCTAAGCTCGAAGATCACAAGCGGTGGGGGAAGAGTGCATTCACAAGATGCCAAGATGTGCCTAAAGGATCATCTTTATAGTTTCTTGCAGTGGAATTTAAAAAAAAAAGCAAAAAACAACCTTTAGCATAATTCTGCCTGAAAAGACAAACAGGACTCTGACCGTGGGGTTATGCTGCTTAGCACATGACTGGGAAGCTGGCCAAGCCCTAGCTGGTGCTCACACTGGTGCTTTCACTGTTTACCGCTAAAATTGATCTGGGGGTGGCTCAGTGGCCCCCGACCCCTCTAGCCACCAGCTCTGTGGGGCTTGGCAGGTGTTCTTCCTGCCTTTATTTACCTGGAAACTTCACAGATGTAATGCAGGTGCACACCTCAAACAGGGTAGTTCTTTTTTTTTTTTTTTTTCCCAGTGGTTCTCTCTCCTCCCAGGCAGAGTTTTGCAGGTTAGAAGCCACTTGCTAGAGGTTTTCTTTCTTTTTTTTTTTTTAAAGATTTATTTATTTATGCATACAAGCACTGGGGTACAGGCCAGAGGTGTGGGGGGGGTGAGAGGATTCACCACAGA